>JAQHUG010000231.1:2747944-2834458 GCA_028555095.1 Dicrostonyx torquatus | reverse complement strand
AGATTTTATTTATTTATTAAGCATACAATGTACTGCTGGCAAGGAAGGCAGCAGGTCTCATTACAGATGGTTGTGAGCCACCATGTGGTTGCTGGGAATTGAACTCAGGACCTCTGGAAGAACAGACTGTGCTCTTAACCACTGAGCCATCTCTCCAGCCCCCGAGAAATAGTTCTTAAGAGGAAAATATAACCCACGGTTTTTTACCCAGACAGATTTTCTTGCATATATAAAGCTCTCGAGAAAACATTTCCAGACATACAAGAACAGGAAAAGTTCTTTAAAAACTCAAGTGGCCAAAAATGGGCAGAGGAAAGACCAGAGGAGACTCAACCCTACACAAAGAACTAAAGGCAACTAAGGAGTGCTGAGAGTAAGAGACATACTCTTCCCCAGGGAGGGGCACACCATTTGGTTATCTAATACCAAATAGCCAGTCCTGAAAACATAGATACAAGTTACATTATACAGACGGAGTAGGTTATACTTAGAAATATATATGTGTATGTTTACATATATATGCATGTAACAATAATATGAAAAGAGGTCATGAATTTGAGAGAAAGTAAGGTGGGATATGGAAGGGTTTGGAGGGAGGAAAGGGGAGGAGGAAATGATGCAATTATAATATAAAAAATAAAACAACTAGACAGGCATGGTGATACACACTGTAATCCCAGCACTTGAGAGGTAGAGACAGGACAGAACACCAACTACATAGTTTAAGGCCAGCCTGGGTTATATGAGACTCTATCTAAAAATAAGAACTTAGTGGGGCATTATTGAGTGGCGCACGCCTTTGATCCCAGCACACAGGAGGCAGAGGCAGATGGATCTCTGTGAGTTCAAGGCCAGCCTGGTCTACAGGGTGAGTTCCCGGACAGCCAGGACTACAAAGAGAAACCTTGCCTCAAAAAACCAAAAAATAAAATACAAATAAAAACTCAGGGACCTGGAAAGATGGCTCAGCACTTGCTGCTCTTTCAGGAGACCATGGCTCAGTTCCTAGTACCCATGTGGCTGTCTACAGCTGTCTGCTCCGGGAATCTGGTGCTCCCTTCTGGCCGCTTTGGCCACTTCAGTCCATGGTACACGTATATGCAGGCACTGTACACATAGTATAAAAGAAATAAAACTTAGCTGACCTTAATTTCAGCTAATTACCAAATACAAAACAAAGAATGCAGATGGCCCAAGTTCTGGAGTACGCTAATTACAGGAGGGCAGAGCAAGGGCTGGGGAGTTGGAATGGAAGGTAAACATAATGGGTCTTGCTTGCGTGAACTGGCTGAAGAAAAGCCAGGCAGAGTAGAGAAAGACCATGGCACTCGTTACCAAACCAAAAGATCAGTGCTGTCTACATTGAAAAACAAGTGGTACTCATCCCTTATTGTATGGTTTCTAAAAATAATCTTACATTTTTTTGAGACAGGGTCTCACTGTATAGCTCAGATAGCCTCAAATTGGCATCAATCTTCCTACTGTGCCTTGAGTGTTTGGATTACAAGCATGCACCGTCACACCTGCCACGTTACCATCTTTCCATTGGGCTTTTCCAGCTTAAATAGTTTCACTTTTTTCTCTTTAGCACAATGTTTTTCATGTGCGAGCAGAAGCTGCATGCTTCAGAACCCCATCATTTCACTCCCTCAGATGCCCCAGAAATAGCTGGGACGACCTGATGTGAAGAGTCCTCACTTTAGCAATCAAACTGCTTTGTTTTAAAAGAAAACCTTGGTTGATTTTGAACAAGTGTTTTTTTGTAAATTCAATGAAGTAATCTCTTACGTAGTGGCATGCATAGACGGCTGTGAACTACAGCTTCAAAGGGCCCCAGCAGCCCTGCACTGAAAAAGTCAGCTGCTGTAGGCCTCTTTCTGTTCCAGGTATCCAGACTGTGCTGGTTGGTTGTGTGTGTCAGTTTGACACAAGCTAGAGTCACCAGAAAGGAAAGAGCCTCAGATGAGGAAGGTTCTCCATGAGATCCAGCTGTAAGACATTTTCTCATTTAGTGATCAATGGGGGAGGGCCCAGCCCATGGTCCTAGGTTCTATAAGAATAAGAAAGAAGGCTGAGCAAGCCATGAAGAGCAAATCAGTAGGCAACCTCCCTCCATGGCCTCTTCTCCAGGATCCTGCCGTTTAATTACTGTCCTGACTTCCTTCAGTGATGAACTGCAATGCTGAAGTGTAAACCAAATAGATCCTTTTCCTCTCCAGTTTGCTTTTCGGTCACGGTGTTTTGTCACAGCATTAGAAACCCTAAGACACAGAGTGTCCTCTGCAACCCACTCAGAGCCAGAGTATCAAGCTGCGACAGGTGCTGAGAGTCCAGTGAGATCCTGTGGCTGTGGCTAGCTCAAGAAAACTTGAGCCTGTTCTGTTGGGGGAGGATTTGCCCAACCTGACCTGCATCCCCTTGACTAAGGTTCTAGGGACCTTTCCCCGCAAGACCTTTCTGCTCCTTCTAAGATTAGCCAACCTGTCTGTGCGAACCCCTAATCACCCCATTTCCTCAGAGCTCCCCACCGCCTATACCCTTCTCTGGCGCAAGTTTTTCCCAGTAGAGCACCTGGTCACGTGATTGTGGGGAGCTGTCCTACAGACCTTAGCAGCACCTAGCCCTCTACCCATAGGGGGCAACAGCATCTAGAGAAGATGCCATGCTCCCCTCCCAACAGGGGGATCCTTGTGCATATGCTGATGGAGCAAAGGAAATCAAGTTTACTAAGTCTGACCTTAAAACTGGGAGGTTTTCCAGGTCCTCTGGGTGGGCCCAGAGTAATCTTAAGGGTCCTTAACCATAGGAGCTGAAAGAGGAGGCAAGAGGGGTGAACACAGAGCCAGTGCTGCAGCCTAAACTACCCCGGGGACAGCTGGGAAAGGTGAGCTGCAGCTCCCTGGAGCCTCATGAGGAACACAAACTTGCCTACACCCTGATCCTAGTGTAGTGAGGCCCTCTGCAGACTGCTACCAAACCTAATGGATCTGTTTCCTTAGAGCACTGAACCTGTGACCATCAGCTGTAGCAGCCCCTGGAAACTATGTACTGCCCCAGTGTTTGGGCAACAGTGCTCTCATGGGCATTGCCAACAGTTCCAGTACCAGGCTGCATTCCTTGCACAATGAATTCACAAGCGGTCAGTGGGTGGGGGCCAGCTCTGGGCCTCAGCCCTGGTGCTCTAAATGATGTGCCTTGTGTTGTTGTGATGGGAAAGATTCTAAGAGGAGCTGACCATCTCCTCTTAGATTCCATCTGGCTGCAGACTCAGGAGGTGCCCAGGCAAATGCACAAGACTCAGAGAAGCCCTGCCAACCCTCAGCCATGAGCAGGTCAAGTAATATGGAGTCCTTTAAAGCCACTCAGAGCTGAATGCACATAGCACCAGGCACTGGTATGGTGACCTCTGACTCTAGCTCACATTCACAGAACTCTGTCTTCTTGCCTAGCAGGGGACTTAACCCACCACATGCTGTGCTCCAAGTCATCTTCAAACTCCGAGAAGGTGGGAGGGTTACAATGTGCCCAGGGGCCTGTCCAGACTCCTTAGCACTATCCCTGCCCTAGTCCTTGTGGCACCATGTCCTCCTTCCCTTTACCCTATATACCCTGAAAAATGTAGAGGCCTCCTAGGATAGACAAAATTTACATCAAGGGTCAACTGGGAAGGGATGCCCAGTAGGGTGATGAAGGCAGACTTCCTGAGGAGAAAGGATTTCACTGAGTCTTAGGAAGGGAGGGAAGCAAGGGCAGGTAGGGACCCAGTGTCAAACCTGGCAAAGCCTGTGTTTCAACAATGGTCTCTGGCCAGGGGCAGCTGGTGCTGCACTAGCAAGCGGGCTAATCCCTCATGGTTCATCACAGTTCTGACACATGCCCATACTTGAACCCAGGATCTATCACTTCCTCTTCAAATTCCTTGTGCCCAGGCCACCGCTACCAGTCTCTGAGTCTGTGGTGCCCCCCTATAAACACTCTGACAGACGAGGGTTACCACACTTTTACTGCCTCTCCTCCAGCTTAATGTCCCCCAAATGCGTCTTGTGTTACACCCCAGTCCCAAACCCTCTTCAGGGCCTCCAACTTCAAGTCAAAGGGCTCCTTATTACTATGCGCGCGCGCGCGCACACACACACACACACACACACACACCACACACGCGCACGCATACACACACAGTAGGTTTACTGTATGGTGCACATTGCCTTCCTAGCCTGTCCAACTCCGAGTTCACTGTCTGAAATAATCAGTTACCTGGAAGTCTGCCTATGTCTAGAACCTCACTAGGTCCCTCTCCTTGAGCTGTCCCCATATGTCTCATAGTATCTCCCAGGTCACACATCCCTTTTGAGCTTGAAGCTAGATCCCAGAGTCCCAAATGGTTCATGACATGAAAACCCTACTGGCGGAACTGGAGATGGCAGGGATCTCACAACCTCCTTGGGCAGCTGCTCAGTAATGAGGCTAACAAAACAGTCGGGCTGTGTGGCAATCTAAACTCCTCAGAGGCCAACAAATGGGGGTCACCATTATGCTCCACAGAGCAGGGGCTCTTTCGGAAAGTTACTCTGTCCAACTCTCCCTTCCATGGCTCTCCTGTAGTTAGTTCCCAACCAGGTTCCCAGGAGGGGTAGCTCTCCTGAGTCCTGAGACCTTTGTCCTGACCTGTTTGTCCTTTGTGGGTGGGTCACGCCCAAAGAGGGTACAAGGGGTATGGAAGTCATGTTTCACCACAAAGAAAGGCACTGGACAACATACACTGGGCTAAGCAGGGGATCCTTCTTAGGAGGGTGGTGACCCCGAGGTCTGGGGAGTGCCCCGGGCCAAGAAGTTCTGGAAGGTGTTGTGGTACATGGTGGAATGTAGCGGATGAGGGAGGAGTACATCCCTCTCCACACCCTCAGACACCAGCTTGGCCACCATCTGCTCAATATCCTGTGGGTGACCAACCATGGTTTCAGGGACCTGGTTGGGTGAGGCTGGGGCAGCCCCAGTCAAAGGGGAGGGTACAGTTGGCTGGACTGTGAGGTGCAGGCCCAGCACGTCTCTAGATGGGGCCCTGGCCATGTTTGTTTTGTCCTGCGCATGCAGCATGGCCAGACGTCTGCGCTCGTCGATGCTGACATTCCAGCGACTACCTGGGCGCCTGCGTTCTGGAGGCTCACACACCTGTGGGGACAGAGCGCACGCACGGTCACCTCCAAACTCAATTTCTCATGTCTGTATGGCAAGCACTTTACCAACTGAGCTATGTCTCCAGCTCCTATTTGTTTATTTTTGAGACAGGATCTCACTCTAAAACCCAGGCTGGTCTGACTCCCTCACTGTGCTTCAGGAAGAACTCCTAGTGGGGAAGGCAGTACGCTCTTACATAGTCCTATGCAGAACACGCCCACACTGGCATACCTGAGCACGTCATACGTCATAGACCCCATGAGGTATTCATGGGTACTGTTACCTCTGTCCCTGGACTATGCAGACATTACAGTGGTTCTGGCAAAGTACTCCAAAGTGGGGGGGGGTTGGGCTAGAGGCATTACAAAGCTAACCCGTTGGTGCCCCCAAAAAAATCAGCTCTCAAAGATCAACCCTAGGCATCCTTCCTCCCTAAGAACCCTATAAAGTGATCTTATAGACTTGGGTTCGGTTACAAACTAACAAAAATAACAAAATGTCTATAAAGAGATTTAGGAGGAAAACTAACATTCTTAACACACATGAACAAAGTTTTAAAAACAGGTATGAGCTGAAGAGGGTCATCAGTCACACCACACAGGAGATTGGAAGGGGGTGACTTGCAAGAAAGCTGGCATAGGCTGTAGGTAAAGCCCACATATAACAGCCACAGGATGCCCCTGCCATGGTGGGTGGTCTGTGGAAGTCCCTCCAGACTGCCCAGTTTGGGGGCACACCTAGCTACCTTCTGGATGGAAAAAAGAGCAGGATGAGAGACCAGGTGAAGGACCTCCTTACTCAAGAAACCTTAAAAGAATTAAAACACAACAATCCAATGGTTCCACTTCTGGGGACAGACCCAGAAGAACTTAAAGGCAGGACTTGGAAAGGTGTGTGAACACCCATGTCCACAGCAGCTTCATTTGCTCAGTCAAAACACGGCCGCAATTCGAGTGTCTGTGGAAGGTGGATCTACCCAGACAATGGAACATTACTGACTCAATATAAAGGAAGGAAGAAAGGAAGGAAGGAAGAAAGGAAGGAAGGAAGGAGGGAGGGAGGGAGGGAGGGAAGGAGGAAAGGAAGGAAGGAAGGGCATTTGGGGCTAGATAGCTAGCTCAGCAGTTAAGAGTGTGTTCTGCTCTTGCAGAGGACCTGGGTTCAGTTCCTAGCACTCACCTCAGGCAGCTCACAACTGCCTGTAATGCCAATTCAAAGAGATTGCACACCATTCAGCTTCTGTGGGCACCTGCATGCACATGGTGCACATAAATTCACACATATATACACACACTTTTTTTTTTTTTTGGTTTATCAAGACAGGGTTTCCCTGTGAAACAGCCCTGGCTGTTCTGGAACTCACTCTGTGGACCAGGCTGGCCTCAAACTCACAGATATTTGCCTGCCTCTGCCTTCTGAGTGCTAGGATTAAAGGCATGCGCCACCGCCTGGCATAAATTTTTAAAAATTAAAAAAATTAATAATGTTTCAATTAAAAAAATTGACAGCTGGGCAGTGGTGGCACATGCCTTTAATCCCAGCACTCGGGAGGCAGAGGCAGGTGGATCTCTGTGAGTTCGAGGCCAGCCTGGTCTACAAGAGCTAGTTCCAGGACAGGCTTCAAAGCTACAGAGAAACCCTATCTCAAAAAAACAAACAAAAAAAAAAATTTGACACATGCTGCTGTGTGGTTGAATGTGAAACAGCAGCCACCAAAGCACACGTTCCATAACTTCTGTGATCCTGCTGGTCTAGGAATAGTCAAACTCAAATTCACCGAGACAGAAAGTAGAACAGAGCCTCTGGGGACTGGGGATGGAACAGGAGATACTTAATGGAGATAATGCAGATTCTGAAAGTGGAAGAGACCTGGAAATCTGTTTCACAACAAGAGTATATTCAGTAAGAGGCTGGATGGGTTCCATGACAGAACGCACCATTGGCATGTGCATGACCAAGGTCATGTTCATGTCCTTGGATCCATCTCTAGAATACACACACACACACACACACACACACAGTAGGTTTGATGATAAAAATATGAGGGAAAAAAGTGAACATTTGACTCCAAGGCATGTACTGGGAGAAGGTACAGAGAAACACAGGAGATGATGGTCTATAAGCCAAGAAGGGTCCCCCTGAAGGTCCTCCTACAACCCTCAGAAGCCAGGCTTCCAGATGTGTGTCCCACCAAATCTACAGGCCAAGGTCTCCCCTTCAAAGTGCTGGACAAGGAGGAAGGCCTCAGGGGAGGAGTTAGGTGCTAGTGCATCAGAAAGAGATCCACAGAGCTCACTCACACCCCACACATTCAAACACAGGGAAAGGCAACTTCTGTGAACCAAGGAGTGGGCCCTCTCCAGATCTGAATCCAGTACTTCTTGCTGGAGTAGCTCCTGTTCTGCTGGTGACACTGGCTGAGGACATATGTGCTCTACATGTGACACATAGACATGAGGCCACATGCTAAGCTCATTGTATTTATGCAGCAACCTCAGGAAAGACAGGAACAGAAGACCTTTGAGAGAGAGGGGCACACACAGGACAATCAACCCACTTCTGACCAAGAAATGAGAAAACATGAGTTCAGGGTTCATTTGGAGAGACTCCATCCACAGCATGGCTGCCAGAGTACTAACTGATATAGGATGGAGAGCAGCGCACAAGCATGCACACATTCTGTCTCCAGAGAGAGGAAACAGCCTTAGCAGAATATATTATGCTGGCATTTCAGAACACTGGCAAGAAGAAAAAGATTTTAACTATTTTGAAAATGAAGCTGGAGAGATGGCTCAGTGGTTAAGAGCACTTGGGTTCAGTTCCCAGTACCCACACAGTGACTTACACCTGTCTGTTAATTCCAGTTTCTGGAGATCCAAAGCTTTCTTCTGGCTTCCACAGGCACAGACATATATGTGTAAAACATTCATACATATAAAATACGTAAATCTTAACAAAAAAACTTTCAAAATAAAAATGACACAGGGGTGGTGCTATATAGAGATGCCTAGCAACACACACAGGAAAACCAGAGCAAGTACAGAGAATCAGACATCTACATTATCTATGGTGTTACACAGTAGCACTGGAAGCTGGCAGGGAGAGAACTTCAAAGGCCTGGAAAAAAATTCTCTCCTAGAATTTTTACCTAACCAAAGTGCTATGCAACTGTACAAAGTCATTTCCACACCTTTGAGGTTTTGTTTGTTTTTCTGTTTTTTGTTTGTTTGGTTGGTTGGTTTTTCAAGACAGGGTTTCTCTGTGGCTTTGGAGCCTGTCCTGGAACTAGCTCTGTAGACCAGGCTGGACTCAAACTCACAGAGATCTGCCTGCCTCTGCCTCCTAAGTGCTGGGGTTAGAGGCATGCGCCACCACTGCCCGGCTTTTGTTTTGTTTTGACACAGAGTCTCACTGAGTAGCCCAAGAGCCAACCTTATACTTATGTGTGGAAGCAGAGCTGTGAGCCTGCCTTGGATTCTGATGGTCTCCCCTTCAGTTTACCTGTCCACTTGCTTCCTTCTTATATGTTCTGAGATACTTCCTGGTTCTGAGGTGTGTTCTCAGAATTGGGGTGAGAGATGGGAATTTTTTTTCTGTTTATCTTTTTATTTTTCTTCATGCCAGAGATTTTTTTTAAACTGGGCATAAAATTAAAAGTAGACTGCTGGGCTGAAGAGGTGGCTCAGTAGTTAAGAGTGTTTACTGCTCTTCCAGAGGACCTGTGCTAGGTTCCTAGTACCTATACGGCAGCTCACAACTCCCTACACTTCCAGTTCTAGGGAAATATAACACCCTTTTCTGGCCTCTATGAGCTCCTGCATGCATGTGGTACATGGACTCATACAGGCTCACATACATTCACATAAAAATAATTTCTTTAAAGTTGACTGTTATGTTGATTTATTCCTATCACCCTTCTCTAACGATCAGCAGCAGCATTGGGTAAGGTGGCTTCTGTTGTGTCTGCCTCATTGCTTCTCAGATCATCTCTGGCATTCTGTACTTCCACCATGATGATACAAGGCAGATGGTCCTTCTGTTCATCCTGCTTGGGCCCTACCTACAGGGTTTCTCTGTAGCTTTGGAGCCTGTCCTGGAACTAGCTCTTGTAGACCAGGCTGGCCTCGAACTCACAGAGATCCGCCTGCCTCTGCCTCCTGAGTGCTGGGATTAAAGGCGTGCACCACCACCTCCCAGCTTGTTTGTTCTTTGAGACAGGGTTTCTCAAAGTGTAAAACAGCTATCGCTATCTTGCTCTATAGAACAGGCTGGCCTCAAACTCAAAGATCCACCTGCCCCTGCCTCCTGAGTGTTGGGATTAAAGGTGTGCTCCACCACTGCCTGGCCAAGGGCCCTACAGACATTTAAATTAAATGACAGCCAGCCTCTAGAATGGTCATACTCAGTGACAACCAGCTCCTGGTGATCATACATACTCCTATTACCCGCAACTCTCTCTCACACACAAAGTAGGAATGACTAATGTAGTCTCCTCCACAAAAACAAACAAACAAAAACAGAGAAACTGGGACATGACTCTCAGGCTAGAATGTAAACATCTTAGCAGCTTCTACCCTGTTCCCTTTCCACCCTCTCACTGGGGGAAGCCAGTGCCTGGCTGCCTTCCTGAGGCTACTAAGCTACCCTGTGGAGATCTCATCCTGTGGCAAGGGTCTACAGGCTCCCAACAACCCCTCTCTTTACTGCCTACCACTGACTTCTGTGGATGGGTGCCGCTGTACAAACAGTTTCCATTCTGCTTTCAGAGGACTGTGGTTGACTGAACCCTTGACCATACCTCCTGAGACCAAGTCAGAGACCTAAGTAAAGCAACTACCCAACAGGCATGGTGGTACACAGTTATAATTCCTGCACTCTTGAGGTAGAGGAAGGAGGATCAGGAGTTCAAGGTTATCATTGGCTTAAATAGCAAGTTCAAAACCAGCCTGGGCTACATGAGACCTTGTTTCAGAAACCCAAAACCAATGACCCTCCCCATAGGAATACCACTTAATTACTTTGGGGCAGACTGGCAGGTTTAAAACATCGTATGTGAGTCAGCGGTGGTGACCCATGCCTTTAATCCCTTTAATCACAGGTGGATCTCTGTGAGTTCGAGGCCAGCCTGGTCTACAGAGCGAGTTCCAGAACAGCCAGGGCTACACAACACAGTGAAACATTGTTTTGAAAAACCGAAACCAAACAAACAAATGAAAATCATCTATGTCACACAGTGATAGGATCTGGTTCCACAGAAGATCTTGGTATTATCTGGCAAAACTTTTCAGTATTCCTTGAAACAGATAATCTGAAGGACTTTGTAATTTCTGTTGCTACAGTGAATGGGAACTTTTCATGATATTTCCTGGCTTAGTGTACTGAAACAAGGAAATTATAATAGTTATATAACCAACCTTTACCTTTCATTTTTTAAGTTGGTGTATGTAGATTTTTCCAGACAGACAATGTATTGTTGCCAATAGTGATTGTTTTCTTTCTACTTGGCTATTTAAGCTACGTTTTCCTCTTGACTATGGCAAAGCCTTATGAATTTCTATCTCCTAGGTTGAAGCATCATATGTGCTTAGCTGCAGGACAAGAGAAATGTAGGGTTTATTATTATTATTATTTTGCTTTCTTTTGACTGGCCTGGAAGTCTTCACATAGAGCAGCCTGGCCTTGAACTCAAGAGATATCTGCCTGCTTCTGCTTCCCATGTGCTGGGAAGTTGTGCACCACCGTGCCTAGCAACGTGTAGCATTCATTGTTAGTGACCTGCTGAATTATGAACTGCCTTGGAGAGAACCCATGAAATCTGACCATCTTTCTCCATGTCTGGTTTCAGAGTGGGGTGGGGTAAGGTAGGTGTCCTCCTGCCGCGTCCTCTCCAGTGTTCAGAGCATACTGGGCAGATCGTCAGAAAGTACTGCGCTGTGGCTGAATGCCTGAGAACCCCTCTGCCAGGAAGGCTTTCTCCAACCCTTGTCTCAAGCCAAAGGTCCCTGAGTTCTATGAAGTATCATATGTGGCATTGTGGGATGAAGACAACTTGCAGAGAAAATGACTCGAAGGTCTGGGAAGGGAGGAACAAAGGACTTTTGTTAGCCAAGTCAGGAGCACTGTGGGAGGTAACATGAGACACAACCAGCGAGGGAAGAACCAGGGAAAGCATAATCTATACCAAGGAAGAGAACCTGACACGGGACAGGGTTAGGGAAGGCAGCCTGGGCATCCTTCAAGGTCACTAGCAGGGCCTGAGAACTGTGTAAGGAACAGGCACAGGAACTTCAAATTGGAGCTGATCCCAAAAGGAGCCAAGGTGCAGCAGACATTGAAGTGACTCACTGTCCCTAATCTGGAGCCTGGAGTCCAGTCAGCCACAGGATTCGGTTCTTCCCCATTACCTTACCATATAGAATCCCTGCAGCTGGCCCTCTTTCTGAGCAAACCTCACGCAACAGATACTTCAGTGGCTTTACAATCTAGCATGCCCTATGGAGATGCTGGCCTCATGAAAGCTGAGGGGTCTATTGGTTAGCACTGTAAAGGTCAGGTCACCTTTGTAGGGGCCTCAAAGCACTGGGTCCTGGAGGACATGCTGAGAAAGTCAAAAGGTAGTCATGATGCTGACTTTGGGAGCCCTCTTTTTCGTTGTTGCTAGTTTTTTGAAACAGTGTTTTGCTATATAGCTCAACCAGGCCTTCAACTTGTGATCCTCCTCAGTGTGTGAACCATGACACCAAGCTTGGGGAGCCTACTTTCCTTATCTGACTGACCTTTTATCTCAGCATGTACACCAAGCAGACAGACACACTTCAGTGCCTGGCTCAGTGGCTGGCTATACAACTCACGCACTTATAGCTTGAGCTTGGCCACAGTCTTGCCTGGTGTGGTCTGGCTTTGAATTCTTTCTCAGTAGAAACTATACCCACAGATAATATGGTATCCTCTGCTCAGGGAGTGTCCTAGGGGTCTGCACAGTTGGCCTATTTCTCTTTTTTTTTTTTTTTTTTTTTTTTTGGTTTTTCAAGACAGGGTTTCTCTGTGGCTTTGGAGCCTGCACTGGAACTAGCTCTTGTAGACCAGGCTGGTCTCGAACTCACAGAGATCCGCCTGCCTCTGCCTCCCGAGTGCTGGGATTAAAGGCGTGCGCCACCACTGCCCGGCTGGCCTATTTCTCCTACCCACAATTCAGTGCTTGCTATCTAGTAACGACTGATCAGGGTTTGCATACTGTTTGAGGCTGTCACAAATACAGATGCTGTATACATTTCAGTGATGACCAATGTCTATCCAGAGAGGACACTTCCTTGCTGTGGGGACCTCATTCTCCCTCCCACTTAGTGATACTCCTTTGTCCAGGGTTGAGGGACACTGGGGAGGGTTGAGATGGGTACATGTGGCACCCTCTTCCTCACCTCAGGCAATCACTTGTTGGTGTTCACCAGAGGAAGGTAAAGGGTTTCAAGTCTACCCCCAAGCCTAGCCAGAGTGGTTGGAGAAAGAGAGCCATGGAAATTGAAATTGCATGTTTCTGTCAGTCCCATTCAGCCCTCTCCTCTTGTCCCAGAGGTCTCCATGGCCTTTCCCAATCAGTTCATCTAAAAGCCTGGGTTTTCAGAAGAGCCTCCTACTGCTTACCCAGTCTTGGGTCTGCAGGTCCTCCTGAGGATTGTTCTTGGTTTTTGGCTGGATGGAAGCTGCTGAAGGCCCATGTGGAGGAGACTGCTGCCCTTGCTCTTGAGCGAGCTGCCACTGTAGCGTCTTCCTCTGGGGGCGCTGCTGCCTACTGTCCATCTCTACCAACAGCTGGCTGCAGTGCGCACTTCTAGGGTTCTGGCTGCCACAACAGACCCGAAGCAGATGGCAAGCTCTACAAGGGCCACCTTATAGCCAGAGAGTACTCTTGCCAAATAGCGGGGCCCCTCACGTGAGTTTCTCAGCTCCTGCGGCCACTGCCTTCCACACTAGCAGTTCCCGCAGGGACATCAGTAGCTTAGTAGTACATGCTTTTCTTTTCTGCTCTCACTGGACGGTCTGGTAGGAGGTGATTGTCTGCTGTCCTGACAAGCTCTCAATCCTGCCCTCTGCCCTCAGCTCCCGTCTGTCACTTTGACGACCTGACCACACAGGGCCCAGCCTAAACGGTTTTCTCCCTCTCCGCGGGCCTGAACCGTGGCACAGGGGTAAGATGTGGATAATTGGGTGACCCGCTCCCATGCAGGAACAGAGCTCTCCAGGGGGTTCCTGAGCGGGCTCAATGGGCACCAGGAAGGGAAAGGTCAGGAGGATCCCGGACAAATGAGGCCGACTTAATGGGATCCCGTTGACAACGGATCAGCCGGTGGGGTCGGGCTCAGAAGGGTCTGCATCGGGAGTGGTGGGTCGTGGGCTGCGAGGTCTCAATTGGGTCCGGATAGATGGAGCAGCCAAGCAGTAGAGTGACGGTGACCTCGGACTAATGAGAAGCCGACTCTGGAACCTACTTGACTACAAAAACCTAAGGAAGAGGAGCAGAAAGGACCTGGAGCTTCCGTTCTACAGACTCCGCCCTCCGCTGCCGTTTCCGTCCCTCGTTGCTTGCGCCCCAGCGCTCCAGTCACGTGGCCCCAAAACATTGAAAGAAATCACACCAGTGGGCGGCCTGAGCGCCGTCAGTTTATTAGTGTCGCTTCAGCACCTTGAAATCGTCCACATGGTCGCATGGAACAGATCAGCATCTGCTCCCAAAAGCTATTTACATGAATCCTGCTTTCCATTAAAAACAACAAACAAACTAGCAACACATACACACACCCTATAAATCAGTCACAACGCGCTGGACCGTCTTCAAAAGTGGACGGAGTCATCCTCACGCAAGGCCGTCAGCCTCTGCTGGCCCCTCTCCAGGACAGAGCAGTCTCCGGAGGCGTGGGGGTTTGGAGAGCAAGTGAGGGTCCAGTACCCTGGCTCAGGGAAGAAGTGCTGGGACATTTTTATAAGGAATTCATTTGAGATGGAGGCTAGAGGCAGAAGTGACGCCTTCAGGGTAAGGCTAGGACAAGCCATTGCACAGGAACCCAGGGCCAGCCCCTCCTTTCCCAGCTCTGGTACCATACAGTGATACCCAGCTGCAAACTCAGAGGGCAGTGGCAGGGACTAACTTGAAGGCAGCGTCCCCAACTTACAGGAATGAGACCTTCCCATCCGCACAGGCTGTGTGCCCAGGCCTAAGAGGAACCAGTGCTGACAGACAGTGACCTAAGACTGGGAGGCTCTAAGGCTCTTAGGGCTAAGGCCTGTGGGACATATACACACACTGCTGTCCTCACCTGACACCTGTCAGGGGGCTTTGGTGTCTAGTCATCCTTCAAAGGGACAAAAGTACTTCTCTATGAATCCTCATTACAGCTCCACGAGGTAGGCAAGGAAAATGGACATGTCTCTTAACCAAAGGGGAAACTGAGGCTCAGGGGATCACTGCTATAGTGGTGGGTGCATGGTACTCAGGTACTAGGCTTTACTGACTTTGCCTTGGGCCAGCTGCTGGACAGAGGCTCTGCCCATGCCCTGGACTTATATAAAGTCAGACCTCTGGAACCAATCAAGAATGTATGTAAGAGGAAGAGTTCTCCAGGAAAGGGGCTGCCCTCAGGCATGAGCTTGACATCCTGTCCCCAAGGCCTCTAGGACAAATCTTTTCTACCAAGATTGACTTTTGGGAAGAAACTCAAGGGGTCGGTAAGCCAGGCTCTGCTCTTAAGCTCTAAGGATCACAGTGGCCTGACTGTGTAACAGGATCTTTCCAGAGTACTCTTCACCAGGGCTCCACTGTCACTGAGCCCTGAACCCAGAGATCTAGGGCCCAACCCAGATCCCAGCAGCAATACAGGGCCTCACCCTGGACAAATGGACTCTTTTCAGCAAGGTGAGGCGGGGAAGTAAGTAAATAGAAAATGGGCCATTTTTCATCCCAGGAAAGGTGAGGAATCCTCAAACTCAGCCTGCCCTATTCTTGGTAATTTTCTGAGTGTACTCTTAGGAAGTTCTCAAGGTTAAGACACCAAACTTAGAGCTCCTAAATGGACCACCAGGGTGCCTGTGAGTGCCAGTTCCCAAGGAGGCAGGCACTGTTCCATCTGACATTTCAGGGAGAAAGGATTCTTGAGAAAATTAGGACTGAGGCTGTGAACCCCTTCATGAATCTGGTGGGGCATGTACAGTCAGGATGATCCCTTTCCTGCTGAGCAGGAGCTGTGCTGGAGGACAGAGCTGCCACTAAGAATGGATCCATGTGGCTTTGAGGAGCATGGTTTGGATAGATCCTTGGATAGCCTTTGTAGTTAGACCAGCCTGCTGGAGCCTTCACTGGCTACACTGCACACGTGTACGCACGTACACACACACACACACATACACACACACACGTGTACACACACACACCTCCAGTTGCCTGTTTCCAGTTCACAACCTTGATTTTCAACTCAGACCCCACATAGCCAGTCCTAGATGTTCCTATCCAGCAGGCAGAACAGAGGTGTAAGGGCATGGTAGCCAGGTCTCAGACCCCAGCAGTGTCTCTCACTCCAGGATAGACACTGGGAAATTTGCAAGAACCACCTATCTGAGCAGCAGAATCTTCAGAAGCCTAGCAGTGCCTCTGGAACTGCAGCCAGAGGGGCAGGGGTATGTATATAGCTCCTGCTGGCACTCCACCCAAGGGGACTTCACAAGAACAACATCTGCTTGGCAGCTACATCGTCAAATGTATGAGAGCATCAGAAAGATCTGCTACTATAAAACCTCCGCCATAAGGCTGGAGTTTATGGGGAACCACGCATAGGGTGCCAGGGGCCACCATTCCATGCTAGGAGACCAAATATGCTCTTTACCCTCAGCTTCTGGCCACTAAACTCCAAAGACTGTACCCTGCTCCCTGCTCCCCAGGAAAGCAGGATCCTGACTTCAGGAATGGACAGGACACAAAGGCAAGAACACTTCTAGCATGTAGTTTTGGGGTTTCATAAGACCAGAGCTCACCTCTCTTCTTACCAGCCTTTCCACTGCCCACATATTCTGGTTAATAAGTAGAGCAAAGTTACTCGGTGGCCCACAGGGAGCTAGCTAGCTTCCCTTTAGTTCCTGGGCTATGAGCACATTCATACTTAAGACTGTTTCTTTGTGTTTTTAAGAGTCTGTCTCTGTAGTAACCACATGTTAACAAAAACACAGCTGTCCCTCCATCAATGGCTGACACAGAGCAGGACATGGGACCCTTCATCATCCTGTGCCAGCCCTTCCATGGGTGGGGCTAGAAGGTGGCCTTGGAGTGTCCAAAGATGCAGATGGGGAAGTGCTTCACGTGGGAAGACCACTGGGCAGCCAGCTGGAAGAACTTGACATCGCTGCATTCCACGCCATCGATGAGGACTGTGGGAGAGGGCCACCTCACCATCTGCCTGCCTTGCGAGGCAACCACCTGGGATGGTGGGCTGCTACCAGGGGTAGGGTAATCCTGAAGCTGGAGGAAGCCATGCTTACCAGGCCCTCTCTACCACCTGCCCTCCCAAGACTCATTGCCATAGTAGATCCACTTCCCAAGGGTCTAGTGGCAAAGACAGTCTAAGCCATATTTCAGCCAGGCATGACTCATCTATGCCACCTCTACCTCACAGGGTCTTACTTAAAATAGCTGCATTTCCAGAGAGCCTGAGGAAGACTCAAGGACCCAAAACTCACTGAGGCCCAAGAGTCCTACACTCTGAGTGCACTGCTTACAGAATAGCCTCTGTAAGACACTGATATACAAACTAATCTTTAAGATGAAGAAAGGAAGGGGCTGGGAATATAGCTCAATGGTAGAATATTTGCCTAGTATGCATGAGACCCTGGGTTCACTCTCTAATAACCCTCTACCATATCTTCATCGATAAAAACACAGAAAAGGTTGAAAAATTATTTGAACTTGAAAGGCTGTTAAATGTATGCAAGTCCCTTATCAAAATGTGTTCCAAGTGTGAATCTATAAGCATGCCTTTCATAGAAAAACAACTGGTTCCTGTGCCGGGTTTGAGAAGCCACCCATCTGTTTTGCTCTGCATTCACATTTTACAGGCAGAACCTAAAAGGATCTGGGTCATGGACTGATTCCCCCAGCACCCTGTGGAGTCCCCTGGCCCATGCTCACCCCGAAGCATGTTCTGTTGGTGCTTAGCTGTGCAGATCAGCCGACTGATGCCTTCGATGCACTGGCTTTTAGATTCCACATCTTTGTCCTTAGTTTTCTTGGGCAAAAACATCACTGGGAAGAAAAGAGCCCTGCTGTTGATTCACTGCTCCTTCAGGGCCAAGTTGGTCAGAGCCCCAGCAGCAGGCGGGATGGGAGAACAGGAGCCATGGGGACTTGGCTGCCTGATCACCTGGGATTCAGCTTTTTGCTGTGACCACATACAGCACCCTCCTGCCTGATATTCCACCTGAAGCCAGAAGCTACCCAGAACCTCAGTATCCTCACAGCTCAGGGGCCACAGCTGTCAAAGCATGTCTGACTGCTGACCCCTTCTGAGGTGAGGTGTGTGCTCATGACAATGAATTTACTGGGAACTTGCTAAGGGGTAGGAATGATATCCCCATCACCAATAATTACCACAGAGACCCTTCTCCCATTGTCCCTGCTCAGTACATTCCCACCTCACCCTTCTTGTTCTTCTCCTTGGTGACCACGGTCATGGACATGGTGGGTGTGGCTGCAGCCTCGCCACTGCTGGGCAACCTGCTGACCTGGAGGGACCGGAAAGTGCACTTGAGCGTGTTTTTGGTGGTGGGCAGGTCCTTCTTCTCGGCATCTCTCTTCCTGTCCGCAGGCTGTGCTGCTGTCCAGTAGTCCACCTGCAGCCCCATAAGCTCAGCGCCGATGCCCTGGCTGTGAAAGGCAGAGGGAAGTGCTCACATTCATGATGTCACTGTGCCACTGTAGGCAAGGAGGTGTGGCTAGCATCTTACCTACTAACTTGCTAGCCAGTGCCGGGGAACTATGAGAAGCTCTGCAGAGCTGACTGTCCACTTGTCTTCCGGGATAATACTGTTAGTGCCTGTGGCCATGACGAAATTGCCATGCAACCTATACACCTACTCTCCTAGAGCCTAGATAAATAGCTTCATCACAGATGAAGTGGCTGGTGATATCAGCTGGCTAGACGAGCTCTGACAAAGAGCCAGCAACCTGAGTGAACCTTAAGGCCATGCTCACCATGGACCCAAAACTCCCCAGTTTCAACTTGGTTGTCTGAGTTCTGCTCAAGATTCAGATGGCTTGGTAGGACTCAGTTCACTTGTGTGGGGCCTAAGGAGCTGTCGCCTACATTTCCTCCCTCAGTTCCTCTTTTAACAGCCCACCCTGTGCTAAGGTACTTTCAGGCTCAGTGACTCCCGTCCTTAGGAGTACTCAATGAAAACATCAATTACCTCCTACACTGCTCCTACAGTTGCTCTACAGCAAACTGGACCCAGCCCAAAGGATTCCTCACAGGATCTCCATCACTCCAAGTCTCCAAGTCTGCCCATATTGCTGAAAAGATGGTAACATGAAGGGTGGATGTCACAATAGAGAGCCATGCTGTTTACCTTGGGGAAGACAGGCCTCCGCTTACTGAAGGGGAGGAGGGTGGAGTAGGTGAGGCCTCCTTGGCTGCAGGAGACGTAGACACAGACGGTGGGGTAGAAGAGAGCACACTGGAGCTTGAGGGGGCTGCGTCATCCGAGTCTCCTTTAGGGAGGAGTTACAGGTCAGTGGTCAGACGGCCTTCTAGTCTGGACCCACAGCTAGCTGGAGCCTGGACTAGGGCTAGAGAGGCAGCTCTTGGGACAAGTAGAGCAGGCAGAGTAGTTTATGTGGAGGGCAGACTATTATCTCTATTGGCTGGGAGAACTGCCAAGTTTGCCTTGTTCTGAGGCTTTTTAATAGGAAAATCAGTAGAAACTTGCTGGTCCTTAAGACCAGAGGGACCACCAATTCAGAAGGCTATCTGAACAGTTCTCAGAGAGGGATGAAATTACCTGATGTGGCTGATGATGGTTCCACAATTCCAACCTTCACAACCTGGGAAGTAATAGATGCTGGCTAGAGGCAGGTGGGGAGGTCGAGTAATCCTACAGCTCTGCTTAGGCACCACCTTGGAGCTCATCTAAGAAGTTTCTATGTCCCTGCTGCTGCCCAGAACAGGAAATAGGTCCCAGCTTCTTCCCATCTATGGAACATGGCCCAGCTCTAGGCAGTGGCAAATCCCATGTGCATGTGACTGGCTAATCTAGACATCCATCAGAGTCAGATGCTGGCAGGAGAAATAGATGCAGAAGCAGGAGCTGCTTCACAGTAATATATGGGGCAAGGGGAGAGTGCTTCAGGCTTGAACTGTCCAGCACAGTGGCCATTAGCCATATGATGCTGTGTCAATTCAGAGTGAATTACAATATCAAATTCAGTCTCGGCCAGGTCAGGTACCCAAAGGCACTTCTGTCACTACAGAAAGCACCCTGAACAGAATGTTACGGAGATAGCTGTGGCTGCTTGGAATCAAGTTTCATGTTGCTTTAGAGGTCTCACAGCAGGACAACCTCTGCTAGAGATGAAAAAAGGCTGTGAAAACAGAACTGGGAGTGAGTCTGAAACTCCACATTCTGCTATGTCTAGCCTATGTCAGGAGGTATAGCCCTAACTGAGCAAAGCTGCCAGGAGGCTCATCCTTACCTTGTAGACAGGGCTGAGTCTCCTCATCTCTGTGTTGAATTGACAACCTGACACATCTCTCCCAGAAAAGGGACTTATACTCACTATGGGAACCAAAAGCTCCCAGACCAAAAAATGCAGGAAGGAAGCAAGGGGAGTATATGGCAAGGAATTAAGCAGCCCTCGTTGGCTCACACGGTGAGGAAGGTTCTTGTGTGTGTAAGCTAATATAAAATCACTCTATTTTGACAGGTGCCTTGGCAGGCTCAGGTTTCCAGTGAATAAAGCTGGTGATACTCACCCCAACAAAGGGAATGAACCTCTGAGAGGATTCTTCATCAGGGCTGGGAGCAAAAACAGACTGTTAGACTCCCTGCTGGAATACCCCAATCTCAGCTGTCCTTCGGCCCAGGGGCCCAGCCGACTCATCCTTAACCCCTACCCACCATGGCCCTCAGCTAATCTACAGAAAGGCCCCTGGATGACTTGGCTAATACTTGGATATTTTCCCCATATGTCAATATAATGATAAGCAGAGGATTCCGGCACCCCTGCAAGGAAGTTGGTGTGTAGTCCTGCAACTGGGGAGAGAACACTAGAGCTCGTGACCCTTGAGGGAAATTGTTTTTATCACAGGTGCCTGCTCAGTCCTGTCCATCTGCCTGTTTCCAGGCCTATCAAGCCAATTCCCTGCTCCATGTGCATGCCCCATGGAATCCAGAACTGGGCCTTCTCCAGTGGCTGGATTGCCCTTCCCAAAACCAGTACATGAAGGTTTCCTCCTGAGTCTAGGTGAAGTCACTGCCATCTCTAGAGGCTACAGCTTTGGCTAAGGTGCTGAAGTGGAGATACTAAGTTCTAACAGTAACATTTAAGTATAGCTTGAGGATTGAGCAGGGTTCTTGGGACAAGTTTGAATAGCTGACTGGATGACATATTGTCTGGACTTAACTCTGTATAGCATTTGGCAAAACAGTAGCTTGTCCTGGAAGTCATGGCCCATGCGCCATTAAGATACCAAGAGTCTGAGGTCAGGAGCTGAGATGAAGAATGCTGTCCTCCTTCCATGCACTGCCCACTAGGGCTAGCCATGCGGTGCATCTCTGAGGAGGCTCAGCTTGGAGCACATGGTTCCACTAGCAGTCAGAGTGTGTCCCGCATTTTTTGGAAGGTCTGATGGCAGGGCTAGTCCTATTTCTTCCATGCCCTTCCTGCCTGCCTTCCCACAGTGATTCCCTGATCTGAAGATCATTTTAGCAACTGGAGTTACTTCTGCATGGTTCTCTCAACTCTACCTTGATTCCTCACACTGGTATTGGATGTCAGTGCATCTATTTCAGAGATATCCATGTCATCAGGCCAAGTGTGAAGAAGCCTAAGATGGATGGGCTTCTCCCTGTATCTAGGCTTCAGGGTGTCCCTCAGGTGTTGCACTGCAGCAGGTACCATCTAACACAGTTTTCAGTGACATATCTTTGTGGGGAACAGAACTTGGGTGGTGTCTAGGACAGTGATCTGTAAGTTTTCCCCTTAAATAAATAACCCTTTTATTATTCATAATTCTGAACTGGTGTGGGGTTGTTTTGTGACTTACATCAAAGGAGGGCAGTTTTGAAAAGAGAAACCTCTTCTCCCTTGTTTATTCCAAATGACTTGACTCCTAACCCCAATCAGTCAGACTCTTTCCTGTCTATTTCATATAACACTTCAGGACCCAAAAGCTTTAAAAAGCAGACAAGCATAACGGTTCCCAATGTGGAGGGCTGTAACCCACTGGTCTACCCACACTCTGTGGGCCCTCTAAGACAATGGCAGAGCAGCCTCTTATCTGTGGTCTACTCTAAGATATTTGGGAACAGAGCAGGGCTGACAAGGCCATGTGTGACAAGACAAAAGAGACATTGCAACATGGAAAAGCTACCAGAACTCAAAGCCAAGCTATATTTGGGACCATGCAGACAGAATCAGCATAGGTACAGCAATTATGACACCAGTGCCATATTGCATCCTGGGCCATGCAGACAGCACCAGCATGGGTGCAACAGCAGTGACACTAGCTGGTTAAACAAGAGCCTGGATGCAGAGACAGCCAGGGCCTGCAGCACAGGTACACAAGGAAGTCAAGTGGTTAGCAGTCTAAGAACCATGCCCTTGATCTGTTCCCAAGACTGCCATGATGCCAAAGACAGAGTGTAGGCCCAAGGACCATTCCATTCATATACACCAGAACAGGGGCCTGGAGCATGTACTGTCCCAGTATGACCTGAGAACTCAGCTGCCATCAGAGGCTCCATCCCAGCTTCAGGAAAGAGGCAGGCAAGAGCAGGTTAACCTGCCAGAGTTCGACATGGAAGGCCAACAACATGGGTCTTCACTGGTTCCTGGCTGGTACCTGTGCCTACCAAGTGCCGGTGTCACTACTGTATTATAGGCAGAGGAAGGTCTGGGGGACAGAGAGCATCTCCTCAAGCCTGGTTTTTTTTACTAGATATAAGTACAGCACAGGAGAGCATGCTGCAGGCTCCTCCTGTCACAGCCGGTGGCACAGGCCAAGCCTCAAGGCAGGAGAGAGGATGAAGGCTGGTCTTTCTCTAACTTGGGGGGTGAGCTTGTTTAGCAGGGCAAACTGGTATTCAAGGACCCTCCTCTGTGTTCTGCTGGTTTGGATAAAGGGTAGCACTACCAGCAATGAGGACCCTGGACCCATGACTCTGTCCTGGGCACTTTTCCCAGGACAGATACACAGATACCTTGAGGCAAGTGTGGCAGACAGAGGGTAGGACCCTCTCAGCAAGGAAAAGGGTATCTCTGAGGATACCTGGGAGTATTCAAGTTTTCAGAGGGTGAAACCTTCTTAGAGAAGAAAAGCACTTTATCCCTACTTTGGGTCCTCAAAAGCCTGGCTACCTCCCCAAAGAAACTACAAAAACCCTTTCTGTGGCTCTGCCGTCTCTGGGAGTTGATTTTATAGTGCAGAAAGTGGCTAAGGCACCTGCCATACTATGCCAGCTCCTTGACCTCCTACCTTTACACTCTTAAATTTAGGACCAACCCTTCTAAGGCTGTGTGTGGTCAGATTACTGTTAAGTGTGAGGAGAGCCAGCACGGGAGTCCAGATGCTGGAACCACACTTAGTTTAACAAGAGGCTTCAGAAGCACAAACTCCTTGAGGTTGGTTCTGTAGGCTACGGAACCCATGTGCAGTTCTCCCAAGAAAAGGGTTCATTCTCAGGAATGCTGCCTGGGGCATCAGAGGATAGGCACTTGGGCAAGATCCTGCTAAACAAGCCCTAAAGACCAGCCTAGAGACAGATAAGGGTATAGGCCAGAAAGCTGTACCTCAGGGTAAAGTCAAAGTGAAAGTGTTTTTTCCTTTTTGGGAAGGCCACCAAGAGAGAAAACATATATTAGGACTTCCTGGAGCAGCATCAAGTCCTCCACGCACTGAGGCACGAGCAGAATGACTCCTGGTGGTCTGGCTGAATCTTCACCCACCTGGATCTGGAGCAGCAGCTGAGAGGGGGATGAGGGTTCCTAGAGGATCTGGTCCTGCTACCAGGCAGTCAGGAAGCAAGGCTGGAATTCTTTGCTGACCTACTACATTGGATTAGCCTTCAACTGTCTTTGAGTTTGGGGAAGGTATTGTGTGGCACGTGCAATTTAAAGAGATTTGTTGTCATTGGCTGCAAGGTCTACCCCTCCTGAGCAGAGTGCTGGGCTCACCTTAGACACCAAAGAGGGGGTTTCCTTAGGCTCTGTGCACTTAACTCTTCTAGAAGGGTAGTGTGGTAGTTTAAAAGAAAATGGCCGTCAAAGAAAGTGGCATTATTAGGAGGTGTGGCCTTACTGGACGAAATGTGTCAATGTGGAGGCAGGCTTATAGGTCTCATACATGTTCAAGCCACACCCAATGCCTCAGACCACTTCCTGTGGCCTCTGGATCAAGATGTAGAACTCTCAGCTACTCCTCCAGCACTATGTCTGCCTGTGCACTGTCATGTCCCACCATAATGATAATGGACTGAACCTCTGAACTATAAGCCACCTAATTAAATGTTTTTCTTTTACAAGAGCTACCATGGTCACAGTATCTCTTCACAGCAAAAAAAAAAACAAAAAACCCTAAGACAGGCAGATTGTTCAGAGGTCTGAGCCAAGAAAAGTGTGTTCAGTTCCCTAAGATCCAGTGTTGAAGAGGCCCTGCCCAGGGCCCCTCAGCTTCTTGGGAGGAAGGATTTAGGTCCAGGCCAAGACCCACTCTGTCCAGTCCTTCACACACAACTCCTGAGCACTGCCCAACTCTGGGCAGATGGGAACATGATCTGACTGTCACTCAGAGGCCAAAGTAGGGTCAAGGGACCTGTGGGGAAGGAGCCATGTGGCCAAAACATATGAGGACTATAGGAACAAGTGCCTTCCAGTACATCATCGAGGATGTTAACAAGAACAAAAGTAAAGGTTCTGAAAATCCAGCCTGGCATTCTGACCCGATATGAATTCACTGTAGGTTCCTGCTAAGCAAGTACACTCAGGTTTTTTTTTTTATCCTGGCCCCTTGAGTCTATCCCATAGCCTATAAGAAGCAGAAGGGCCATATACCTGCTCCAGGGCCCCCAGCCCTGGTCCACCATGTTACCTCTTCTGCTTGTAGGTCAGCATAGCCTCGGCGATGGGGAGCTGGTGAGCACAGTTGGCTCCCGAGATGTACTGGGTGATGCGTGACACGATGTCTGGTGTGTCCTGCACTGCACAAGGCAGAGGCGGAAAAGAGTCAGCATGGTGAACAGGTGGGATCTGCTAGAGGCTGGGCTGTGTTCCAGGCACTATATTCTGCCTCTTCTCTACCTCTGCTTTCTGCTAGCTGCCTCTGGTTCAAGTGCCCACCCACAATGGTCCCAGGTTGGGTTATCATGGTTTCTTTTCAAATCCTGAGGCCGGTTCTGGAGTTCGTGTCTGCCCCTTCCTAATCTCATGCTCCACAGCAAGGCTAAAAACTCAGGCTGGGTGAGGGAAGCCCTATAACACCCCCTCCTGTCCCATAGCTGACCCTGAGAAATAGGGTCTTGTGATGGGAAGTCCCCAGGAGAAGGGACCTTTTCTCCAATGCAAGGACTGTAGATGCACGGGGCAGCCCCCCTCACCAACACAGTGCCCAGGCCTCACCACTGCTCTGGGCTTCCAGCTTGTTGAATAGGTCTCTCCAGGCCAGATCCTGGAAGAAGTTGTTGTAGCGGTAGTCCACGGAGCCCAGGTACCTGGCCACAGGGTGGGAGCCTGGGAGACCCAGGAAATCCATCACCACAAGGAGTTGCTCAACCCCAGACAACCCAGCTGTCCTGAGCCCCTCTGCTGTAAGCCTGCAAGGGGAGCTATGACAAAGTCCCCACTTACTGTTGTTCTACCAGAACAGACAAATGAGATGGACAAAAGCCAGCCAAGACACGGGCCCCAGGTGAGGAGCTGCCTTTAAATTTCACTACTGGTGAACAAATGAAGCTTGAGTAGATTGTTTTATAGAACTCCAAATGGCTATTGGAATTCAAGTGCACAGGGTCATAACCTATAAAGACTGCTTTGTATTTCTGGTGACAGAAACCAAAGCTGATGGAGTGGTCTGTGGTGGACCACTAGTTTGCCAGGTAACACATTCTACACGATTAGGACATTTGTCAAAGAGAAGAATAGAAAGTGACAGTAGACTTAGGTCTTATCATATAACCTGATTCCAGGCTGATCTGAACTTGTGATCCTTAGCTTCCAAGTGCTAGGGTAACAGGCATAATACTATATCTGGCACACATGACTTTTCAATATAGTGAAAGTAACTATGAGTTTTTAAACAATAGAAGTATGTCATATTGGTACCTCTACCCTAACCAGGCTGTGTCCCTGTCTCTGAGGTCTCTCAGGTTTAGTTACAGGTGGCCAGTAGCCCAAGGTCCCTCACCCAGTGGGATGATGAGGAAGCGCATGTAGCCAAGCCAGTCAGGCGTCTTGTGAGAAAGCTGTTCCACGAAGAGCCGCAGGATGGCGCTGAGGTAATGCTGTGCTCCCGCCACAGCGATCTTCACAGGGGTTGGTGGCTGAGAATTGCAGTTGCAGCTGCGATCCCAAGAGAGTGGGGCAGAGAGGGACAGATGCCTCACTGTCTCGGGCCCAGGATCACCCTGCTGAGCTCTAGGAAGCCTATGCCCCTAAAGTGCACGAACTAGCAAATCCAGGATGCCCCACTAAAAGGAGTTCTGAGTTTGGGAGATGGGAAGCTGAATGTCTGCCTGGATATGCCTGGGCCAGAAAACTGTGCTCAAGACCTCTGCTGGGATAACTGTAAATGGAAGTAGTCTACCAGAGAAGGCCAAATGAGCTTCAAGAAACCCACTGGGAATCAGAATAAAGCTGTGGGGAGTTTATGGGCAGCACATCTGGAACCATCATGATTCTCAGGATCAAATATCCCCTGTCTCTAAGTAGCAGGCAGGGTTGGGATGCAAGGCCCCAGTAAATACCCAGGCAGAAAAGCCAAAGGGTGGTACCCAGGTAAGGAAGGAAGGACGGTAGACTCACTATCGCTGTATCCGAGAGACAATGGTGCTGAAGGCAGCTTGCACGTCAGCAGCAGAGCATGTGCACACCACAGGAAGGGTATGCTTCTGTAGGACATCCGAGAGGAACTAAAAGGGAAAAGCTGACAATGACCTTGGCGTAGTACCTGGTAGTCCCTATCCAACCCTCACCACAGGTCCCAAAGGGTCCACAGGAAAAGCTGATCATCAGCATCCCCACTCCCTCAGCTGGTGATGACTGGTGTTCTTCAAGGTCATATGAAGCCTCAATTTCACAGCAGACAGGGCACACAGCTATACCCCTTACCTGTCCCTGCCAGTCAGAGGTGTTGACAAGAATAATATTCTCAGGGAGTTGGTCATCAGAGATGAGGATGTGGTTCAGTTGGTCATACACAGTTTTCCTGGGAATCTAGAGACAGTGAGGTGTCCACACAAGGAGATGCAGCACCCAGGCCTTTCAACTTCCAGCCCTGGGCCTCAATACTCCATACCCTAAAGCAAGCATGGACACTGGAACCAAGTAAGGAAATACCTAACATGGCAGTCCCTTGGTCTGAAGTGGCAACAATTTGGGTAGCTCTGATTCAGAGAGATCAATAAGATGGCTAAAACCAGCCCCAGGGTAAACAGGCTTCCTGACAAGAAGACTTATGACTGTCTTCCTGTCTGCATGGAATTTCATAGTAAACCTTCCAGGTTTGCCATTTCTCAGGGCCCCTAGGCTTCTCTATTCTGCCTGTCACTTGAAGCATCCTTCCTCAGCTCCCACCCTAACCTGCAGCTGGCTCCTCGTATCTGGACAGCGCTCATTGTCCAGGCTGTTGGCCCGCTCATTCTGTGGTCGAGCTGGCTGCCGTTCCTTCAGGGATGTGCTCCGGCCCCGGCGGCCAGCTGGCTTTGCCTCTGACCTGCTAGAGACCAGGAAAGGCAGAGAACATCTGGAGTGGTAGGCCAAATGATCACTGCAGGTTGCTAACTGAACTGTCCCACAACAGCTGTCACACTTCCACCCATCAGACCATGTGATATGATAATGCAATCGTCCCAGCACCATGAACCCTCAGCAGTTTCATTTCTAAGAACAGCAAAATGGAAGTAGGTGGCACCCTTTGGGCACACTGGCCTTAGGGTTGCAAGCCAACAGGCGGCCAGAGACAGACTGGGTAGGGGACCCACATGCAGTTTCTGGAGCTGGCCCAAATATCTGGCTTCCCACAGTCCCTCCCAAAGGGGTACACAGTCCCTCAGCACAGGCCCACACCTGGTGGAAGGGATGACAAGTGACTCAGTCTTGGTGATTCTCCCACTGGGTGGCAGCTTCTCAGTGAAGACATCCAGGAGAGAGGTCTCAGTCTCTGGACTGTCATCAGGTTGCCCTGATGGCTCTCGAGGGGCTGGTGAACTCTGATGGATTGAGAAGGAGCCATATGCACTCACCTTGCCAGAAACATTTACCATTGTCTCTCCTATGTATGTGCTCTTGTTTTAAGGTAAGGCTCTGGTCTTCCTCTGACAAGGTCTTGACAAGGCACAGGCACATGGAGGCAAGAGGAGAGGTACTCTTCTCCCACAAGTAGCTCCTGGTCCAACTATTACTAAGAGATCAGGACCAAACCTGCTGGAAACACCAACTATCCTGCACCATATCTGAGAGACTCCATGAGGGCCTGGGTCTGATAGCAAGGTTAGGAACACAGCCATCCACCTGAGCTACACGGTCATCCCTGAGGGTGGTGCACACACTTTCAGAGTATATGAACACAAAGCCCTCCATGTGGTGTTCACTGTACACTTGAGTTCGGCTGCACATGGTGGATGCTCCCCATGACTGCTTACAAGGGCTACTGTGTCAGAGATGCTGTCACTTGGCTGCTGGCCTCCCAGAGATCTCATCTTCTCAGGTACATCAGCCTGCAGGTGACGAGACAGGAATTGGGCTGTACTGCAGAACAAGGATGTCTACTTCTGGATAGGAGGAAGCCTTGGGAGACTAGCTGAGAATTTCACAGACTTTTAGCTCAGGATTACATTAGAAGAGTCATCTTTTACTGGATGGAACTCTGAGCCCAGGACACATCACAGCCCAGCTAGGAACATGCTGGCTAGGCATTCAGGACTCGCAGGGGCAGGAAGGAAGAGAAGGCCCAGCCTTGTCTAAGGGTCTCACCACTGCACAGCATTGCCCTACTCACCGGGCTTGGAGGCTCTCTGTGGCTCCGGGCACTGTGGATGCTCCCTATCTCTGTCTGTGAGCTGGAGTGTGACAGGCCTTCAAAATATGGCCTGGATAAAGAAGGAATAGATGTTATTTCCCAAGATCCCCAATACACTGAAAATGATGTTCAACCCTCTGCACACAGAAGGGAAGGCAGCACATCCAAAGAAGCTCCAAGTGTGGAAGAACTGTGTGACTAGATATCCACTGCTGAGGGAACCTTACACACATGGTAGGATTCTGGAGTGATTCAACTCCAAGTGGGCACAGTTCCTACACTGGCTATGAAGTCAGCTGCAGAAAATGTGTATTCCAGGGCTGGTGAGATGGCTCCTTGGATAAAGGCACCTGCTGCCAAGCCTCAACACCTGAGTTTGATTCTTGGGACACACATAGTGGAAACCCTAGCAATTTGTCCTCTGACCTCCACACTCACGCTGTGGCACACACATGCCTCCTCCCATAATAAAATTTAAATTTAAAAAAGAAAACCCCATCTGCTCGTGGTGTTCACCCAAGTTGGGGCTGTCAGCACAGAATATCTCATGTTCTTACTGGGGGTTGGACCTGATGAGAACTTTGATATCTGTAGTCAGATTACAGAAATCAGAAGAACATTCTCAACAGCATAAAGGTACCATGGGCAAGTCCAGAACATCTAAAGCCATTCTAGACAGTCAGACCAATACAGATGACTTGACACTCCCTAGGCCACAACACACCAAGCCTGACAAAGCCATTTCAAACTAATCCAGCATAGCCATTAGACCACTAGCCACTCTAGACCAGCCAGGCCAACTCTTGCCAATCCAGACCAACCTGGACCAATGTATCTGACTTGAGCATGTCAAGTGTGAGTGAAGAAATAGGAGACAAGAAAAGCAGAAAACCAAGGGATGTTAAAGAAGTCAAGCAAAACTACCAGACAGGATACCTGGATGCCATGTGGGTGATGAAGCTATACAGAAACCTAGTGATGTAGGGTGTCATTTATGCATGGCCACCTGGGATCATGGCCCCAAAGTGATCACATATCACCATAGAACTACAGGCATTAGCTGGCTAGGGACTATGCCATCATAGTTAATGTCATGGGGCTCATGAGGATCCGGACTCTCTGGATAGACCCAATGTAATCCCAGAAGTCACTACAGCAGAGAACACACTCAAGAATATAAGACTTGAGGCAGAAGGAGCAGTGTTGAGCACAAGGGGGACTGAAGTGGAGAACAAGGAACATTAGCTTGCTTGACCTTAAGGGCATTCCCCATGCCAGCAGTCCAACATGCTGACCTGAGCCCAGCAAGACATTGGCAGAAAAAGAAGCCAAGGCCTGAGGATGCCACCTCAGAATTAGGAGCATAACAGATGTTAGGGTTTATTTATTTAATGAACAATGTCTCACTCTATAGCACAAATTGCCCTTAAACTCAGTAATCCTCCTGCCTCAGTCTCCCAAATGCCAAGACTACAGGCATAAACAATCAAGCCCAGCAGGAATGAATAATTATTCTTTACTGAGAATTATGGTTAATTAATTACAAGACACAAGGAACCCAAATTTTCTGTTTCTCTCTACTGTCCAGATTAGAAACTTAAAAAGTGAAAGGTCTTTAACTTTTTAGAACTTCCTGAGTCTCCCTGTTCTCAGTCGCTACATCAAGACCTAAGTCTAGAAACTACCTGTCCTGAGGGCTAAGCCTCTCCAGGTCCCACCAGTCCACAGCACATGTGTGCGCACTGGCCTGCTTTTCTTCTTTTCTTTCTGCCCTAGGCCAGGCTGGTCAGCTGTCCTCCCAGAGAAACCAAGGAGGGGCACTGGTCGGGGGTCTCCTCTGTTGCCTAGACAGTAGACTCCTGCAGCTTCCAGTATACCTCAAACTTGGACAGTGGGGGAACCTTGGGGCCATTCATTCTTTTGCAGTCTGCCTCAAGGACCAAGCTGTAGCGTCACAGAAAACCTTCCAGCTTAAATTCTTTCCCAGATGCTCCCCTCCCCACCTCCAGATGGTTCTGCCTGTCTGTAGTTCCCAATCACATGCAAGCATCGTGGTCTATTTACATAGTTACTACTCACGCTTAGAAATACTCTGCCCGAGCTCAGGAGCAGTTACACCCTCCCACACAAAGGTTTTCTTTTCTTCTGGTCATCGGGAGAAAGCTATCTAGCTTTGTTCCCCACTATAACCTTGTACTCACTCATATTGCCTCTTCTCAGGATGTCCCTGCTGATCTACCCTAAGAGAACCGTGCAAACCTATGGTGCCTCAGGGTTAAATATGGGTCACAATCACAGGGCAACTCAAACCAACCGAGATCATTCCAGAACAATAGTGTCAGGCCACTTGGAATTCCTTCTAGGCTCAAGCTGATTAGAAGTAACAATTTCAACCTGGAGTGGCTTACCTAAGCTTGGGCTTGGGGGTGCTAAGGACACTGTCATCATCGTCCATGTCAGGGCCACTGTCGCTGGGGTTCTCCACGTCCAGCGTGTCATAGAGAAGATCCAGGTCCTCCTCCACCTCAGGGACATGTTCTGCAGGGTCCTGCTCTGAATCTAAGACCTACAGCAATGTTGACATGTATGAGAGCCCCACAGGGCCTGTGCCACTGCTTGGCTAGTAGTTGAAGGCTAACAAAGAGCGATGTGCAGCAACAAGACCAGGAGACAAACAGTGACACAAAAGAACACTTGACTGCCAAAACATCCTATTTTGTTTGCTTTCTTCTCTCAACCCCTCTCTCTCTCTCTCTCTCTCTCTCTCTCTCTCTCTCTCTCTCTCTCTCTCTCTGTGTGTGTGTGTGTGTTCACAGGACAGAAGCTGATGTCAAATATCTTCCTCTAAGCTGGGCATAGTGGTGCATGCCTTTGATCCCAGCACTCAGGAGGTGAAAGTAAGAATCTCTGAGTTCGAGGTCAGCCTGAAATGCAGAGTGAATTCCAGGAGGGCCAGGGCTATACAGAGAAGCTCTGACTTAAAAGAAAAAAACAAAACAAAACAATGCACATAAAGAAACAAAAAAAAATCCCTCTATCTCTTTGTGCCTTATTTTTTGAGATTGAGTTTCCCACTGAACCTGCAGCTTACTGTTGGTTACACTAGCTGGACAACTAGCGCCAACAATTCTGTCTACTTATCGAAGCACTGTGGTTACAGGTATACATAGCCATATTAACTTTTAAGAAATGCTGGTGAAGCCAGGTGGTGGTTATGTATTCCTCTGATCCCAGCACTTGGGAGGCAGAGACAGGAGAATCTTTGTGAGCTCAAGGCCAGCCTAGTCTAAAGAGCCAGGGTGGAGCCAACAAGCAGGGCTACAGAGTTGGTCCTAGCCATGCCCATTTAGCATTTAAAAAAAAAAAAAAAAGGTGCTCTTGGTCAGAAAATGATACAGACACACAATTAAAAATGGATTCAGATGAAAAAGACCACTAAATGGCTCACATTGTTAGATAAATGTACATGGGTTTGTGAGAAGAAAGAATACAGAAAGTCATAGATTAAAGGAGTAAAGATAGTAAAATAAATATTAAAAAGTAATAGAGTAAAAAAATGAGCCATGTAAAGATGGAATATACACAGAGAGTCTGTATATTATTGTGTTTTCTTTAAATTTTTAATTGCTAAAAACATTTGATTCTGGGAGCTGTTAAGCTAAAAATATATATATTTTAAAGATATCTTCACTTCAAAATTTGAGTCTAAGGATATGCTACTTTGGAAAAGAGATTTTGCTTTTGTTTCTACAGACAATAGGAATCTGTGGATTCCAGGCTAATGTGGTTTGATGAAACAAGACCCCCTCCACCGTGAAAGGTCTCCATGAACCCTAAAAATATTTCATCCAACAAACAGCAGGAAGCAGTTTGAAGAAAACTATGCCTAAATTTCCAAAATGATTGTTTATAAATGTTTGTTTTCATTTAAAGGGGGATATAATATAGAAATGAATACTTTGCATTGGTATAGATCTTGGTCTATTGATACAAACTTAAGGTAGATTTATTACACTGTGATATGTATTTCTGTTCATGTTGAAGATATTATGTGCAGCTCATTTAAAAATATAATGTATAATTAAGAAATACAGATTAATAGTCATCTGTAACAATCAAACTTTTAAATACATTTGTCAGGTTTTCTAGAAATACAGAGATATATTTAAGTTAGACAGATAATCTTCAACACTTCAAAGACCTACAGAATATGGCATTTAAAAGGTTTTAAGAACTTGGAATTTTCTCAACAATGAGACATGTCTGCTTCTGGTTACACAATTACTTCAGAGAGGTTGGTGGGCACTGGAGAAGCGCATTATGGAATTTGCCTTTAATGTAACAAGGCTTGCCATTTGGGCAAGAAACTGCTCTTGCCTGGACTGCTTGATGGTATGCTGTATGAACTGGACATGCAGGACCCACAGAAAAGTGACTGTTGAACTTTCCAAAAGATGGAATGGTCCTTCAGGGTTCCTGCTACACAGAAGAAACTACTAGACATTCTGTAGTACACAGGAGACAGCAATTGATGATGTTCTGCCATTATAAGGCAGAACAGATCTTCAAATTTCCTGTTTCATGGAAAAGTCTGCAAGATACTATGGACCCACACACTGAAGATGGATGCCCCAACGTTACAGAAGAACTTTGGGTGACTGTCTAGACAATGAGACATCTCTGTCAATTCTAGAGTTTTGGAAGTTGCTTATAATGCACTTCCTGTTAAGTTAGATAATATTATATACTTCTGGGATCTTTGATGGAGTTGAAGAGAGATAGATACAGTTTTGCTTAGTTATAATAAAAGATAAATTAGATATAAAACTTTAGACTCACAAAGAAATATTGTTAACTGTAATTCTTACTTGATAACTGTTTTGCTATATGTAATTTTACTATGTTAAAATTAAAACCTTTGGGCTGGAGAGATGGCTCAGAGGTCAAGAGCACTGACTGCTCTTCCAGAGGTCCTGAGTTCAATTCCCAAAAACCATATGGTGGCTCACAACCATCTGTAATGAGATCTGGTGCCCTCTTCTGACCTGCAAGTGTACATGCAGGCAGAATACTGTATATGTAATAAATAAATTTAAAAAATTAAAACCTTCCTTTTTAATTAGACAGAAAAGCGGGGATGATACGGGATGTCCTTCTGTATATGTGCTGCTTTTATTGGCTAATGAGTAAAGCTATTTAGACCAGTGGCTTAGTAGTGTAAAGCCAGGAGGAAAATCTGAACAGAGATAGAAAGAAAAAGTAGGCAGAGTCAAAAAGATGGCATGTAGCTGCTGAAGAAGAAAGATGCCTGCCAGAATCTTACCAGTAGGTCACAGCTTAATGGTAATGCATGAATTAATAGAAATAGGTTAATTTAAGATGTAAAAGCTAGCTAGGAATATGCCTGAGATATCAGCCAAACGGTGTTGTAATTAACGTAGTTTCAGTGTGATTATTAGGGTTTGGAAGATCAGGAGATCAAGGTGCTGTCTCTGTTTACAAAATGCAAGTGGGAAAATGAAATAAAATCAAAAAAGAACTAGATCTTAAAGAGTTGGAAAAGTCCCAGCTATGGGCTGGAGAGATGGCTCAGAGGTTAAGAGCACTGACTGCTCTTCCAAAGGTCCTGAGTTCAATTCCCAGCAACCACATGGTGGCTCACAACCATCTGTAATGAGGTCTGGTGCCCTCTTCTGGCCTGCAGACATACATGGAAGCTGAACACTGTATACATAATAAATAAATTTTACAAAAAAAAAAAAGTCCCAGCTAGACCAAGCTGTAGAGTGAAAGTAGGAACTGGAGAGATGGCCCAGTAGTTTATAGTGTGTATTGCTCTTACAGAGAACCAGAGTTCAGCTCCTAGCACCCAAGTCAGGCAGCTCATGACTCTGTAACTCTAGCTCAAGGGATCCAACACCCTTTTCTGTCCTTTGTGGGCACTGCAGTCATGTGCACAAATACCCACACAGATGTGCACACATGCACACAACTAAAAATAAAGCATTTTTTAAGATTAAGTATGTTAGTCCACAAGAAGTTTGAAAAGATCAATATGCATAGAGGGAACGAGGACCCAATCAACAGGATGACATGAGATGATCCAAGAATGCTTGTCTTGAGGGCAGTATGGTTTCAAGTATGGTTTCAAGTGGTTGCTCGTGAAGCACAGAGCTGTGTCTTCACAGGGTCCATGTGTGGTCAGGCTGCAGGAATGGCCCCTTAGATAGCACAGGAAGCCAATGTGTATGGCAACTATAGGTGCCAACTCTTCAAAGTTTGTAGAAATTTGGCCATTTCAAATTGGTTGTTACAGGATGTGCTGTCCCAGGCAGAGGCCTGAGATGGAAGCAGGGCCATGTCTAAAAGAACCCTCTTCAGAGAAATTGAGAGAAGTGATGGCAGTGGGGTGCTCTGAGAGGCAGAACTGCAGTCTCTGGTCATAGTGCCTGCTCAAGAGCTATAAGGCACATAGCTGCTATCTGAGACACTGTAGGCTGCACTCAGGGACACTGTGGGGTGCAATACCAGGTCCTAGAGCCCTGGCTCCAAGTCAATGTGTCCTGAGAGCAGAGTATTGAACCAAAGAAGGGTTTTCTAGCCTTAAGACTCAATGTTTGGGAAATGGGAAGACAGTTGAGCAGTTCAGAGCACTGGCTGCCCTTACAGAGGAATGGAGTTTAGTTCCCAGCAGCACCAACATGGCAGTTCACAACCATCTGTAACTCCAGTTCCAGGGGCTCTAATGCCCTCTTCTGACCTCTGTGGACACCAGATATGCACATAGTGCACATATGTACATATAGTCAAAACACTCATACCTATAAAATACATCAACTTATTATTTTATTTTTTTTAAAGATTTTTAAAAAAAATTTTAAAGTTTTTTTAAAGATTCAGTGTTTGAGGCAAGTGAGAATAAAGGAAATTTCTACTAAGTCTAAGGACCCAAGTTTGATTCCTGAGTCTCACATGGTGGAATGAGAAAACAGACTCCTGTAAGTTATCTTCTGACCTCTACACCTACACAGGCATGCATGTGCATGCACACATACACACACACACAAATAAATGTACAAGAATTGTGCCCTGTTGGGTTGGGAACAGTTACCTACTCCCACTTTCTCCTTTTAGAACAGAGTGCCTGCCTTGTGCTGGCCTCATAACTTCCTTTGAAAGGACATCCTTTGATTTCATGCTCACAACTGGACAAGTACTGGTGTAGACAGCAGTCAGACACTCTTAAGTTTCTAAGCTAGAGTGAAGTCAGATTTTAAGGGCTGTTGGGACAGAATGAAAATATTTTCTGTGAAGGAAGAAAATAAATTTTGAGGTCTGGGGCAGAATGTTTTGCTCTGAAAATTTGCATCTCCCTGAACTTTTTTCTGTGTAGACCTGGCTGTGCTGGAACTCGCCTGTTGACCAGGCTGGCCTTGACTCAGAGATCTGCCTGTCTCTGCCTCATGAGAGCTGGGATTAAAGACATGTGCCACCACTGCCTAGCTTCCCTAAAATTCTTACGTAGAAACCTAACCCACAAGGTGGTTCAGTAAGAGGCCTTTGGACTTGTGCTGCTACCATCCACTTTGTGGGGATGTGAAGATGCAGCACTGACTATGAAGATCCAGCCCTCTCCAGGTAAGAATCTGCCAGCACCTTTGGCCTTTCAGTCTCCAACTATGAACAGCATCCTTTGGATGTACACACATGTAACTCACCTGCCATTTTCTTTTTGGGTTTTCAAGACAGAGTTTCTCATCTATCTCTGACTGTCCTGGAAATCACTCTGTAGACCAGGCTGGCCTTGAACTCATAGAGATACACCTGCCTTTGCCTTCCTGAGTGCTGGGATTAAAGGCGAGCACCACCACTGCCTGGCACCATTTTCCTTTTTAATTATTATTATTATTTTATTTTATGTGTTTAGGTGTTTTGCCTGTATGTATGTCTGTGAATCACATGTATGTCTGGTATTGGTAAAGGCCAGAAGGGGGCACTGGATCCTATGGAACTGAAGTTATAGATGGTTTTAAGTTGTCGTGTGTGCTAGAAATTGAACCTAGATCTTCGAGAATAGCAGTTAGCCAGTGCTCTTTTGTGCTGAACTGTCTCTCCAGCCCCTGTATTTTGGTTACAAAGATCAACAAGTTTAGTTCTAGCACAATAATGACAGTTTAAGATAATCGACAGCCCCACACAGGTGTGGGCACACTCTAGGACTGCTATGTGGTTTGTGAGTTGGACAGTGCCTGTGCATAGTTCCTAGTAACTGGGGTTGCGAAGACAAGAGATGGAGTTCTGGCTAGATGGTCTTCTCCTCTCATGAAAGGGAAGAGCACGCCGGGCGGTGGTGGCGCACGCCTTTAATCCCAGCACTCGGGAGGCAGAGGCAGGCGGATCTCTGTGAGTTTGAGACCAGCCTGGTCTACAAGAGCTAGTTCCGGGACAGGCTCCAAAGCTACAGAGAAACCCTGTCTCGAAAATACCAAAAAAAAAGAAAGAAAGAAAGGGAACAGCACAGAACAGATATGGAACAGATCACACGGCTTGACAACTTGCAAGAATTCTACACAAATGTGGGAGATTATTCCCATGAAAAGAAAAACATTCTTTCCCTGACCAGTGTTCATGATATTGGCTAAACTTTCCAGTTTAGGTTGAGTTTCAGAAGCCAGAACAGAAGTTGAGTATGACAGGTTTATTTTGAGACTCAGCCCTATGAACATGAAACTCCATGGTCAAGATCCAACTTCCTCCACCTACAAGCCTGCAGGGTCCTAGGCCAGGTAGCTTCCTTGCAATGTGCACACTTTCAGCTAGGCTGTGTTTGTCTCACTATGAGTTACAAGTTTCAGGATTTAGGGCCTAGAGGCTATTCCTAAAACAGGCCAGTGATGTTTCAGAGTAGATGCTGGCCCTACAGAAAACCCTATGGCTAAGAAGAGCCACCTTCGCCGGGTGGTGGTGGCACACGCCTTTAATTCCAGCACTCGGGAGGCAGAGGCAGGCAGATCTCTGTGAGTTTGAGACCAGCCTGGTCTACAAGAGCTAGTTCCAGGATAGGCTCCAAAGCTACAGAGAAACCCTGTCTCGAAAAAGAGCCACCTTCATGTGAAGAACAACTGTTAGATGTTGGTGCTAGAGCTGAATTGGGCCCCTGCTGCTATAAGGTGTGGCCCTTGCATACATGAATGTAGAGGGTGGGTGCACACTTTGAGGATCAAACATTCAAGTGTCCCCTCTCCACTGTGGGGCCAGAATCTTGACTCTGTTTTATGATTTTTCTTTTGATTATGAACAAACTCAATACCTAAGACTGGGGATTAGAGAAACCAAAGATCTGTAGCATGTTGACTACAGAACAGGCAGAACAGGCTGTACATGGCAGGAACTGGGGTAGGAAAACTCTGTACCTTCCATTTACTTTTTCTACGAACCTGAAACTGCTCCCCCAAATAGTCTATTTACAAGAACCAATGATTAGACCTCTGCTAGTCTTCCTACAGGTGCACTATAACTTGGGAGTTCAACAGAAACCAGTAGGTGAGCCTGGTTCTTTGCTGGCCTCTCACAGCTGCCATTCAGGCTGGCAGGCAGAGGGCAATACCACACAGATGATAAGTACAGAGCCAGATCTGGCCTAGAGCTTCATTGGAGCACATTTTGCCCAGCACGACACTGGGGCACTTCAGCAGCTATGCAAAGTCCTGACCCACTCACCTCCTCTGACACTTTAAACCTGCGCAGTAGCGCCACCACTTTCTGCTTGAAGTTCTGTTGCTGTAAGACAAAAAGTACAAGAACCCCCCATTAGGAATGACAGGGGAAGGAGGCTACATTCCTGAGACACAGCAAGGAATTCCACTCTAGACTCAATAATGAGGGACAGGAGAGATACAGCTCACAGCTATGAAAGTGTGAAATCGGTGTAAATACAGCCATGAGCCCAATTTTAGTGTTTGAAAGCACAAACTGAGGTCAGACTGAGAAACATGGGGGGAAGGGGTAAACCACACCCAACTGAGGGGCAACCAGGGAAGGGCACAGGGTGGCTCTGCAGTTCTAGAAGTTTCTGCAGGTCTATTCAGGCTCTCTAGCACCTTCCCACAGCTCCAACTCCCAGAAAAGGCCCTGACCTAATCTTCAGAAGGAGACTGCCACCCTGTGGGAGGTCCTCAGGAGAGCACAGGGTTGATGAGACAATGGAACCTGTACACTATGAGTTCTCACAGTGAAGCTGCTCACACTGTTGGCTGCAGTGCCTCTGCTCCAGCCACTGTCCTCCAGGTACTCTCAGCCACCCTTACAGAGCTGACCCTAACGGGGAGTGTGCTTCCTGCATGGTCCCTCAGGCTGGCCCATGAGCTCCAGATGGTGCTGCCTGTATTCAGGGGAGATCCAGTTTGTATCCCGAGTGGCTTCTGTACTGTGGCTACTGTCTGCCCACAACCTCCTTTTCACATCTATCAAAGGCTGACAGTGTTCTACCTGGTCAGTACTGGTAAGAGACTACCAATCCGGCCAGTCTTGCAGTCTAGTTCTAAACTCTAAAGTGTTCCAGGACCCACGGATGGTCACTGTACAGGCTGAGAATGGGCTGAAGCCTATCCCAAGTTTTCTCCCATGGGAGAAGCCTAACACCAAGTCTCTCTGCTGGCAGACAGCCCCTACCCCCACCCCCAGAAAGAAACCGATCCCACTCATGGTGAGTCTGAGTACTATGTGATGAGGAAAATAGCACCCTCAATGGTCTATGCAGCTATCCCAGCCTTATTCTAGTCTAGATCTCCAGGGCTCTAAGGCCATATAACGTTGGAGTGAGGCATGAGAGAATGGCAACCAGAAGACAAGCCTGTCTGGCTTATGTTCATTTTAACTAACAAAAGTCAGGCACTAGCTAGACAGAATTCTGGCCTGAGGGCAAGTGGAATTATAAGAATCTTTTGGGTCATATGTCATCTGAGGCTAAAGTCCTTGGGAGAAGCTGTCTGCCCTCTTGTTCACAGTCACCTGTGAGCCTCCCAGCCATTGCCCACCCTCCTCACCCTTCCCCAGTGTTAGTAAAACTAGTTTCCACCGACCCTGGTCATAGACGTCGTTCTTACTATCGAGCGCCGCTGCTTCTTGGGTTTTCCCACATCAAAGTCATCCTCATCAAGATCCTGTGTAGACATACACAGTGCCTGAAGCCACAGAAGCATAGCAGGCCCACCCCATGACAGTGCAACTCAGGCCATCACTTGGCAGTCAGTTACTAACACTCCGAAGCCCTGCAGGGCTGCCTACGGACATATCCTAGCCCCAGGGAGGAAGCAATCAGGTGCCACACATCAGTTCCTCTGCCCTTCTCATCCCATGTGGCACTTGAGATCCACAGACCTCATATGGCCTAGCACAGGGAAGTCCCCTTCAGTCCCAAGTTGCTGTCAGGTGCTTCTCCCACCTCAGGCTCAAACTGTTACCTGCCCTTGTACAGCATCATCACTGGCTTCTTGCTCAGAGGAAAAGCTCTCATACTCCTCCTCAGAGTAGTTATCTGTGGAATGAGCACACAGAAGGAAGAGTACCTTTAGATTCCACCTGATGCCACGGCAATAAGTTGGCAACAGAATGTCCTCCGGGAGCAGAGGGGAGCTATAAAGAGACAGCCCCTGGTAGACCAGGGTAACTTGGGACAGAGCTGTAGCCCTGAGAACCAAGAGCCTAAGGACAACAGGCTACATGGCTATGGGGTTGGTGGAGCAAGAGAGCAGGGCAAATACAGTGACCCCAGTTGTGATGGCAGCAAGAGATGATGGCTGCTGAGCACCCACTCCACACCAGATCCCAGGTGTTCAGAGCACCAAAGGTACTACTGCATGACAAACCCCCATGACACCTACATATTATAGGTACACAGGACTTGTGATTGAACTTCAACAGCACACATGACTTTCCCCAAAAGGTTCTAACTAGAGAGAAATTCAAGAGATACTGCCGGGCAGTGGTGGCACACGCCTTTAATCCCAGGACTCAGGAGGCAGAGGCAGGCGGATCTCTGTGAGTTTGAGGCTTGCCTGGTCTACAAGAGCTAGTTCCAGGATAGGCTCCAAAGCTACAGAGAATACAGAGAAACCCTGTCTCGAAGAAAAAAAAAAGAGAGAGAGAGAGAGAGAGACATCACATCCTTCTAGGACATCTACACTGGGACAACCCTCTTACACATGTGGGCAGGAAGTAGCATGAGCAGAGCAAGGCAGAGGAAGAAGGCACAGTGACTTACCTGTGGACTTGGCCTTGGGGCCAGCCTGCATTGCACTATCCTCATGGTCGATGGGCTGGCTAGACAGGGAGACGATCCAGATCTCAGCCACCTTGACAGAGGCCTCTTTGATGCTGCTGCAGAGGCTCAGCACCTGGCCACTCTCAGAAGGGTGCTGCATCACCTGGGGGGCATGGTTCTAGACATCAGGAGGGCTACCACCCCAGAAAGCTCCAATACTCAGGAGCAGCACACACCTAGAAGAAGGCTGAGCAGGAAACCAGAGGAAGCCCAGGGACCAAGAAGATTGCTGAGTGGGGAGGTCAGTGGCAGGCTTGGTATTTCTCTGACTACAAGGAGGCATAGGAGTGTATCTTTAGACCACCTGATTCTGGCACCCCTGCTGCCCCTTGAAAGTCACTCAAATAGTTCCTGGCTCCCACTCACCTCTATCTAATGTTCCAGCCTGGGAACCTTAGTAGCAGGTACAGTGTGAGACTGGGAGTCACCCAACACTGGAAAACTAGATGTCTAAAGTTGTGTTTACTGAAGTCAAGGAAGAATAGATACAAACATGGGCCATGTCTGTAATGGCATAAGAAGCCCACCAGGCCTGACTCACTGGAGTGCCAAGACACTGGATAACTGCTGTAACAAAGTCAGGAACCTAGCAAGGACAGTAGAAACCAGTATAGACCTAGATATTGTCCTGGCCCTGACACTGCCTTAAAAGCAGGCACAGGTGGCAGACCTGTCCCTGAAGGGCCTTTGCACATGCAAAGCAGCTTTGGGGTCATTTGATCAGACCCAAATGTTAAAATTTTATAGATTTCAAAAATACCTGGAGCAAGATGCCTCAGCAGATATAGGTATTGCTGCCATACAATGACCTAAATTCAATCTCTAGTAGCCACATGGTAGGAGAAAAATCTATTGCCACAAACTGTCCTCTGACCTCCACACTCATCTCTCTCTCTCTCTCTCTCTCTCTCTCTCTCTCTCTCTCTCTCTCACACACACACACACACACACACACACACACACACACACAAATAAAATATATAGTAAATCTTTAAAATTGGGAACTGATTTAGAATGACAATCAGTGAAGAAAATAAATTTGAAGGACACTTACATTTATTTTTACCAACATTTCAGAAACCAGGAAGGCAGGCCAACAGCTCCATGCCAAATACTGGGGCCTTCATGTGCCAAGTGCACATAGGAGATACATGGAAGAAAACTTCTCTTAACCCAATTCTATAGATGCACTAAGTGCTTGTCCCCTCCCCTAAGAGTGACCTCAGATTTGAGAACAGCAATCTGTTCAGAAACTAATCTGACCATCTAGTCAGATAAACTAACTAGTTAGGAAGCTGACCCCTTGCAGCACCAGTCAGTATTGGAACACAGGACACAGGGGTTGAGGGACACCCAGGCTTGTGTGTGACAGGATGGGGGGTGGGGAGAGTGCATGAGTGTGCAGGAGCCAGGATAAGGGTGGATTCTCTTTACCTAGAAAATCCGCTCTCTGGCCTCCTCTACTGGGAGGGTAGGGAACAAAAAGGACTTCTGCTAAAATCAGGCCTGTTTGCCTGCTGTGATCACAGCAGCCTACTGCTCTCTGGGACATCCTGAGAAAGGCTAGCCCCACCTAGAAATTCAGAAGCATATTCTGTACCAGTTCCTTCACCTACACAGTACCTTTTGGATCAAGTGGGCCCCAGGTAGATGGGCACAGACAAGGCCCTGCCAGGAGACTTGTGCCTAGTTCAACCCTGTTCTGCTGCCAGCCTTTTCTTCATGCTCCCTTAGCTTCCCTGGGCCCTGGCTACAGTTGGGCTTCTGGGGACATCTTGAATTGGTACTGGCTGGCTAGGCGCAGTGCTGGATAGTAGCAGTTGCCACTTCAGCACCTCTGTAGCTCAGCACTCAGGAACTCTCTGACCACCAGGAGCTGGTGACACTGAGTTACCACAACAAAGGGCTGAAGCCAGATCAACCTGGGGGCAGCCTCTTCCTCTTAACTCCCCATAGCCTCTTCATTTTCAAAGTTAAGGTAGCTGGAGAGGGTAAGAAACAGAAGAGGGCAGTATGAGAGGATGAAAAGTGGGCTTTGGGAACTACAGCTACTGAGCGAGGGGAGCCTTAGGGGTGACAGGGTACAAGAGGCATGTCATTCTTAAAACCATAGGTGCTGCAGCAAGTATACCTTTGGGATGGTCATTTTGGCACAGCCTAGGGAACTGAAGGAAAAAGCCTTTGGTCAGGAGGATAAGGGAAGTTCCAAGTGATTGGACGTAGCAGGATTGGGTGCTTAGGCCAGAGCAGATGAAGAAGAGGAAGGGGGATCTTAATGCACAAGTGGCTGAGTAGACGCTGACAGCCCAAACACCTTGGGTAGTTCAGGTTGGACAGTGCCAACCTCAGGTGGCCACCAATACAGCTGCACTTGCCCCAACACTAAAAGGAAACCCAAAAGGTGAAAGCTCTATGACCTAGGGATAAAGTGGCCAATGCTGAGCTGCCCCTTCTCCCAGGCCATTCCTGTGGCTAATGAGGTCCAGCTGCTCAGCTTGGAGGCTTCATCTGCCTAGGAGCCCATGTCGTCTCCTCAGTCTCCCCAGAACACAGGGCCTCAAAGAGACATGCAAATCTGCAGCTGTTGTCCTTCTGAGGTACTTTCGTGCTGCTCATCTGAGCTGCTTGGGTAGAGTGAAGGCTAAGGGGGCACCAGGAGGAACCTGTGGGAAGTTGAGTGCATCTGGCTACAGGTACAGGAGTAGCCACACTGTGCAGCCTGTGCAGCATAGGACTGGGGACTTGGGAAGTATCCACAGAGTGGCACTCTCCCATTACAGTGGAGCCCAACCTGTGGATTCTCTGACAACTTGGAAAATGGTCTATCAGACACATAAATCTGTTCAGAGTTCTGGAGCCCTAGACACCAGCCCAGAAACCTACCTCAGCCATGTTGATAGAGCCTGCAGCCAATGTTTTATAGCCGAGGATTGTTCTGTTCTTGTATCGCTTCCTGCGCTGCAGCATGATCTGGAGCTTGTTGCCTTCTCTCTTCAGGAAGTGGGGGTACTATAGACACAGGTAAGCTTGTTTGAGAACTGGTGCAGCATAGCACAATAGACCACATAATCAGCAAGGTCCCCGAGGAACACCTGCTGACACTGTTAAAGCCTTCCAGTGTCTTGGTCCTTACAGCCCTTCGGCAGCCCACTCTTAGAATCTGCAATATCAGTGAGGCCACCTTCTGCTTAGTGTCAGGGGTTCCATTTCCACACTAAGGGAACTTATCTGCTAAACTATTTGGGATGGGTTTACATGTTTAGGGACATTTGAAGAGTCTGTCAGTACACAATTCCCCACATGGTCCTAAGCCTCTGGTACCCTCCCACATGTGGGAGTAGCTGGGTGCCTTCTGCAGCTGACCCTGTGCACCCTTGGCTAAACTGCCAGGCAACATTCCCGTCTGCTGTAAGTTACCCATGCCTAGAACCTGCACTTGTGAGAAGGGGCTTCATTCGGCGAAGGCAGTTCCCACAGGATTCTCAGAGCTCACAACCAGAGTCTGGTGTACATTCTGGAGGCGGGGTCTCCAAGCAGGCTGGTTATCCATACACATTTCTCAGAAGCCATGGGGGGCATGTACTTGACACAGGTGTGTTTGGTAAATTCTATTTTAATAAACTGAATTTTCTGCAGTAGTGCACAATACCCAGAAGCAGATGGTCTGGGCTGACCGTCTACATTCTCCACAAGGCACTCAAAGGACTCTGAATTTAAGACACTGAGTTTTCTGAGTTTCCACATAGTCCTGCCTATCTTTGCTAAGCAAGAAAATAAAATAACCCTACTTGGTAATATAGTTGATCCTTGTCATGCTTAATATTGACTGTGACCTTGAAGGATCGAGAATCGCAGGGAAGACAAGTCCTAGGGTGCTCCAGCCAGGAGTATCTAGATTAGGCTATCCTTTGAATGCACCTATGAGATATTATCTAGATTAGGTTAACTGAAGTGGAAAAACCCACTCTAAATATAGGTAGTTCCTCGGGTTCTAGGCTGGAGGAAGTGAGCTGAGCATCAGCAATCACTGCTCCCTGATTCATGACTGTGGGTGTAATGTTACAAGCTACCTCAAGCTCCTGCACAGCCTGGACTCTCCCCCCATGATGAACTGCACCTGAAACCGTGAGCCAACAGAAACCTTCCTTAAGTTTACTTCTTACCAGGTATTTTGTCACAGCCATGAAACAGCTAAACACAGACCTCATTATCCATTTTCTTTATTATGAGAGGGAGTGGGAGAGAATCAGTAAGATTTTCCAACTGTTTAAATGGTGGCACAAGCCTTTAATCCCAGCACTTGGGAGGCAAAGACATGTAAATCTCAGTGAGTTGGAGGCCAGCCTGGTCTATAGAGTGAGTTCTAGGACAGTCAGGGCTGTAACACAGAGAAACGAAGTCTTGGGGGAGGAGGGGAAAAAAGAATAAACCTTGATCAAGAGAAGATTAAAGTAATAAAGGACACAGGTAACTCTGACAAGGGTATGGCCAACATCCAGGACACTGAGAAGGGTGTATCCATCACTCAGAGAACTAATGAGGAAACATGTCCCTCACCCCCAAGAATTAACCAGGGTGTGTCTGTCACTCTGAGCTCTATGCAGGAACTGAGTCCATCGCCTCCAGTGCACTGAATAGAGTGTTGCCAGCGCCTTGTGCACCGAGGAAGAGTTCATTAGCAAAAGCACTGACAAGTGAGGGTCCTCATTATGCAGGTGTCAGACTCACCTGGAGAGAGAAGGTCAGCGCCAGGTCTGTTTCCACCTGTCCACTGGGAGGCAGCACAATCTCATGTGATCTCAAGACACGTTTGGAGCCCTGGAAGGAAACACCCTTCTGATCTAGGGCATGTTAAAGTGAACCAGCTTAGAGCATCCTCACACCAGCGCTCTGAACTAGCATAATGAAGGCTTCAATGCGTGGGGATGGTGTGTGTGGGTGTGAGCAGGAATATTTGTGAACCCTGAAAACCTGGTTCCACTGCTGGGTTCTGCCCAGGAGATGGAAGAACAGCTACTGCCTAAGAAACAGTAACCAAAGCTCAGCACAGGACACTGTAAGGACAAGGCACAGCTATGGGTGTGTGGGCCAACAAGGTACGCCACTTAAAACACATACTGACAGGAAGGACAACAGATGTTTAAGACATATTCAGACTGCACAGGTGACATAAGGACATAAGCGTACAAAGCCAAACGAGTGGAGACTTGTCTGCCTGCTTAGATGCCAAGAGCCCATAGCACCTCAAGGGAGAAGTGGTCTCCTGGACCTTAACCATAAACAGAAACCAGGCCTCCTTGAACTCCAAGCACACATCTCAGGGAAAAATGGAAGAGTCCTGCATGGATGGGAGGGTTCTGTGTGACAGAGGAGACCCTGAATGACAGATGAAAGTCTTACTGAGGGCCAAGGCTCAGCACAACTGTTACAACAGGTCTATGATGTGTCCAATGCCACAGGTAGTGTGGGTGGGGTCAAACATGAGCTACTTCATCTGGGCAGTGATGGTACATGCCTTTAATCCCAGCACTTGGGAGGCAGAGACAGGTGGATCTCTGTGAGTTCGAAGCCAGCCTGATCTACAGAGTGAGTTCTAGAACAGGCCTCAAAGCTACAGAGAAACCCTGTCTTGAAAAACCAAACAACAAACCAACCAACCCCCTGCAAAAAAACAAGATATGGGCTACTCCAGCAGGACCCAGGTACTCGCTGGAGGAGGGTCACAGGTCTGTAGCACACAGGTATCCTCCTCACCCAGGCACATGCAGGCCTGCTTGGTGTGAGGTTGCCTGACACCTGCCCTGCATATGCCACACAGCTGTGAAGGGTCATCAGTAGAGGGCCACCAGGAGCTCCATCTGAGCAGCCAGGAGTCAAAATCCACATTCTGTCTCCTGAGAGTGGACCTGGAACCTAGCAGTCTTCAACATAGCAAAGGCAGCCAAAGAGCTAGTGAACGCATCTGGAGGGTCAGTGCTGCTATTCCCAAGAAGGGTGGGATCCAGGCCTATCCAGTTACAGGCTGCCCAAGGAATTCATAAGGTGTGGGCAAAACACTGGGGTAGGTTCTAGTCCAGAAAGCCCCATGTCCTGTCTCCTCTTCCTGTTCCTGTTCAAGCCTGTCACCCTGGGAGAAGCATGAAAGAAAGCTCTGGGTGGGTGGCTCAGTGTAGGGTAAAGGTCTTTGAGAATAGTCCAGGGACCATGTGAGAGTGAGAATGGCCACACTTGTGGGTGAGTGCTGAGGGCTTACCTGCATCTTGACAGCGATCACCACGGACAGGAGCTCCTTCTCCAGCTCCCGGAACACTGCCAGTTTCTTTAGGGTCAGGCTACACAACCTGCAAGACACAGGGCTCAACCTTGTAGCATGCTTCCTATTATGCTGGCCAGTTACCCAGAAAACTGCAGGTCTGGTCCTGTTTCAGCTACCTTTGGGCATCCCTGTGAGGGGCATGAACCAGGAGGGGCTGGATGAAAAGGTCAGAGAAAATACATCTGAATGCCAGGCATATGAAACTGAAGAACAGGGAGTTTTCCAAAGGCCAGAGTGCTGGCACCAACAGGACAGTTCTTAGCTGTGGGAAGACAGTTTCCCATCCCAGGATGGCTGCCCATCCCATGCTGTCACCTCCATGAAGCAGGCATGAATTCACCTTGACATTCTTCTCTAAGGCTTCCGACCTACATGGAGACAAGTGCTGCCTACTAAGGGGAGACTGCTGACATGCCCAGGATCCACTGCAGCTGTGCAAGCATTTGCCAACCAGTGAGCACATAGTCTCTGTGTCGCCTTCTGCAGAACTCTTTATGTCTGACTCCTTCCCAAGTAAGTGCACACTTTCCCGGAGTTACCTGTGTCACCCACACCTGCGCACACATTCTAACACACTTACACATACATACATGAGCCCCTGAAACAACCTCTTAAAGACAAATAGGCCCACCAAAGGTGTGGGAATTGCACACCTGCCTTGGCACTTTCCAGAAACCTCTACAGCAATCTATAAATACTGATAGCTTTTCTACCTAAATCCTCCTCTATGACATTTGTTCAATGGGGCAGCTGTTGAACTGTCTAAATTAAACTGTCACTGAAACCAGATGTGGTAGTTCATGCATTTAATCCCAGCACTTGGGAGGCAAAGGCAGGCGGAACTCTTTGAGTTTAGTTTGATCCACACAGCAAGTTCCAGACCAGTCAGGGATACACAGAGAGACCCTGTCTCAAACAAACTAATAGCACTGCTTCACATTCAAGACAAACACGTCCTTAGAAGTCTAGGTTGGGCCCCAAATGGTAGGTCTGAAATTCTGCTTCTACACTTGAGTTACCACAGGTCCTCAACATGACAATGAAGTAGTAAGAAGACAAGAGGCACAGCGCTGGAGCTTGGCTTCCTCTCACATGAAAGCAACACGCTTCTGTCCTGGTGCCTAAAAACTATGGGGAAAGTGGGGAAAGTGCTCCCTCAACTGCCCTTCCTACCCTGGCCCCAAGAGATGTCAAAAAGCTATCTGTGTCACAGGAAGTGTCAATCACTTTCATGGAAAAAAACAGTGATCCACTTAAGAAGGAACCCTCTCTATCTTGGCTTTATGACAAGGATCCTATTCTACTCTATGTTTAAGATGGGGACCCCACTGGTCCTCACTGACAGGGTGACTAAGATGAGGCTGTCTGCACTGTACTACACTCAGATAAGAGAAAGAACAAGCAAGGGTCTCCCTCACAGGATGTGCTCTGACTCAACAACAGGAGCTGCAACCTGGAGGCAAACACAAGCATCCCAGGCAGTCTGATGCCAAAAGGCCATGAGAAGCTCAGCCATAGGTGGGTGGGAGTGTATTTCAACACCTATGGACACCAGACAGAGCTACACACAAGAGCAGCTCCTAATGGGCCAACAAGGTCACCAGCTAAGCTGTGCGTGCAACTCTGGGAACCTGTAGGACTTCACCTCACTATTTGGGAACCATACAACTAACTGAAAACTTACAAGCTATCTCTTTCTGGAATTTTCTATGTAACATTTTCATACCACAGCAGAACTTGGAAAAACTGAACTATGGGAAATAAAACTGCAGTTGAGAGGTGGCTGATCTCGCGCCTTCTTTCCTCCCCCCTCTCTCTTTCTGTCCGCCCTTCTTCTGAAGAGGCAACTACTGCTTCCCCAGTTCTCTCCCTCCACCTATCTCTATCTCTTCACTCCATAATCCCCCTACCCATTAAATAAACTCTATGCCCAAGCTCTCTCCACATGGCGTATGTCTGTCTCCCACCTTACGCAGTCTCCCACCCACCAGGGTCGCGCCACTGAGTATCTTTCAACTGTGATAGCAAGGCAACTGGAAAGTACACAGTTATCTGGGAAATGGCTCCGAGGAGACAGAGTCTCTCAAAGGAAACTAGGAAGTGTCAGGAATGGAATAAAAATGAAGACAACATGTCACAATTTGTATGAGCATCAATGCTTCTGTTGTAAGAAAAATTTCCAATGAGTACACTAAGCTGCACAAAAAAAAAAAAAAAAACAAAGAACCAGGAGAGAGAGAGAGAGAGAGAGAGAGAGAGAGAGCGCAAACTGAACACAGAGAAAGCATTAGGAAGGAACAATAAAGATAAAATCAGAAACAACCTGAAAATAGAGAAAATAAAAACCAGATGCTAGTCCTTTGTGAAGACTGAAAAATTCATAAGACCTTCAGTTAAACAAAGATAAAAAAAAAAGATAGAAAATTCTCTTTATCGGGAATAAAAGTGCACTAGCGATCTCAGCTATTCACTCCACAGCAGACAAAATAAAACAACCCTTACTGCCACCACCCTCCAAGCTTATCAAGCTGAAACTGGTAATGTTAGTAAAGCCAATGAAGCACAAATGCTCTGAAGAAGAAACACTGCAAATTCAGAGGTGTGGAGCAGTGCTTGCCGCGCATGCGTGAGGCTTGGGATTCCATCCAGAACACAGGAAATGCAAGCAGAAGACGGGGAAACAAATAAATCTACATACCATCTCTAGAAAACACATGAGAAAGGAATGCCTCAACTCAGGAGATCATCATTGCCTTTCTATGAACAGCAGACAAAAACAGCCCAAAAATAAATTTACAAAAGCTGGGTTTGGTCGCTGGCACTCACCCACAGTCTCAGCACTCAGAAGGCTAAGGTAAGGTGATCTGGGTCACACAGTCAGACCTTGTTGAAAGAAGACCCAGGGTGAGAAGCAGGAGAGAGGAAGGGACTAGGGAAAGAATACTACAGTCCTGTCATGAACATAGATGGAAAGTTCTTCTGCAGGTTATTTGCAAGCTAAATCTATCAAGACATAAAGATATTCCTTATTATACATGCCCAAGTGGAGATTTGTTCTAGGAATAAAATGCCAATTCAGCATTTGAAAACAATTTTAATTGACTATTCAGCAAGCTAAATAAGGGGGGAAAACAACAAAACAAAAAACCCACATGTACTCTCAATCAAAATACTGTGGTTTGGTTCAGTTTCCTCCTGGAGTCATGCATTAAAGGCTTGGTGCCTGTGCCACTATTGGGTGGTAGAACGTTTAAGGAGGAGGACTCAGTGGAGGAAGACACACCCTTAAAAGGGACCATGGGACCCAGACTCCTGGGTTTGTTTTGATTTTGTTGCTGGCTATCTTGTGAGTAGCTTTTATTACACCTGTGTTGCCATCATGATGTGCCACTTCACCACAGACTAAAAGCAATCTCTGTAACTTGGAGCCCTCTAAGTTGGTTCCTTGGATGTTTGCTATCATGCCAGATGTCAACTGATACAGAAAGCTGGCACCAAGTGAGGTTGCTGTGGCAACAACTGAGGATGTAGGGAGTCCCTTGGGCTGTGCAGGAGGAATGTGGTAGTTTCCAGAAGGCTGGAAAAACTCCAGCTCACTGGGCAATTCTGACATTCACCCAAAAACCTCCCAGCAAGCCAGGAAGAGAAAGAACCCCTTGGTCTGCACTGTCACAGCAGTAGCAGAGCCTGTTCCCCTTAAAACAGGATGGAGGCTGACCTGACCGCTAACCCGTGTTTCACGAAGCCGGCTCCTGCCCAGGTCAACACACAAAACCACCACTGTCTGCAGACAGCAGGATTGTAAATGGAGAAATCTAAGGAATGTAGGAAAAGTGAGAACAAGCTCCTAGGGCACAGGTGACCAGGGTGACCCATGAGCCACATCTTGCTCCCAGTAGACAACTAGAAGTCAAGTATTCAAAAACATTCATTTATACTACTTCCAAATAAAGAAAATATTTAAATCTAAAGTAAATGCAGGCCTGTATGCTAGAAACTCCAAATGCTGGGCTGACAAGATGTCTCAGTGGGTAAAGGCACTCATTGCACAAATCTGGCAACTGAGTATAATCTCTGGAACCCACATAAAAGCATAACGAAAAAACTGACTTCATAAAATTGCCCTCTGACCTCAATTCATGCATCTGGCCCAGTTATTTACATAAACACATTAATAATAATAAAAATAAAAATTTAAAGGAAACTTTGAATGCTGATGAAAAGAAATCAACAATATTAGGAAATTGAGAGCCAGGCTACGGGCTATGTGTCAGTCTCCCCCAAACTAGTCTATCGATTTAGTACTATTCCAGTGAAACCACAAGAAGGGTTGTGTAGCTCTTGTCAAGATCAACATGCTGATTTTAACTCTCACATGTGAAGGAGCTAGTACATCTAGAACATCTCTGAAGAAAGGGAAATAGAGTCTAGTTTCCTGCCCTAACATCTAACCTGCACACAATGTGATGCCCACAGAAGCAGAGGTAAGTGGTCAGAGAAAAGATTATGAATTGGAATCCACCAAAATGTAGGACTGTGGCTGAAATGGTGCCCCACACTTTTAATCCCAGCATTTTGGAGACAAAGGCAAGCATCTCTCTATGAATCTGAGTTCAGCCTGGTCTACATATTGAATTTCAGGCTAGCTAAAGCTACATTGTGAGAACCTGTCTGAACCAAAAAATACTTTCTTCTGGGAAAAAAAAATCACTGTTACAAGACAGACTTTGGAAATGGAGAGCTGGCTCAGCTGGCAAAATGCTTGCCACGCAAACATGGGCATCTGAGTTCCATCCTCAAACTCCATGTAAAATGTAATACCTGTAATCTCAGCACTGTAGAGGCATAGAAGAATTTCAGGGATTCTGTAGACAGGCAGTCCAGAACAACTGGTATACTCCAGGATCAGTGAGAAATTAATCATACACACACACACACACACACACACACACACACACACGTATGTATGTGTGTGTGTATGTATGTACATATTTAGAGAGAGAGAGACTGGGAGGATGGCTCAGTGATAGCTTCACTAGCTTCTCTGATACCCTCTTTGGGCATCTGTGGGCACAAGGCACACATGTGGTACACAGACACACATACAGGCAAAACATCCATAACACATAAAATAAAACATAAAAAAATAAAGAAGTGAGCCAAGTGTTTGAAAAGGACCTTCTGCTGGGATGCAGCACAGGAAGATGCCCAACATCACTCGACACTGTGACTAAACTAACAGTCACAGCAAACTACAGCAGAGCTGCTCACAAAGAGAACAAATACCAGCATCAGGCACCGGCCAGAAGGAAGAGCAACTGGAACTGTGGAAATCGGTCTGTAAGTTTCCATGAAGTCACACATAGCTCTCAGCACAGCACACAGCCCTTGGAATTTAGCCAGGGAAAATGAGTCTGTTCACACCAAGATCTATACATGAACATTCACAATGGCTCTGTTCAGCAACCCAGATGTCCTTCCTACAAATATTCAGAAACCACAGTCAAAGCTCAACAGTTAAGAGCATTTGTTGCTTTCCAGAGGACCCAGACTTGATTCTCAGCACCTACAAAGTGGCTTATAATCATCTGTAACTCCACTCCAGAGGGTGTTAGAGAAGCTAGTTCCATTTCCAACTGACACCCTTTCTGGCCTCTCTGGGTGCCAAGCATACATGCAAACAAAACACCAGAACATAAAATGAAAACAAAAAACAACTTTAAGGTATGTTTTAAGCTGGGCAGTGGTGGCACATGCCTTTAATTCCAGCACTCAGGAAGCAGAGGCAGGAGGATCTCTGTGAATTTGAGGCCAGCCTGGTCTACAAAGTGAGTTCCATGACAGCCAACGCTACACAGAGAAACCCTGTCTCAAAAAACAAACAACAAAATATAATATATATGTTTTAAAGAAGGAATTACAAAGTCAGTTATGATTAACTCTGGGGCAGGGCACCTCTGGGTCATCATGATGGACAACAGAGCCCAGTGTCAGGAAGGTAGCACTGTATTCATCCATTCTGAAAAGTATACAACTGAAAAGACAGAGACTGGTGGGCCTATGGTCCATTCTAAAAAGGCATCAGGATTCAACTAGACAGGGGAACAAGCTGCTAACACATGGCACTTAGTAATAAAGACAATCCTGAGAGAAGACGTGTCAGTGAGGAGATGTGCTTTAAAGGCAATGCAGTTCCCCTGACATGTGGCACACGTTCACATCTGAAAGTGATCTGCCAAGTATCGAGTGTTACCATCTCCTCTTTTACTGCATCCATTCAAAGAGTGTGAGTAAAGAAGCAGCTCAGGGGCTGGAGAGATGCTGGAGAGGGTTCAGGGAACCCCAGAACCCACGCAATGCCAGTGAGAGTGACAGGCACCCAGAGTCCTAGAGGCAGAGACAGAGGATCCCTGGAACAAATGGGATAGCTACAGTATCAAAGTGGTGAGTCTGGGTTCAAATGAGACACTCTGCCTGAATATGTAAGATGAAGAGTGATCATGGGGACACCAACATAACCTCTGGCTTCTACATGCATTTGCACAAACATAATGCAAAAACCACATGTGAGAGGAAGGTGGCAGAGGTAGCAGGGTGGGGGCAGTGGTGGCAGCAGCAGTAGCCAGAACAGAGTTCAAGGTCAGACTGGATCACAGTGTGAGATACTGTCTAAAAGAACTAAACCAAAACAAAAAGAATAGGCATGGTGCCCAATCCTGCAGAGCTTTCTTTGGTTTCAGGAATAGTGTGAGGTAGCGGGAGTCAGAGCAGCCTGCACCAACATGAGCTAGCAGGTATTCACTGCAAAAGAGTAGGGGGTTTTCTCGGAGACAAAGCTCACATTAGCCCTGCGCTCATTACAGCTCTTCCCACTGTCCTGAGGAGGTGGTGCATGTACCAAAAATCTGCTCTACTCTTACTCTTGAGGGTTGCCTCCCATGCTAGCTAGATGATGGCTTCCCTCTTGTGGGAAGCTAGTTAAAGGTATAAACAGGTCAGCTCTGGGGAAACCTAAGCATGGGTGACCTGTGTCATTTTTGGTGGCAGGCCCCTTGCTTACTTCCTTCCCTACCCAAGGACAGAACCCAGGCAGCCAACTTGAACCTAGAAGTGGAAGTCAGCACCAAGAATGAAGCACCACATGGCCATCCCTGCCATGCCACATATCAAAGAAGGAAGCACAGCTAACTCAGCACTTTATTTTTGGATTCCAGTTACCACCAAGGTTGTCTCATGCTACCTACAGCATGAGATACAGTCCACTGTTGGTTGGGCTGGATCTTGATCTAATCTGGCCATCTCATGAAGGCATCTGCTGGCTAGGGAGGCTGTAGAGTAGTTAAGTAAGGGATGTTTGTTGTCTCCTTTCACTTCCAAGGTGAAAGACCTACGAGTCAAGGAGGTGGAGTCCTGTGAGGGGGGCTTGTAAGGAACCTGACTGCAGCACTGTTCTTTCTGCCAGGTGAAGATACAAAAAGACGGCTAATGATCCAGGAAGTGACCCCAACAGACACTGAATTTGCCAAAGCCCCGATCTTAGATATGTAAGTCTAGGAGGGTGAGGACTGGTTCCCAGTCTCCACCTATAGCGATCATCTAACATTAAAAACACTGACAGTCCCTTAGCCTACCCAGACCAACTTGTCTTCAAAGCGGCATATTTACTTCATATACATTCTAGAACTAGCTTGCCAGAACTTAAAAGAAATGGGAATAATTTTATGAGAACAAATTTCATGTAGGGACAAGTGACACTTATTGACCCTGAGTCTTTGCTTCTCTGCTTCAGGCCTCAGATCTCTCCCCTAAGTCTTTTGTCTTCTATGTGTATCCCAACCGAGGCATGCTCGGTAAACTGGTCCACCACTGAATTCTGCCCTCAGCCCATTTTATTTTATATTAAGGCAAAAACCTCACTAAGTTGCCTGGGCAGGCTTTGAACTTTGAATCCTCCTGCTTCAGCCTCCTGAGTACCTGGGTTTACAGACATGCTTCATCCTGCTTTGTTGTCAGCAGGTAAATCTCTTGAGTTTGAAGCCAGACAGGGATACACAGAGAAACTCTGTCTCAAAAACCTAAATAAATAAACCAATGAGGTTGTCTGATTTTGTGTCTCACTGCATTGTCCCATATTTCCAGAGTAGTTTTGATAAGAACTGGAGAGATAGCTTGGTGGTTAAGAGCATGTCCTGCATAATTATAAGGACTAGAGTTCAGATCCTGGCATGTGTATAAATAAACTGGGCATACACATGGATACAAATAGCATGTGTGTAAACATGTTATGCACATGGGTATAACTGTGTATATAAGCATGTATAAACAAGCTGAGCATACACATGGATATAAACAACATGTGTATAAACATGTTATATACATGTGTATAAACAGCATTGTATAAACAAGCCTGTAACCCTAGCCTTGAAAAGCTGATGCTTTCTTCAGGCCTCCACAATGCAAAGGCACGTGCACCCACACAAACATGTGCATACACTGAGAAACACACGAAGGAAGGAAGGACGGACAGCTGAAATAGCTCTCTCTTCTGGCTTCAAACTACAACTTCTGATTCCTGCATTGAGAACTGTGTGCTGATGCAACACTGCCTGGAATTTTTTGCAGGGGGACTACAAACTTTGTTAGGAATTGGAAAACAAATTATATGAATTTCTACACAGACAGATACACGGACACACATGTACACACATACAGACACGCACACAGAGATACATACAGATACACACTCACCAAGACCTGGGGAGATGTTTCAGTCTTTAAGAGCACATACTGCTTGTGTAGAGGACCCAGACTTGGTTCCCAGCACCCACACAGTGTGACTTACAACTGCTTATAACTTGAGCTCCATAAGACCCGATAATAACTTCTGGCTTTTGTAGGAACTTGCACTCACATGCACATACCCACACAGAAATAAGACAAATAAACATAATTTAAAACCAAATTTAAAATTTTTATTTATATATGGGGCAAAACATACATATGCCACAAAGTACATGTGGACAGTCAGAAAGAAACTTCCAGGAGTCAGTTCTCTTTCCATCACAGAAGTCCAAGGGATTAAGCTCAGGTCAGCAGGCTTGGTAGCAGGTCCCTATGCCCACTTAGCCATCTCACTGGCCCTATTTCTTTGGTCTTAAAGACACATTCAAAGCTCAGCAGATGCTTTTCCCCATGAACATGCACACTAACAGACAACCTAGTGTACGAAGTCATCCACATGTGTATGTAGTCAATCAGGCCCTCTTTATACAATCTGGACTGTACTGAGCCTTGCAGGTTCTCACAATGGGAGTTGGTGACATCCCCTGCTCTTCCCTACAAGGCTGTGCACCCCCTGACACCACTGCTTAGGAAATGCACAGTTTGACCTCCTTCTACTTTCTCAAACCTCAGCTTCATTCCTTCAGGTTTCTACTTTAGGGGTCAATTTCTAAACAGTTTGAGTTTTCCTTCCCTGAAACCCTTATGGTCAGTGTTCCAGACTATTATGCACGCACACACACACACACACACACACACATGTATCTTGAGGACGGCACTCAGGATCCTACAACACATACACTGAAGATAAGGCATACTGCATTTTTACTGGGACCTACCACATGAGGTCAAGAGTGGAATTTTCCACCTGAGGCATCATGATGCTCAAAATACTTTGAACTCTGGGAATATTTTGGACTTTGGATTTTTCAACTGATAATTCACATTTTTCTGAAAAATCAAATTTTCATACTTTCTGACAATGCTATGATTGATTTTTTTTCTTTTTTTTTTGTTTTTAGTCAGGGTCTCGTTATGCCACCTGGCTGGCCTGGAACTCTCTGGCCTGGCACACTCTCTGTAGACCTGCTTCTATTTCCTGAGTGTTGGGATTAAAGGTATGTGACACTATATTCCGCTAGTACTTGTTTTTGTTTTGTTTTTTGTTTTTTGAGACAGGGTTTCTTTGTGGCTCTAGAGCCTGTCCTGGAACTAGCTCTTATAGACCAGGCTGGCCTCAAACTCACAGAGATCCACCTGCCTCTGCCTCCTGAGTGCTGGGATTAAAGGCGTGCGCCACCACTGCCCGGCTGTTTTTGTTTACTGTGTATGGTGTATGTGTATACATGTTTATGAGTGTGCACACATACATAGAGAGGCCACAGATCAACATCAGCTATCTTTGATTGTCTTCCACTTCATTTTTTTAAAAAGATTTTTATTTATTTATTATGTATACAGTGTTCCGCCTGCATGTATGCCTGCAGGCCAAAAGGGGGCACCAGACCTCATGATAGATGATCGTGAGCCACCATGTGGTTGCTGGGCAGGCAATACTCAACTACTGAGCCATCTCTCTAGCCTCCCTCACCTTTTATTTTGAGTCACTGCATCTGGAGCTCATCAATTAGGTAGACTGTCCTCAGGTTCATCCAACTATGTGTCAGAATGCTCTATGAATAGTGTAGATAGATCACATTTGTTTATCTGTCATCTGTGGCACGTGAGACTCTTAGCTGCTGTGAATGTCATGATTATTCTTTAATTTTTTTTAAAGAAATGGAACTGCTAGATCACAGGGTAATTATAGGCTTAATTCTGAGCCATTTGCATACTGTCTTCCACAGCAGCTGCCCTGCTTGTTTACAATCCCACCAACAAACAGTACGTACACAAGGGCTTGAATATAACATCAATGAATATCTCCATGGGGCTAGAGAAACAGCTCAGTGGTTAAGAACATGAGCTGCACAGGGTAGTGGTGCACACCTTTAATCCCAGCACTAGGGAGGCAGAAGCAGGAAGATCTCTGTGAGTTCAAGGCTAGCCTGGTCTACAAAGCAAGTTCCACTACAATCAGGGCTATTAAACAGAGAAACTCTGTCCCCCCCCAAAATAGAAGAATAGAATAGAAAGGGGGAGCATGAGCTGTTCTTCTACTGTGCCTGATTTTGGTTACCACTTCAAGTGCCCATATCAAGATGTTCACACCTGCCTGGAACACCTGCTCTAGAGGATCTGATTCTCTCGTCTAGCCTCCATGAGCACCCGTGTGCACACATGGCATACGCTTATACAGATGCACACAAATGCATATAAATGAAAGTAAAAACTTTTTTTTTTAAAAAAAAGACTCTTGTGAAGAGGATTGGCCTGTAGCTGTCTTCCAGACACAGGACACTACAGCCACAGAGAGAGTGAGGCTCTTACCCAACAGCACACTTTCACCCACCTGCAGTGTAGGGACACAGAGCCTCCATTCACCACACTACCATTCACGAGGTGACTCGGGGCAGAAAGGGAGCAGAGGACATACACAATGCATGCATACGCACACCTCATTGGCCACTCTAAAACAAAAGGTTCCACAGGCCTGAACAGTGTCCTGACCATCAGGGACTACCCCAGGTCCTTGTTGCCCTTGCCTCCACATCTTTTAGATGCCCACCGGCCCTCCCCTGCCCTCTGCCCATTCTGTACCAGAGGGGCTCTGACCTGGAGCTCCACATCACTGCAGTCAGATTCCCTGCTCTCCCTGGGACTCTACTGTCCAGTATCAGTAACAGAAGACAATGGACAGAGGCCTTGGGGAGAGACCTGGTATCTGTCAGAGACATTCCCAAGAATATGCTAGAAGGGGTGAGCAGGTATCATCTACAGGGGTATTGAGAGCCCATTATCAAAGCAAATGAAGCCCGATGACCAGAACTTCATTTCTCGATCATCTGTGAGGGCTGAATACAGAATAAGTGAGGGCCTGGCCCATGACCCTTGAAAATGAGGCAAGCACTGTGGCAGAATGGCATGGGCAGGCTCCAGAGATGTTCTCAGTCTACATGCTCAGGGAGCAAACACCTGGGCTGATCCTCATACAGTAGTTCCCTAGTAGTAAAATACCAAGTCTTTCAGATATGTGGTCACCCCAGGTTAGGTAAGGGAACATTGCTTTAGGTGACAGTTGAAAGGTCAGCATGGAAAAGGAAGACCTGTAGAAAAAGAACAAACCAAGTAGAGAAATATGAAGGGCAAGGCAAGTAGGGCCATCACCTCAGGAGCTAGGTAGCGGAGGTGGTGTGTAGATGTCACACCTGTTGCTGTGACTCTAAACGTTCTACCCACAGTAGCAGCTCCCAAGACGAGCAGCTCAGGTAGGGGAACACAAAGCACATGCATACCCACTGGCTGGGAAGAAGACGTCAGGCAGCAGGATAGCTCTAGAGAAGGCACCATGTAAAGGAGGCTCTCCACATCCCGGCCACCACTGCAGATTCTCACAGGACAGCCTGGGGACAGTGACTCAGAACCTGCATACTACTACTCAGCAGCCCCTCTGTCACCCTCCTTCTGTGTCCTCTGACTGACCAGTCTTCCTTAGCCCTCATTTCCTATAGCCTGAACTCTCACCAGTGAGTACTTTACATAATATACAGACCAGGATCTCCTCCATTGAAGGATACTCAGGAAATGTCACTACCAGAGAATGTCCTGGCCCAGAGCAGGTGACAACTGGCCACTTTGCACCACCCTAATAGCATTATGGAAACTAAAGGCATAAATGTAATTTATGGATTTCTGAAACCACACTAGCACGTTGGCTGGACTTCTAAAAACACTGATTTCCACCCTTTTCCTTCAGGCATGTGATGGCACACAAAAGGTTACGACCTCTGCAAAAGGTTAGCCTCACAAAGGACTAAATCTGGGGGCCCCAAACCTGCTGACCATATGTTTGTTGGAGGAAAAATTGAAGGACCTTTTGTTCCAGGCGCAGCCCCCTCTCACATGCCTGGCCACGTGGGAGCTGGGCCAGCGGTGACGGCTGGCCATTTGTCTCTCAAGCTCTGCAGGCAGAGAAATACCACATGCCAGAACCCTGGAGGCCAGGCAGGGTGGTGCCTACTCCTGCTCAGGCCCAAGTGTCAAGGCCGCATATGCAACTCTGCCAGTTCTCACTGCAGTGAGCATCTGAGGAGCTCATACTGTGCACAGTCTTGGAGGAGCAGGGCCTACGAGAGGCTCCAGGCTCATGCACTGCACCTTGAATATCTGCTAATCTCTTTGAACCACAAATGTACCTGTGTGGCCAAGAGCTGCTGCCAGTCCTCACTGGCTAAGCTCAGTTTTCTCCAGTGCCTAGCCCTTATCTGGACATGGGTGCTCCTGGGTAATGAGGAGAGGAGTTCTGGGGTGTCCTCACTGGCCAGCACTCAGGGCTAGGACAGCTACTATAGAAGGCAAGAGTCAATGGACTGGAACTAGGCCTCCAACCACTGGACCTCTACAGTAGCTCCACCTTTCCATCCCCTCAGTAGCCAGCCCCATCAAAAAGGGTAGTAGAGAGGGAGGCCACTCAGTCCTGGGACCAGGGAAAAGAAGACAGCACAGTCAACAGAGAGGAACCATTTGTGTAATGTCTGCTGAGAATGCAGGGAATCCTCCAAAGGGGCTCTGTGAAAGAGTCTAGGAGCACACACAGAACTTAACTGGGGCTGCACTCACCATGTGCTCCATCATCCCACCCAGGAGCCATTGGCATCACCTATTCCAGAACCTGCCATGGGAAGAGTCTATCCTCAGGTCTACATGGCCTGATCTTCCAGCCCTATGACCCAAAGGCCCCAAAGGAACACCCCACCCCCCATTCTCCCATTATAGCCCAGGAGTCCCAGGCCGACAGATGAGAGAAGGGGAGTCCCTCTCTACTCCTGTCTCCTGTGTCACACACGTGTATGCAGCTGTGAGGGTGTGACAGCTGATCTGAACTGTTAACCTGACTGGACTGAGATGCCTAGGAAATCATTTAGAGCAGAGCTCTGGTGTGTCTGTGACAGCATTTCCAGGGACAACTAAATCATGAGCTCACTGACCTAATCAATGAACCACTGACAGATTCAAACCTGGAATAGATTATTGGAAGATAATGGGGCTCTGGAAGTTGAGGCACGGTTGATGTTTCGAAAGAGGTCACCCTAGAGAGTTGATCTTGATTCTGGCCCTTTCTTGTTTACCATGAGGTGAATAATTTTCTTCTACCATGCTTTTCTGCCTTTATGTTCTGCTTTCCTACAGGTTTAAAAGTCAGCAACTATGAACTGAAACATCTGAAATTTGAAAACAAGTTTCCTCCTTAAAAATGTTTCTGTCAGGCATAGGCAGGTGGATCTCTGTGAGTTCGAGGCCAGCCTGGTCTACAAGAGCTAGTTCCAGCTGGGCGGTGGTGGCGCCCGCCTTTAATCCCAGCACTTGGGAGGCAGAGGCAAGTGGATCTCTGTGAGTTCGAGACCAGCCTGGTCTACAAGAGCTAGTTCCAGTACAGGCTCCAAAGCTACAGAGAAACCCTGACTCGAAAAAACAAAGACAAAAAACAATTTATTGCCGGGCGGTGGTGGTGCATGCCTTTAATCCCAGCACTCGGGAGGCAGAGGCAGGTTGTGAGTTCGAGGCCAGCCTGGTCTACAAGAGCTAGTTCCAGGATAGCTAGGATTGTTACACAGGGAAACCCTGTCTCGAAAAACCAAAAAAAAAAAAAAAAAAAAAAAAAAGATGGCAAGCCTTTAATACTAGCACTTGGGAGGTAGAGACAGAGGATCTTTGTGAGCTCAAGGTCAGCCTTATCTACAGAGCGAGTTCCAGTTCCAGGTCATCCAGAGCTACATAGAGAAACCCTGTCTTGAAAAACCAAGGAAAAAATGTTTCTGTCAAATATCTGCCACAGTAGCAGGTTAACATACAGGCAAAGCCATCTGTGCTCAACTTCAACTAAGAAAGAGAATCTGGGAGCTACCAGCCCTGGGAACATCTAGGCCTCTAGACTTAAATCCCAACACCTTTTACTTCCTGTCCCTCACACAGTGGTTCACAGGACAGAGGGTGAAGCCGGGTCCCAGTACTTAGGACTATTAGGAGTTCAAGGCCAAGCTCCACTACATATTCAGTTTCAGGCCAGACTGAACAAAGTGACAGCCTGTCTCAAAATCAAACAAAAAGAATGGGGCATACTCTGGGTAGGAGCTGATGGATTCACTTTTCCTGTGCCTTCAACCTTGTGACAGATAATCTCCATTATCAACTTGACTGACTTTGAAAATCACCTAAAAGACTAGTATCCTTCTAGAATATGAGAGCAGAAAGACACACCCAGAGTGCGGGAGCACCATACACTGCTGGAAGCAGATGGAATAAAGAAGGAAAAGGAGATAGGCTGTAGCCAAGGCAAGGCATGTTCTTTGTTTTCTGTTGTGAGGTAAACAGCTGTGCTCTAAGCTGCCCACTCAGCTACCAAGGATTGAAACCCCTGAGACTGTGAGTAAAATAAACCACTGCTGCTCTCAGGTTCTGACTAATTCAAATGATCAGCTCTCTAAGGACAACCCAAAGCTGCCTATCCCAGGTGTGTCCCAGGCTGTTTTGTCAATCCCTCCACAGTTGGCTGGCACTAGTAGAGGCAGGGCAATCCACAATGACAGTTTCTAATGATGCAAAACAATCCTACACCAGTTTGATTAAAAGGGGCTATTTATTGGAGGGGAGAGAACTTATAGAACACCGTCCTACACCACAATCCTCTCGTTACAAACAGGAAACAGAGGGGCTTGCAGTTGGAACGGAGCCGGAAGCAAGAGAGAGAGCATAGAGGGCTGCCAGGCTTTTTTTAAAAATGAATGAAACCACGCCCCAGTGGGCTGGTACCTTAAAGGCTATTGGCTAAAGGGGCAGAAAGAACTCCCGCAGCAAGTTTCCACAGTGCCTGACCAGCTATAGTGCATTGTTCCACACTGCGACTACCAATGCGGTGCCATATGGGAACACCGCCAATGAGGTAGGATCCTCACCTAAGATAGACCCAACATCTACTGGATATAAGACACCTCTAGAGGACACGGTGGGGGATGTCTCCAGTTATCTCATGACACAAATGCACACCAAGGTACCTGGGGGTAAGAGGCAAGCCTCAAAGGTTCAAGTAAGGGGGCAAGAAGCAAACTAAGCCTTAAGAACAGGGAAGGCTGTGCATGCACGTGTGTGTGTGTGTGTGTGTGTGTGTGTGTGTGCAAGCTTGTTTGTGTGTCTTCCAGTCATTTTCTAGGAGTCATGGGTCAACAGAGGAAAGGAACTGCAATTTTGCCCTGCCCACAGGTGTGGGGTGTGGCACTGGATCAGAAGGCAACAGAACAGTACACATACTCCAGGCATCCCATCCCCTGAAGATAAGGGGAATGGTGGAGTAGAACCATGAGATTGTCTTGGATTTCTTCCTGATTCCATAGCAGAAAGACATTTAGGACAGACATTGTTATGAATTAGAACTGCTTCTAATTAGAACCCCTGGGAAAGGGGTAAGCTGCTGGATGGGGTGAATCACTATGCAGTAGAGGACTCACACACTAGAATTCACCCAACATGCTCAGATTCCAGGGCCACCTGGGAGGAAAAACGCTGGGCCATAACTTCCCATGTATCTGTCCTAGGCTGAGCCATGAGGCCTAATGTGAAGGAAGTCCTGGAGACCTTACAACCAACCAGGGTTCCGCCAGGCCCTATGCCTCCCTGCACCTCTAGCCTCAGCTGTTCCAGCCACAGAGCAGGATCCATACAGTAAGAGCTTCACAGAAAATACCTGGGCTTCCTTTTAGAGAGGCTCCAATGCCCAGCTGCGTCCTTATAACCTCTACTCAGGCCACGCAGGCAAATCCTGAATGTGGTAGAATTAGGGTGCATTAGGGCCTCCCACTAGCCATGCCCATAGAGCCAAGAGTCTCACATCACAGAGCCAACTAGCAAAGACACCTGTGGTAAGGATGTGGAGAACAATGACCACACTTATAAAGATAAAACAACTGCACGTAAACAGCTGGACACCATAGCTCAGAAGGTGGAATATGCAGCCTCACAGACAGATGGCCTGACTGGGATTGATGCTGGTGCAGGCCTCAAAGCAGCCCAGAAACTGGAGGGAGCGACCAAGCAGTCTCCATCCAGGAGGAGATTGAGCAGCAAAGGGAAAATGTTTGACCCAGAACAAGGAAAGCAATGACATATACCGCAGAGTCCCAAGGAGAATAAAAATATTATCAGTAATAAATCCTATCTATTCAGACTGAAAGGAAAGCTCTTTAGAATAACAGAGACGATACATTACCCACATGGAACAAGGGGCAAATTTATTACAAGTGTCTCAAAACCATAAAAAGGTAAGTTGGAAGGCCAAGTACAAGAGGGAAATGGACACGCAGCCTCCACTCACAAGACTAAAGGATATGCTCCAGGAAAAATAAAGTCACTCCGGCAGGCAGGAGTGGGAGGCACCAGCGAGCAAAGTCAGGGAGCTGTTCTGTGCAGTGGCCGCAGCACAAAGGAAGCCAGCTGAGCCCACACAAGGAGTCAGCTGCCTGTCAGGGTTCACTCTCTGTAGAGAACAGGAAGGGGTGTTAGTCCTTAAGAGCTAAGCTTCATAATTTAATAAAATTAAAAAAGATAAGTGACTTAGAAACACAATTTCTTTTTATCTTTTTTTTAAAGATTTATTTATTTATTTATTTTGTATACAGTGTTCTGTCTGCATGTATACCTGCAGGCCGGAAGAGGGCACCAGATTTCATTACAGATGGTTGTGAGCCACCATGTGGTTGCTGGGAATTGAACTCAGGACATTTGAAAGAGCAATCAGTGCTCTTAACCTCTGAGCCATCTCTCCAGCCCCCTTTTTATCTTTTTTTATTTATTTTTATTTCATGTCTCTGATTGCTTTGCCTGCATATATGTATGTGTACCACATGCATGCCCAATACTTCAGAGTCTAGAAGAGGATGTCAGATCCCCTGCGACTGGAGTTACAGACGGTTTTGAGGTGCCATGTGGGTGCTGGGAACTGAGCGTGAGTCTTCTGTAAGTACTCTTAACCACTGAGCCACCTCTCCAGTTCCTAGAAACCTACTTTTTTTAAATAGTAAATCAATTTTGGTAAACTTTCGATTATTTTTCAGGAAAAAATGAGAAAAAAACTATCAAGGAAAAACAAAGTATAAAATAACAAAAAATAAGCGCAAGTATATCAGTGACCATACATACAGGCTACCATACATACAGGCTATACATACAGCCAGTCCATGGACTGTGAAATGGTTCAGTGAGTAAAGACCCTGCCACCAAGCCTACTACTTGAGTTCCGTCTCCAAGGATGATATGATAGAACCAACTCTTTCAAGTTGTCCTCTGACCTCACACATACTATAGTACATACATACAAATAAATAAATGTGAAAAATAATTGCAGAGAGACTCTGCAATTAAGAGCACTGGCTGCTCTTCCAGAGGACCCAGGTTCAATTCCCAGGACCCTAATGGCAGCTCACAGCTATCTGTAATTACAGTTCCAGATGATCTGACATCTATACACATACGCAGACAAAACACAAATGCACATGAAATTTAAAAAAATTTGCAGAGGAGGCTGAACCAGTAGTTTAACAGTTAATAGCATATACTACTCTCGCAGAGGACCAGACCAGAGTTTTTGGTTCCAGCTCACAGTCTCCTAAAACTCCAGTTTCAAGGGACTGACACCCTCTTCTGGCCCCTGCTGGCACCCATACTCACAAGCACATAGACATAAACACACACGGGGCAGGGGGAGGGGAGATACACAGAGACACACAGAATTATTTTAAAATCTAAAAAATAAAAAAATGCCTAGGTGCCTGAGAATTTAAGAGCACAGCCTAGACCCCGGGTGCAGATGAAAGCAGAGTCAAGCTCTAAGGTGAAGAGTGGTAGTCCAAGTAAAGAACACGAGAAGAGATAAAGAAAGGACTTCAGGAAACTGAGGCAAGGTTGGCCCTTGAAGATTGGATATGTGAGGTTTGAGTGGGCCCAACTACATCCCAAGGTAGGCCTAGGACACACGCACAAGACGCCACTCTGACTCTCAGACCCACAGAGGAAGAGAGCTGAGCCTGAAGAGCCCTGGGGCCAGTGGGCCTGCCCGCCCTTGGTTCCTAGGGGCTGCCACGCAGCCTGTCACTGTAGCATATGCAAATGCCCGGAAGGAACAAGTGTGGAATGGTGATGCCTTACCTATGCAGTACCACTGTAGCAACATTTCCCAAATCTTATTGCCCTTCACAGCGTCCTATCTTTGTTCCTTCCCACAAATCACCTGGGCGTCTCTAGGCTCCAGCTAGCCTCCAGCTAGCCTCCCAATTCTCTATTGAAATTACCCTGCAGGTATGACTGCGCCCTTTCTGTGACATTGTCCCCTCTCCATAGGATGCTTGATGGAGAGCTTGTCCCTTCCATGGGACAAGGTACAACACGGCAATATTAGACATGGAACATCAGGATGATTTTATCTTCAAATAATTTTGTTCAGTTTTATTTCTCTGCATTTTTCTCCCTTAATTACCACTGTTTTCTTGTATTCCCACTTTTCCTTCCACAGGGCTGGGAATGAACCGATCTCAGGTACACTAAGCAAGTACTCTAAACCTGAGCCACACCTCTGAGCCCCAAAAGATGACTTTTAGAGAATGGAATCTCTGCACTTGGTGAGCTCGGTTAACAGAACTGCAGCTCTGGAGTGAACTTCCCAAGTGTTAATCCTGGTTGTCCCCCAAGACTGACCTGACTCAGCTCTTGTGAGAAGCCCTGTGGATGGTTGTACATCATTTGGCTAACAACACAGCAACCCCTCAAAATGCCCAGGACTCTAGCCCCTGACTTTACCATTGTAAGCTAGGAGACTGAGCTCAAACGTTGGCCAGCCTGGTACCCAGGATAGAAGCAGTAGGCAGGTAACTGTATGTAGTCTGGCCTTGGTTCTGGAGCTTTTGTCTAGGTGTCATGCTGGACACACAGGACCTGAGAGAAGCCAGAACAGGACAAGGCTGAAGGTCAGGCCATAGTGACAGAGACATCTGTACCCAATATGGTCAGCTATATCCAGGAACCCCATAAACTACAAGCTTATCCCAATCTAGTCCTTCGCTTGGGCTACTTGCTCTTGCACAGTGATGTATCATGCTCAACAGCTGACACTTTGATTGAACACCCTGCTGAGCACCAATTACAGCCAACTCAGGCTACTGATGGCCCAGATACAGTTTTCCAACTTACTATCTCCTTCTGACATGAGAATGCAGGTGGAAAAAACTGAAGTGATGCCTGAAGCTCCAACTGCATGCCTATGGATCCAACTATGCCTGAAGCCAGGCAGCTCTATATCAACAGAAGCAATGATGCCCATCTCTAGTCATTATCCTTAAAGCAACAAGATGCTAAAAAAGAAATTCAAAAGGAATTCTCGTATCCAATCAGACATACTTTTTTTTAAAAAAAATCTGAACAAAGTCAACTTTATTGGGACACCCAGTTACATTGTTTTCCCTGCGCTGAGGGCAATCCATCTTCCACAGAAAGTTGTGAAGGGATCACAGTCACTGTCCCAACAGGGAGCCTCCAAACACATCCCACATAACAAGGCAGCCTGGGCTTCTATTTTAAGTGCAGAACATATGTGATTTTGATGACCCAGGAGCAGAAGCCCTCCACATATCCTTGAGCAGTGTTAGTGCACAGCATTCCCCAGTTGGTGGTGCAGCTGTTCCTGTTGGCCTGCCAGACCCCTGCCCTCAGGCCTCTGTGTACTGGTGATCACATGGGCTGGTAACAAGGCCAAGGCAGTGTGCCATAAGGGCAGCTGGAATGTCTACATTGAGTGGGGGTGTCCACACATGGGTCTGGGAAGAACCTGGGAGGTAGTGAGTGTTCTCCAGGAGTTACTACTACCCTTTCCTAGGGAAAAGGTATTTTCCAGGAGATAAAACAGGAATTAGTGAAAGAAAAGTGAGAATGACTATACAGGCTGCATCTCAAGTCATAGAGGGCCAGATGCTTGGAAAAGAGCTGGGCCCCCTTCATCCTCCAGGACCTTGGCCTCAAAGACTAGTTTATGAGCCATGGTAAGAGGCTCCTTCATCTTCTTGTGTACATGACTCTGTGGGCAGATTCTCCATCATCCAGAGCCACTCTTCCTCAGTGTAGGGAGTTCCCCCAAAGCAGCCTTCAGAATACCTCCTAGGTCCTGGTTATCTGGAAGTCAGGGTCCTGAAAAGAAACCTTTACAAGCCAGAGGCCTGAGCTTGTAAGGGCCCAGCTTTCCATCTCCAATTAAAGAAGTATCTAAATCCTCCCGTGACATTCCAGAGATGAGCCAAAGTGTGCAGAGCAGCTGTCCAGTCTCCCATGCTATCTGGGTGTGTGCATGGGAGTAATTAGAACAGAGGCATCAACTACTCATACCCCAGCGGATAGTCTCAGATCCCACCCAAGGCGTAACTACGCAGGACACTGCAAGTGGGCAGATGCCAGCTCTGGTCTCTATACTACCACCAGGAATTGAACTCAGGATGCCTGGAAAAGGAGCCAGTGCTCTTAAGCTCTGAGCCATCTCTCCAGTCTCTCTTTTGTTTTTCAAAGGGTAAAAATCCATCAGTCATGCTGAAGGGGGGCATTTGGTGGTCAAAACAGTAAGTTCAGAGGCTGAAGCAATGTCTCCATCAGCTAAGAGCACTGGCTGCTTCTTCCAGAAGACCCAGGTTCCATCCCTAGCACCCACATGACGGCTGACAACTGGTTTAAACTTCAGTTCCAAGGGATATGATGCCCTCTTCTGGTTCACAACAGTACTGCATACATGTGGTGCACAGACATTAAGGCAAGGCACACACGCACACACAACCCAGGCAGTTTAGGTCAGTTAGACAGCTAGCTCAGTGGGTAAGGGCACCTGCTGCCAAGCCTCATGGCCTGAGTTTGATTGCCTGTATAGTAGAAAGAGAGAACTGATTTCCAAAACTGCCACAAAAGCACCCACATACATATATATACATGTATACACAGACACAATAAATAAATATTTAAAGCTGGGCGGTGGTGGCGCACGCCTTTAATCCCAGCACTTCGGAGGCAGAGGCAGGCGGATCTCTGTGAGTTCGAGGCCAGCCTGGTCTACAAATCTAGTTCCAGGACAGCTAGGACTGTAACACAGAGAAACCCTGTCTCGAAAAACCAAAAACAAATAAATAAATAAATAAATGTTTTAAAATATATTTTATTCAACAAGGTCTCCCTATGTAGCTCTGGCTGTCCTGGGATTCCTTATGTAGACCAGGCTGGTTTTGAACCTACAGAGACCTGCCTGCCTCTATTTCTCCAGTGCTGGGATTAAAGAAGTGCCACCATGCCCAGAAAGTGTGAAGGAAAAAAATAAGACAAAAGGAGTCCAGAGTCAGGCCTGAAATCAGCAGAGCTGAGGGAATGGCAGACCCACCACAGTGTAAGCAAGCACAGGGTCAGAGCAGCATGCAAGCAAGCATGAGGGGGCCATAGCTGATTATGATCAAGGCCAGACAGCAACATTCTAGCTGATGGGTGAAGAAGAGTCCACGTCAGTCCACCTGGACACTCAGTTCACGGAAGCCTAAACCAAAGCTCCCCTGCCAGACCTAACAAGGGCCTACCCAAGACTCAGTCAAGTCTCTCCCCAGCACAAGAGAGCCTCTGGCCTCCAGTCACTCACCTGCCAGCAAGACACCTTCCAAAGCCACTGGCCAGCTTTATACTGTCCTGGCAAAGGCTGAAGGTGTCTACTGTACTGCTCACTTTGGTGGCCAACTCAGCATATGTGCACAACCTTGCCAAAAGCTGTTGCAGGAAGCACATGCTGGACAGACAGAACTACGAACCTTTCAGAAAGATGAACAGGGCATCTGACAGCTGTCTGGGGCTGTCAGACTCAGATTCTCCTGCTATGATAATGTGGTTTCTTCTGCCTAAGGTAAAATGTCAGAGGACAGAAGTAGAAGGTGTTGCAGAAAGAAGGGTGCATGGGGATCCAATCCTATCCTGCCTAGACACTCCATCCTAATGACTAGGAGTTCACTGTGGCCTGTGTGCATCCATGCTGGACATAAATGCAGGAGGAACCTGACACCTTGGACACAGGATCTATTCTGAAAATGGCGCCTCTGGGGCTGGGCCACAGGATGAGTTTTACTTCAAGACCTTAGTACTGGACAAGGAGTGTATGTTGTAGGGGAGTACCCTCAATCCTGACAGGGTGGTGAGGAGAGGCTAGTGGGATAGTAGGAACAAACAACCAGATCTGTGAGCACCAGAAGGGAGAAGACCAGCAAGGTCTCTGGTATCTTGCACTGCCCATCTCTATCTCTTATACATTTAGACACCTCTGCTTAGCAGGCATCTGCACCTCAAGACTCAGGGCCACAGCCTCAGTCCTGGGGCACCTGCATCCCTGCATAGGCTCTTGAGACACGGGCAGCATTGCCTGAAAGTTCCAGGACTGCTGCTTGGAGTTCTAGTCTCAGAGGCCATGTGTGGCACTTGCCATCCCTAGAAGCCCATCTTTGCTCTTTGCTTCAAAGCAGGGAGAACTCAGTCCTAGATACATTCACATACCGTGTTTAGGCCAACTGTCTCTCAGTACCACTGCAGGTGACCAGGTACTCATGGAGAGGAGCTAGCAGCTCACACACATTATTAGTGGAAACACCTTGTGTGGAGAACTGTGTCTCCTGAGCACCAGTAGTACCACAGTGGAGCAGGCCGGTCCCCAAAGAGATTGGCAGCCATGGAGTTTGAGTCTAGATTGAGCAAAGCAGACCCTGAGCACAGGCCCTGGGTGTTCCTACCGTGTCCCCTCTCATCTGCATCTGAGGGCATACACACAAACACACAGCCACTTCTATTGTTCTGGTTATGCCATCTGAAGCCAGGGCCCTAAAGATTCTCTCCACATGATGGAGTTCTGCCACCTGCATAAATCCACCATGGCATCAAATGAGACCCCAGCTGCTGTGAACGAAGCAGCAGACCTCACTCTAGAATGTCCTCCCACTCTCAACCCTGCCTCATTGACACCCTGCTCCACCAAACCTTCCTGAGACCCAAGAAAAGAGTGGATGGATATGTGACGATAGCAAGAACCTTGAATTGCAAAGCACCTTGGCCCTGCCTAGTTCTCAGGTCATGAGTATTCAAGGATGCCCAGCATCCAAGGCAGTACAGGCCACAGCTTTTGCATGAAGCCACTCAAGGGAAATGAAGATGTCACAGCACTAAGTTCTGGAGTAGGAGGGTCTTCTGTATTTCTGTGCTTTGATTGGTTAAATAAAGACTCTGCTGGGCTTGTAAGATAGGTCAGCCCTTAGGTGGGCGGAGTAGACAGAACAGAAGTTCTGGGAAGAGAGAAGGAAGTGGGCCAGACGCCACGAGCCCACGTGGTGACTTACAGACTTTTATAATGGGTTAGTTTATGAGGTGAGGGCTAGCCAAGAAGAGGCTTGTGATGATGGGCTAGGCAGAGTTTAAATGAATACAGTTCTCATGTGTGTTATTTTGGGCATAAGCAAGCAACCAGCGGCTGAGCGGGCCAGCGGCTGGGGGCTGGGAGCCAGGTGCTGGGAACAAACAACCTACACCTCCCCACCTAAATACAATAAAGTTCCACAGGGAGAATCAGCCTGCTTGGTTAAGAGCATCCCACACAATATCCCACACCAGGACAGAGAAGTGGCCACAGACAACTTTACTGCCTATGTCCTAAAAGCAGTGCCTCAGTAGGGCGGGCAGATCAGAGCCATGCAGACCCCAGCCATGTGCCACGCCTATTCTGAATCCACAGGACCTCTCCAAGGGGCAGTTTTCCCCATCCTCCCACTGAGCTATGTTATGGAAATGCCAAGCCTACAGCCTTTCCAACTCAAGTCAGCCTCTACAGTGCCTTCCTCCTCCAAAAGAGTCCACTCTCAAACCTCCTCTGCCCACTTCACCCCACTCAAATCCATCTCCAGCTAAACTTACATCAATTCAGGTGCCAGGTGTGGTGGCACATGCCTTTAAGCACTTAATCCCAGCACTTGGGAGGCAGAGGCAGGCAGATCTCTAGGAGTTCGAGGCTAGCCTGGTCTACAAGAGGTAGTTCCAGAACAGGCACCAAAGCTACACAGAGAAACCTTGCATCAAAACAAATTAACAAAGGAAACATCAATTCAGGCTTCCAAGCAGCACTACTTTCCCAAGCAAACCTTCAAAATAATCTGGAGTCTTCCCCTTACTCAAAGAAAAATCCACACTCTTTAGCATGCCATCTTGGTCAATTACAACATTCAATAAGTTAGTTACGTGAAACAGACCTGGACTGGACTGAGGATGACAGACTTGATGCCGATAAAAAGAGCTAAGCCTGCAGCAAGGAGGAAGAAGAGGTCTAAAAGGACTATGCCAGCACATGAACACATCAGGCAATTGCCAAAGAGGTACACGGCTTGCTAGCCATCATACCTCCTTACTCATCCGCTGACATGAAAGACTGACACGTCCACACGTCCACCCAGTACTGCAGAAGTAAGTGGGAAGCACATTGAGGAGGCAACAATCAAAGAGAAAAGGGCTGAGAACCTCCCAGAACTAAAGAAAACCACCAATCCACAAGTCCTTCAACTTTAATAGGGGTCAGCATAAAAGAATACATGCTAGAGCATATCATAAGATAAGCTGTCACAACAAGAAGGTGGCCACAAAGAAACTCAACACACTGCCCTCCAGTGAGTCATGGCTGCCTGACAGCTGCCTCCTGAACAGCAAGACCAGAGGCTACAGTCAGTGGCCACCCTGAGGGAGATGCTACCCCTGGAGCCAGCACCAGGCCTAGGGGACAGTAAAGAGACAAGACATCATTGGTTAAAAGAGCACTTCATAGTTATCAGATCCTTCCTGGAGGAAAGCCTAAGGATTTTCCAGTGCAGAGAGGAGGATCCCAAGTCCTGAAATGCAAGATACAGAGAGCAAGTGCCACAAGCAGTCTAAAACTACCAGGTAAAGCAACACAGACAGCTCACCAGGCTTAAGGGGACTCGAAGTTCACTGCGGCAGCAGCATGTGCAAATGAAGAGCTGGGGCTAAAGAGCTCTGCAAGTTGTATCACTTCAGAGAAAGGCACAAATGACTAAAATATAACACAAGGATGCAGCTAAAGTTCACAGAGCTGACCAGGAAAAAAGTAACAGCAAATTTTACTATTAATGAGGGAGGGGAATTCAGTGCCAAAACAAGGTGAAGCAAAAGAGAACAGAAGTACAGGATGATACAAAGCACAAAATAAAATAGATATGAATACAGTATGGCCAACTTAGATAAATAAAAATAGACTAGATGATTCATTTAAATAAAGGAATATCAGAATGTCAGATTGGGTGAATAGTAAATTTAAACACACACTGAATAACCAGTTATACCTCATACATAAATAAGGCTTTGTGACAGTTTAAAGAAAAAGGGGGTGGTTACCCGCTCGGGATGTAGCTGAGTTGGCAATGTGTGCCTAACATGCATAAAACCCTGAGTTTGGTCACTAGCCAAGACAGTAACCAGGCGTGGTGGACATGCCTGTAATCCTAGCACTTGGGATGTGAAGGTAGGAGGCTCATCCACTGCTACATACTGAGTTTTAGATACATGAAGACTTGTCTCAAATATAAAGAAAAAAAAGAAAGGAAAAGAAAAGAAGAAAGCTTGGCTTTTGTGGACTTTGTTTTGTTTTTGTTTTTTGTTTTCCAAGACAGGGTTTCTTTGTAGTTTTGGAGCCTGTCCTGGAACTAGTTCTTGTAGACCAGGCTACAAGAACTCACAGAGATCCTCATACTTCTGCCTCCGAGAGCTGGGATTAAAGGCCTGTGCCACCACCGCCTGGCTTGGCTTTTGCTTTGTTTTGAAAGTAGAGCTATTGAGATGCATCAATGGGTAAAGGTGCTTGCCTCAAAGTCTGATGACCCAAGTCACTCCCTGAGTCCCATAGGATGGAAGGAGAAAACTGACTCCTGCAGTTTGAGGCCAGCCTGGTCTACAGAGCAAATTTCAGGACATCCAGGGCTAGAGTGAAACTCTGTCTCAAAACCAAACAAAAAAACTTAAAATGGCAGTTTAGCACAGTCCATGCCAGTTGGGTGCCAGATACAGAGCTCAGTGGTAGAGCACTAAGTTTCTTCATATCTAACAGCAAGCACATGGGAAACCCTCGACACTATCCATCCCAAAGGAGAGTCTAAGGGAAAGTTACCACACTGTTCAGGACCACTGGGAGTATGGAAGCTGTGCCCTCACCTTAAACTGGAGCAACAAAAGATGAGTTTCATTGAGATGTCCACAATATGAACATTAAGGAACGAGTCTGACGCAGACACACATGACTTGTCAGCAGAACCCACACATTCCTCAGGATGCATCACAGACCTCAGCCAATGCAACGCACATGGCTGAGAAGCAGCTTGGGCCATTCTCTGACAACCGCATGCAGCTCAGAAGATCACATGGGAATTTCAGAGCCTTTCTGTCGTCACAGTCACAACCCAGTCGTTGGCAAAGCCATACTTAACACACATTCATAACCTAGAGATTTCTAAGACAGAACATAGAAACAACTAAAACAGTGGGCTTTACCAAAATCAAAACTCCTGCTCATCCAAAAACACTAGAGCTGAGCACGCAGACATATCTGTGGTTCTGGCCACTCAGGAGGTGCCCACCTGAGCACCGTAGTTTGGAGGTCAGTTTGGGCAGAGTGTAAAACCATTCTCCAGCAAAATCACAAAGCACACCTGTAAGAAGAGCGGCAAACCCTAGAACAGAAATACTGGCAAAGAGCACCCACTTACACTGCATGAAGGACTCTTCAACTCAATGTGGAAAACAGATCCTTCCCAATAAAACCAGAACACAACCTCCACTTCAGACATGTGAGAGCACATGGGAAAAACCTTGATACTATCCATCTCCGAGGAGAGTCTAAGGAAAATTTACCACACTGTCCAGGACCACTGGGAGCCTTAAACTGAAGGCTTCTCTTTTTTTCTTTCTTCCTTTCTTTTTTTGATCTTTGGTTTTTCAAGATGGGTTTCTCTGTAGCTTTGGAGCCTGTCTTGTAACTAGTTCTGTAAACCAGGCTGGCCTCGAACTTACAGAGATCCGCCTGCCCCTGTCTCACGAGTGCTGGGATTAAAGGTGTGCACCACCACTGCCCGGCAAACTGAAGGTTGCTTAAACTAAAGCCCTATGTCAATAATCACCAAATGATAGCCTCAAACTCCAAAGAAGCCAATGTCTAAAATGGGAGTATTATCTTTCCAAGAGAAAGGAAAGTCAGTTGACAAAAAAGCATGGGTGCATCAAAGAGTCTCACTCTATCCACATAGCCCTCCAGGGAGATGGTACTGCCTGGGAATGCAGAGCTGGCAGCATCAGAGATGACAAAGAAGGGTGGAGGCTCCTTGCTGGAAGGATAGAGATGTCTGTGCCTTCCACAAACATACATATACAATGGTGTGCACTCTGGACGGCAACTGTTATCCAGATACCAAGTGACCTCTCCTCAAGTGAGCCAGCACATGGACTAGAAGTCAGTAGAGGTAAGAAAAAAATGCAGGTGCAAAAAGCTTGGAAGTAAAGAAAAGAATTCAAGTGAAAGTACAAAGGTTCAAAGACCTTCGGTAAAGGTACAGACCCTGCTGAACAGTGGAAGAAGAACATGCCTAGGAATGGATAAGAACTCTGGAATCCCAGCAGTATGGTAGGGCAGACACTGTCCCTAGCAGCATGGTGTACCAGGCTGTTGAGGCAAGGTGAACTTGGCAACATGGCTGGGACAGGACTGAGTATCAGGAGTTGGATCCTCCCTCCAATCACCTTCAGGATGCCTAGCACCCAGCTTCCCCCAGGACGGAGAGCTATCTCACTACCTCCCAGGGAAGGAGAATTGAAACTCCACCCATGTCAAAGTAAAGGGGATGGATTCAACCCCCACTCCACCACCCCACACTCCAGGCCAACTCTGAGGGACACACACAATTAAAAGAGGATTTCAACAGTTTTAGGTGGGTAGAAACTGCTGAGACTCAAGTAGGGGGAAAATGAGAAAGAAAAATTGGCAAAACACATGAATAGGAATTTCACTAACAGGGAAGTACAAATGGTCTAGATTCATAATCAGGGAAATTCAAACTAAAACCACAACACTGTTTCACACCCACCAGCTTGGCAAGAATGTAAGGCAGTGAGGATTCTCGCCCTAGCACTGGGACTGGAGTTGGCACAGCTGCTTTAGGAAGCAACTGAATAGTAACACTGAGCGAATACACACCCACACCTCTAAAAGTCCTCCTACTTAGTAAAACACATTCAAGTAGGTCCTGCCTGCCACAGGGACAGGCATGCACGCAGGCGATAGGTAAGAAAACCTCCTCTGCAGTGGCAATGACAGTTTGTAATCCGGAAAAAACCTGGCAATATCCCTTAGCAGAAGTCCAGGTTTCATCATTCCAAGGAAATACTATGCAGCAGTGATGCATCAACAGCCACCAGTACAGATGCAGCTCACAAAACTAGAGATTGACCAAAACCAGGGCGAAGACTGAAAAGAACTCAGGGAACACGATCACGTCCTGTTTGCAGCACCCAGAAGAGCAGCACTGCACAAAGGTGATATGAGGGTATGTGCTGAGGGTGCATGCACAGGAGGTCAAACAGCACACAGGACAGAGATCAGGCAGCACTGTACTGAGGCTACATGATTTTTACACACATGAAGTGGCCCTCAGCACTCCAGAGAAAGTCTCTTCTCTCTGACCGGGCCAAAACCCAGAACATCCCAACATCTGCCGCTGCTCACCCACGATGCCCCATCCTTCCCTGTGTGCAAGCCTTTCCTGACGCTGCTATCTCCTACAGAAAAAGGGTATTCTAGGTTCTGCAAGAACAGACACCAGAGAAGGCATGATGGAGCATGCCTATAATCCCTGTACACAGGAGGCAGAGACAGAAGCAGGACAGAGAGTTCAAGGCCACCTAGGCTACAAAACAAAGTCAAGGCCATCTACGACTTCAAAGCAAAACCCTGTCTCAAAAAACAGTCCACCTGGCCAGGCTCTGGTGGCGCATATCTTTAATCCCAGCACTTGGGAGGCAGAGGCAGGGGGATCTCTGAGTTCGAGGCCAGACTGGTCTACAGAGTGAGCTCTAGGACAGCCAGAGCTACACACAAAGAAGCCCTGTCTCAAAAAACAAAAAGCAAACAAAAAAATACCAGCCACCTTTAGAGGGATAATGAAATGGCCTCTGTCCCCTTCTTTACCAGGATTAGATGTCTGTCTTAGGTTGAGTGTGGACATGTACCTGTAACTGTAGTTCTAACTATAAAATAAACTGAGGCATGGTTGGGTGGATCACAAGAATCTAGGAGTTCAAGAACAGCCACAGCAACATAATGAGACTGTCAAAAAAGGAAGAAAGAAAAGGGGAAGAGTGGAGAGAATGAGAGAGAGATCCCCTTGGCTCTCATTGGAACTCAGGGGCTGCTAAAAGGGCCAGTGTGAAGTGGGGTGCTCAGGATAATGATGTAAAGAAGCAGAACTAGAGTGGGAGGGTCCAGTTCCCCCACCCCCACCCCGGCTTTGGTAGTTTGGGAGATGCTCCCAGTGAGGCAAATGCTGACCCTCAGGTCTCAGCACTCCAGATGCAATACAGGTCTAGGAATTGCTTTCAGCATCCATCCTTTCTTTCCCAAAGGCACAGCCAAAAGGGAAAAGTCACTGTCTGAACCCCAACACCACACTCAGGGGCCTGCTGAAAGAGCTCTGCAGGGTGAACGCCACAGGCCAACCTGAAGCTCACCTGCAAGTGAAGTACCTTCCCTCCACAGGGTTTCTCTACTCAGGGTCACACCGTCCAGGTTCTGTTCCTGGAAGGCTCTTTGGGGACAAGCCCACTTTCCCGAGGGAAGCCTGCAGCGCCTTCAGCCTGGTGTCTGAATTTCCTTTTCCCTCACTAACTGAGGCTCCTGAGTTGGATCCAAGTCAAGAAGAAATCACCAAAGTTTCAAGCTGGGCAGTAGAATGAGAAGCTGTAGGTCCACAAAAAGATAGATGTCCACAGCGCCCGCCCGATTTACTAGGGTAAATCTTGCCTAGTCCTTTCCACGGAGCGAGTGGAAGGTCGCCTACCCAGGGGAGGGAGGCCAGGTTTCGGCAACTGTAAAATTAACAGCTCCAAGCAAAGAGTAGAAAGGACTCCGGAGCTCTCTCCACAGTTCCCGGCACAAGGCCGACAGGTGAAGAGAGAGCAGACCCGACCCGCAGGGCACAGGGGAGGCAATCGTGGAGTGAGCCTCAGGCCCAGGCCTCTGGGGTGTGACAGTGCCGCTGCACACGGGAGGAGAGCGGTAGCACTAGCCAAGAGCTCGACCGCCCGAGGTGCCTGCGGTCCGCTGCGCGCAGCCCCGCCCGGGACGCAGGTGTCAAGGTGCGGGCAGAGCACTGGCCCCCGAGCCGCAGGCCCACTGCCCCGCCCCGGCCCTCGCCTTGCTGTGGCCCGCGCGCGCTCGGGGGCGCGGGGTCCTGGCCCGCGGGCAGGTGCGCGCGGACAAAGCGCAGCGCGGGGGCGTACCTGGGCACGCAGCTGGGGCTGGAGCCGTCCACCTCCCAGGTGGCGAACAGGTTCATGGGCACCGGGGTGTTGAGCGCTCCGGGCGCGCCGGGGAGGCCGAGTCGGCCCCGCTCGGCCATGGCGCCGGCCCCGCCGTCCCTCGGCGGCCTGGGGCTGCGCCGGGCCGCGGGAGCGCGGCGGGCGGGCGGGCCGGGCGCGCGGAGGGCGGCGGCGCGGTCACATGGCGCCGGCGGCCGGGCGGGAGTCGGGCAGGCCCGCGGGCGGTGTCCGGACTGTGCCCGTGCCCCGCCCCCTGCCGCTTCGCGCTGCCTATTGGCCGGCAGGGCAGGGCTTGCGGGGCACGCCCAATCACTGCCTACCGGAAGTGAGGCGCGCGCCTAAGGGCGTCTCTGGCGCCCAGCTGCGGGAGCGAGCGCGCGCGCCTGCGCAAAGGCTCTGCCCTCCCAGGGATCCAGGCAATCGATGCAATAGCTACCGGAGAGGCCAGGTCAGCGAGCCCTCAGGCTCCCTGCCGCGGGCCGTGGGCCCGGGCACATGCCCATGTATCCTGGTGTCTTCTGTCTCTTACCATCCTGTGTGTCTTCGTGTAGGACCCCAAGGCCTCCGAGCTCCTCTAGTTCTCTGTAGGCCCCACCCACTCTTATCCCTTGAGGAGTTGCAGCCACCATCTGTCCTCCCTTGCTGCCCCCTGCAGCAACCTCCTCCCATCCAGCCTCCTCCTACATTTAGCAGTGCTTATTTACTGACTTTTAAGTTTTTCTCAGGAACATCAGAACAAATATTTGGGACAGGGTGCTTTCTGCCTTGTTACAGTGATCTGGTAACTCGGGCCCTTTGATGTGTGTAAGGAGGGGGGCGATCAGACTGCCCCCAGGGCAGGGGACACCGGCAGGGTTGGCTTTGGGAAGGCTGACTAGGTTCTGGGGCTCAGGGAGAGGCTCCGTCCCTCCCTCTTTTTTTTTTTATTTTTTTATATTTTTGGCTGTCTTTGATCAAAGTCAACAAATTTAGGAAAAAGCTTTTCTGGCATGTCTTGTTTCTTTGTATCCGCAGCTTTACACAATTGCCTTTCTCCTTCTGGGTCCCATGTCTTATTATCTACAAGTAATTTTATTGAAACAATTCTAACCCAAACCAATTTGACCTGTCTGTCCCTTCTTGCCCTTCAGGCTTACCCCAGCAACCCGGCTTTCTGCTTTTCTTCCCTGGAAGGCCCTGTGGGGATGGTCCTTCCCTGGATGTGATACCCACCCCCTGCCGGCAACATTTGGTGCTCCTCTGCCAGAGGCAGCCTTCTGCTGTAACTCCTCCAGGATGGGAGTTGCAGACAGCTGCAACTGCTTAAAGCCAGAGTCTCACTTTGAAGAGAACAAGGGGACCTGTGTTTTCCTCATGTTCCACACTCATTGGGGTGGAGAAACAAAGTCCAGAAGGTCTGTCAGTCTGTGGCCAGCTGAGATGAATATTGTCTGACATTGCAGCCCTACTGGGGCCAGTAGTGAGGCTTGTACCTAGGAAACCGGAGGCTGTGTTCACTGAGCTTCAGCAGCCTTGGTGGACAGGCTGCCTTTGATTGGAAGCAAAGGACAAGCATCCACTGACCTCAGCAATTGGCATACATTGCTGGGCACAGACCAAGGGTGCATTTGAAGGCAGAAGAATGGGCTGCCTGATGAGTTGTGTCTGTGTGCACCAGGCAGGCATTGCAGCCAGGGTCAAGGGAGGAAATGAGGGTGACCAAGCTGTGCACACAGGGGCCTGGCACCAGTGGCTTTGGTTGAGCTGTGCCATCTTGTACTAGACACCATTGTAGGTTCTCAATGAATGTGACATATCTGCCCATTCTCATTTTATTTTTTCCATTCTCATTTTAAAGGGGAGGAAAGTGAAATGCATGCAACTCTGTACTTTCTGAGGGGAAGCATCAAAATGTGTGTGTCTGTCTGTCTGTCTGTTAAGGTCATGGGGACATGTTAATGATGACCAGTGTATGTTTTCCCAGTGAATGGATAGCAGTTTGAATCTGTTTCACCAAACCTCTGCATTTGAAAGTAACACTGTGTCCGTCCTCCTTTTGTAAACTGTAGGTCCCAAGACAAGTTCCTTGAAAGCTGGAAGGTGCCTCTTCCTATAAACTAGGTATGATGTAATTCCCGCCCTTCCACATTTGGAGTGTTTTCCTACAATTTTTTTTTCTTGAAAGTGGGAACCTAATTCAGGATGAACTTCTGTGGACAACTGAGATGACTGGTCATGGGGAGAAAGCCCAAGGAGAGTGTCCTTCAGTGCCCTGTAGCCCTAAATAAGCACACATAACCCACTGTTAAGGCCAGACAACATATTGCCTGCTCGCCAGGCATATGTTTGTCAATAGTGAAATAAATTTTGGGGTTCCTTAAAGGACCTTGGGTAGTGGCAGGAAGTAGAGGTTTATCCAGCTTCCTACAGGCCCACAGATTGTCACTGGGTTTCCCTCAGCCTGCACACTGAGCCTCACAGCCTTATAGCTGGTGCCCTGGACCATGCATTCCTTGGAAACTGCTGATCTGTTTAGCTTGGGTTAAAATGATGTAAACCTGGAATGAGGATGTGATACAGCGTGAGGAACTGCAGACATGGCATGGCCCATGCCCAAAGAAGTTCCTTCAGAGTCTATGGACCTTGGGATGTGTCTAAGGCTCAGGAACCACAGGAACCCTGACCATACCGGGGGTGCACCAGACTCATGTCCTTGTATTTAATGAGCACTGGTGGGCACTGAGCCTTCTGCTGTTTTCTGGTCCACCCTCCTTTACACTGTTAACTTTGGGCTCCAGTGTTGTAGATTATTTTAAGATGTGTTACATTTGTTTATGCTGTGGACATTTGTTTTAATGATGCAAAGATGTTTTACATTCATTTCTGTTGCATTTGTTTAACTCTGTAGAGCTGTGTTACTTTGCCAGTTTAAAACACCTTATGGTCTAGTAAAGAGCTACATGGCCAATAGCAAGACAAGAGAAAGAATAGGAGGGGCTGGCAGGCAGAGAGAATAAATAGAAGGAAAAAAGGGAGAAGAAGGAGCAAGATAGAAAAGGAGGAGGGGGCCATTAGGGGCCAGCCACCCAGCTACATAGCACACCATAGAGAAAGAAGTAAAGAAAGGTATTTAGAAATAGAGAAAGAGTTGGGCAGTGGTGGCACATGCCTTTAATCCCAGCACTCAGGAAGCAAAGGCAGGCGGATCTCTGTGAGTTTGAGGCCAACCTGGTCTATGAGAGCTAGTTCCAGGACAGGCTCCAAAACTACAGAGAAACCCTGTCTCAAAAAAGAAAAAAAGAAAAAAAAAAGACAGAAGTAGAGAAAGATAAAAGCCTGGACGCAAAAGGTAGACAGGGATAATTTAAGAAAAGCTGGCAAGAAACAAGTCAACCTAAGGCTGGCCATTTAAAAGAAAGAAAACTCCATGTGTGATTTATTTGGGAGCTGGGTGGTGGGTCTCCCCAAAAAGCCAAAAGAGCAAAAAGAGTAAGACAACAAACAATACTTCAGTATTGGTGAGTTGAGTAAGGTGAGTTCCAAAGGCCTGGGGAGCTCATGTTTCTGTGACAACTTAGTTCATATTTTGCATCCCTGCATGGATAAGTCCCTGTCAGCCTTGCTTTGTCAGGAACAGGGCTACAAACTTGGCCAAGCTACTATCAAGGAGGCAGGGTCAGAAACTTCACACACAGAAGACACCCTGGTCACGTGGAGTGTGGGTCATGGAAGCCTTCTTTGGGAAAAGGAATGTTCTGTCTGCGAACCTAGGTAGCCTCAGAAGCCAAGTGAGGTGTTAGGAGAGGCTGCGGGCAGGAAGGCTCGTGGTAGAGCACCAAACACTGGGTCATTCTGAGCTGAGCAGTGTTGCAGACATGATCCATAGGAGTGGAACAGAACCACAGATGTTATCGAGGAAACTGAGATTCTCCTGTAGTATTCCTAGTCTTATTAATAAAAGAATTCAAAAGGAAACTCAATTTTATTAGCATTTATGAAAAAAACACAGTACAGGTTAGGTAAAAATCCTGACAGCCACCAGGAAAAGGTGAGAAAACATGCCTTCTAAGTTAGACATGGAATAGAAATAGCTTACTAAGAAAGGAATAATGGAGGCTGAAGGACTGGCTCAGCTGGAAGAGCATTTGCTGTTCTTGCAGAGAACAGGAGCTCAGTTCCCAACATCCATGTCCAGCTCCATGGAGATCCAACACAGTCTACTTGACTCTGCACAGCCACACAAAATAAAATTAATCTCAAAAGAAGAAAAAGAACTTCCAAGAATGGAAATGAGCTAATGAGCCAAAATCTGGCCACTCACTGTATGGCCTTCTATAGCACCCACCTCTGTTGCTGGTTGTATTTCCCGAATTCATCTCCAACATACTTTATTCCTTACATGATGCCAGGTAAAGAAAGGTTTCTAGTCTTTCTCTGTGACTTCTTTTGTGTTTTTGTTGTTATTGTTATTTGTTTTTGAGACAGAGTTTCTCTATGTAGCCTTAGCTGGTCTAAACTTTCTATGTAGAATGGGCTGGCCTTGAACTAACTCAGAGATCTGTCTTCCTCTGCCTCCTCAATGCTGGGATTAAATGCCTGTGCCTCCATGCCTAGCCAATCTGTTAATCTTGATTTAGCTATTTAGTCCCTATTCTCCTACCAAATAACATTTGGAACAAGAGCTGCTTGTAGTTGGAGAACTGTCCTTAGGAAACCACCAAAAAGTTCAAAGTTCACAGGCCCCTGCTGTAACTCCATTTTCTGATTTATCTTATGTCTTACTTAGTTAGGCAAGAACCTGAGCTTTATGCATCAATATGGTCTGTGGGTCTTCTATGTCGATGCCCTGTTAGGTGGTTGGCATGGAGCAGAACATAAACCGCTAATGCTGACAGCAGTTTGAACTGCTACCGGGAGCTGCCATTGAAGTCTCCAAGACCTCACAGGGCCACACAGTTGGAAAGCTCAGAACTGCTCTCATTGCCGGGCAGTGGTGGCGCACACCTTTAATCCCAGCACTCGGGAGGCAGAGGCAGGCCAATCTCTGTGAGTTCAAGGCCAGCCTAGTCTACAAAAGCTAGTTCCAGGACAGACACCAAAGCTACAGAGAAACCCCATCTGGAAAAACCTAAAAAAGAAAAAAAAAAGAAAGAAATGCTCTTATCAACTCATTTAATAAGTTACTACAAAGTTGGTGTCAAGTCTTAGAGATGTAAGAATGGACTGCTTGCCCTGGAGGGGTGGACATCCTTCCTGAGCTAGGAACAGTCAGGATAAGAAAAGGGTATGGTCTCAGCTACTGTGCTGCTGTGGGATTCCCCTCTGTATGCTTTGAATATGTTTTATTGTCATTGGTTATTAAAGCTCCTGCCTTCGGCCAATGGCTTAACAGAGTAAAACCAGGCGGGAAATCCAAACAGAGATGTAGAGAGAGTAAGCAGAGTCAAGGAGATGCCATGTAACCTCTGAAGGAGACAGATGCCTGGAAACCTTACTGGTAAACCACAGCCTCTTGGTAATATACAAAATAATAGAAACTGGTTAATTTAAGATGTAAGAGCTAGCTAGGAATATGCTAGAGTCATTGACCAAGCGGTGTTGCAATTAGTATAGTTTCTGTGTGATTATTTCGGGTCTGGGTGGCAGGAACAAACCAGAAGCAAGAGAATGGGAGGTCATGGATGAGTTTGGATTGAGGCCTGAGGACTGTGTAGAATTCCACAGGGAAGGGCGGTATCAGCTAGGCTCTGGAAGGTCTAGTGTCCCTGGAGATTTACATCAGGCCTTCCTCTGCCATAGCAGCTCTAAAGCCACATTAGCCCAAAGTAGCTGCAGTCCAAGAGCACAAATGTTCCCAGCCTGGTCACCGTTGGATGGCTGAAAGACCCGAATCAACCAGCTCAAAAGGAAAAGGCTCACAGTGCCCCAGCAGGGGTGGCACATGCCTCTAATCCCAGCACCTAGGAGGCAGAGTCAGGCAATAGAGGCCAGCCCAATCTACAGAGCAAGTTCCAGGACAGCAGAGCTACACAGAGAAACCCTGTCTCAGAAAAAGAAAAAAACAAAAATAAAACGCCAGCAGAAGACAGTTATTTCACAGTATGGGACCAACAGATTCTCCCAGTTTATAGCTGCTTGCTACTTCCTTCGTTTTTTTCTTTTCTTTCTTTTTTTGGAAAGCCTGGTTCTGCATTCTGCTAGTTCTGGTTACCAGCTTGTGTCTTTACAAACTGCATTTATCTCTGAGCTCTGCCAGAGCCAAGGTCATCTTGAGCATGATGGTTCTAGTGTTTGTATGTGGGCTTTGGGGGAATTCCTGCATTTAGATCATATGATCTTTATGATATGTTGCCTTTTTGTTGATTTTGATTTTGGTTTTTCTTTTTTTAAAAAAATAATATTTATTATGTATACAGTGTTCTGCCTGCATGTGTGCTTATACACCAGAAGAGGGCACCAGTTCTCATTACAGATGGTTGTGAGCCACCATGTGGTTGCTGAGAATTGAACTCAGGACCTCTGGAAGAGCAAGCAATGCCATCTATCTCTCCAGCCCCCTTGATTTTGGTTTTTCAAAATGGGTTTTTTTGTTTTGTTTTGTTTTTAGCACTGGCTATCCTGGAACTCTGTACACCAGGCTGGCCTTGAACTCATTGAGATCTGCCTGTCTCTGCCTCTCAAGTACTAGGATTAAAGGCATGCACCACCATTGCCTAGCAGGTTGCCTTGTTTTGTGGGAGTTTGTTGGTAAACAATAGATAAGTTTCTGAACACCACACATGAAGACAGAGGTAAATGCAGTTTGCCCTAGGTATCTGAGGCCCACAGTGAAATGAAAGGAACAGTTCTTCAGGTGAGGCTCCCTAATCAGTGGAAGTTGACAATACAGCTAACCATAACATTCCCACTTCCCTTCATCATGAACTAAGATGAGAGGTGTGAAACCAGCCATCAGTGCTCACAGAGAAGCCAGCAGCAGTACTGCTGTCACTTGGAAGAAAAAGGCATATTCCAATGTGTCTGATAGAATGTCAGTAACTAAAACTTCAAGATCTGAAAATAGACATTGAACGAACCTGCTGACTGAGCAGCGCATGGTGGTTGTATAGTGAGACCCTGCCTCAAAAACAAACAACAGAAACAATTGAAAATAGAAAGTTTGATCCTACTTGACAAAAAAGTGCAAACACTGTTATGTGTGTACATGACAATATCAATACAATTATGCATGTCAAATACATCTTTATCTCTTTATTTTTTATTGATATTTATTGAGTTCTACATTTTTCTCTGCTCCCCTCCCCCTTCAACCCTCCCCAAGGTCCCCACGCTCCCAATTTACTCAGGAGATCTTGTCTTTTTATACTTTCTACTTCCCGAGTAGATTAAATCTATGTAAGTCTCTCTTAGTGTCCACATTCTTGTCTAAGTTCTCTGTGATTATGGTTTGTAGGCTGGCTTTCTTTGCTTTATGTTTAAAAACCACCTATGAGTAAGTACATGGTGATAATTGTCTTTCTGTTTCTGGGTTACCTCACTCAAAATAATGTTTTCTAGCTCCATCCGTTTTTCTGCAAAATTCAAGCTGTTGTTATTTTTTTCTGCTGTGTAGCACTCTGTTGTGTAAATGTACCACATTTTTCTTATCCATTCTTCAGTCGAGGGACATTTAGGTTGTTTCCAGGTTCTGG
>JAQHUG010000231.1:2704782-2736390 GCA_028555095.1 Dicrostonyx torquatus | reverse complement strand
CTTTGTTTTGTTTTGTTTTGTTTTTTGTTTTTCAAGACAGGGTTTCTCTGTAGCTTTGGAGCCTGTCCTGGAACTAGCTCTTGTAGACCAGGCTGACCTCGAACTCACAGAGATCTGCCTGCCTCTGCCTCCCGAGTGATGTCAGAATGCTAGGTTTTCCTTTGTTCACAGTCAGTGAAAGGGGCTTCGGGACTTCTTTGCCAGGCTCTGGCTAACCTTTGTTTTTTATATTTCCAGGTGCTGGCAAAACCCCAAGCCTAGGTGGTGGCTTCCATGTGAACTTGGGAAAGGAGTCAAGAGCACAGACCCTACAGAATGGTATTGCCCACTTCAATATTGCTGGTCATGGGTGGGACAGGAGATGGGGGTGGAACAGGGTACTAGGGTGAGGTAAAAGCAGATGAGTCCTCAGTTGTTGCTTCTGTTTTGGAGCACCCACTCTGCTCTACCCCATGTCTTACCTTGTGGCGTGCTACTTTTTGCCACCCTCATAGCCCAGGTCCTGTGGCACTCTGGTAAGTGTGCTCTTCTGAATTTTGCAGAACTTGCTAGTCTCCCCTAATGAAGGGCTCCCAGATGGTGCCAGCCTATAGTTGTTTGTTCCTGGTCTCCAGGAGATAGACATATAACCAGCAGATTTATAGCCATTTGACCTGGCAGAAGTGACATTTCATTGTTTTATAAAAGCATCAGTTCATAACTGGGCCAGCGATGGTGGTGCACACCTCTAACCCTAGCACTTGGTGGGAGGCAGAGGCAGGTTGTTTTTTTGTTTTTTGCTTGTTTTATTTTGAGGTTGTTTCTTGTAAGAGTCTGGGTCCAGCTTCCATTTTATGTGTGCATATCCAGTGTTTCTATGGAAAACCAGTTGGCACCCTTCCTTGTTGAGAATCATTTCCAGGCCCTCTGTTCTGTTCTGCTGGATCTTGTTTATTAGGTTTGTGGTGAATTTGAAATTGGGAGGTGTATATACCTTGTAGAATTCTTTCTTGGAAGTGCTATGTTGATTATTCTGAGTCGCTATGTTGCTTCTTTCCCTCCCCCTTCCTCCTTCCCCTCCCCCTTCTTTCCTTCTCTTTTTTGAGACAGAGTCTGTCATTTTTCCTAAGTTGTTCTATAAATTATATACTTATAAGTCTATAAAGACTCAGTAGTCAGGGGACTGGAGAGATGGCTCAGAGGTTAAGAGCATTGCCTGCTCTTCCAAAGGTCCTGAGTTCAATTCCCAGCAACCACATGGTGGCTCACAACCATCTGTAATGAGGTCTGGTGCCCTCTTCTGGCCAGCAGGCAAACAGACAGAATATTGTATACATAATAAATAAATAAATATTTTTTTAAAAAAAGACTCAGTAGTCAAATATTGAGGTGAAAACCTTATATAGATCAAAGTAGGGGTGAAGGAGTGACCAGTTGACCTTCCCTCCACACTTCCTAGACCAAAAGGAATGAAGCCATTGAATCTCCAAGTCCCTCCTCACTCCTTCTTGTACCTCTCTATCTGTATCCTGGTTCCTCCATGTTCTCTATGGCCAATTTTGTCAACTAGTCACTGGCTTTGCCCACAATTCAATGTTAACTTAATCAACACAATCTTGGATTGTCACAGTGTGATCAAATATCCTGCAGTAAGAGTCTTGTATATCACAGACTGGGCTAAAGTTCACAGTCCCCCTGCCTCACCCATTGCTGGGCTTGTAAGGCCTGTACCACCACGTCCCTTGAATTTAAGTATGAATTTTAGAGTCTGTGTTCAGTTTCTGCCCAGAAATCAGCTGGGTTTTGAGAGGATTATCTTAACCTGAAAATAGTTGTGGGGAGTAAGGTTACTTGAGTCATCCTAAGTCTGGGGTTAACTTTTCATTGATTTGAGTTTTTAGAGTTTCAGATTTGGATTTTTTTGTTAACTTTCCAATGGAAAAGCTGTCCAGGTTCTGGTTGGGGTTACATTAAATCTGTAGATCAAATTATAGGAGTTTGCTATGTTGATCTTAAAATGTAAACTTGTAAAGTTTCTTATTTTAGCAACCACACAGGCTATGAGCAGACATTATTGGTCCTTGCTTGACCCCTTTATTCTTACTTACTCTCAAAACTTTGCTGCTGGGGCTGGAGAGATGGCTCAGAGGTTAAGAGCACTGACTACTCTTCCAAAGGTCCTGAGTTCAATTCCCAGCAACCACATGGTGGCTTACAACCATCTGTAATGAGGTCTGGTGCCCTCTTCTGGCCTGCAGGCATATACATAGACAGAGTATTGTATACATAATAAATAAATAAATATTCTTTTAAAAAAAACTTTGCTGCATTATTTTCATATGTTGCTGGGCTCCCCAAAACTGCTGAGGCTAGGTAGGCTTGACTCATTGCTGATTGCAGTGTAAAGGGGTCAGTGTTTTGCTTTTAGGAATGATGTCATTAAGTATGTCTTTTGTTGTTTTGTATCTACAACAGTGATCATATGGATTCTGTTTGTTTGTGGTGTGCTGGCAAACCCTGGCCTGGGAGTGTAGGGCTTGAGAATAGGTCAAACCTTGAGCAGGAGACCCTAAAGACAACTATCTTAGCTACATTGTGGAATTTTCCAAACACTAGCTTGTGGGTCGCAGGCTCCAAGTCAGTGTAGTCTTCTCTTACTGTGGGTTTCTGGGCCCAGAGTAGCCTTTGCTCTGCTTCTCTCTGGTGTGCTACTACTGTATGCTGATGAGATGAACTGATATTTGTGCAGTTGGTCAGGTGTTGGCCATGCCCTGAAATGGGCTATTGTTATTGTTGACTGTGAGTAGTGTGCTAGTCCTCAGTCCTTATCAAAGAATCAGAGAAACCAGTATTTAACATTTTGTGGATGAATTGGAAGTTGCCTGCAGTGTCAGGGGAGGATGGGATCAGGGTCCTGAAGATGCTAGCAGTTCTTGCCATCCACATGTCCTCTCCATATCCTAGGGTATATCTTGTGTTTGGAGGGCCCTCTCTATTCCTGGTTTCCAGCTACAGGTCTGCACTGAGAGCTGGTATCAGCAGCTCTCCCACAGATCTACACCACTGGACTTTTGGGATGCCTTTACTCTGTGCTTACACATGTAAGTGGAGATCCTGTGTCTCCTGTCTGCAGCACAGTGCATATACACAAACACAGCTCCTGACTACAGGTGCTTCTGCAGTCCCTAGAAGGGCCTGGTGCCCTCAATACCTCCTGTAATGTGCCTGACTTTGCCATTGCTCTTCCTTTTGCTGGTGTGCAGGGGACAGATCACTAGGCTGTCTGTTAGTCTGGCCAAGCAGCTGGCTCTTGGAGGGAAGCCTGACCAAGGGTTGTTCAGGGCTGGATTAGGCAGAGAGGCCATTCTGGGAAGGATCAGGCAGATGGCTTGAGTCTTTGCTCTTAAGACAAAGGTAGTGCTTGGCACATAGTTGTGGGAGACTCATTCCTGCCAGACACTCCAGGCCTCAAGGAATCTCCAGAAGAGGCATAGCCACTGTGAATGTACTGCTCCAAAGTGAAATGCAGTGCATGAGGAACAGGTTTTTCTGTTTTGTGATTTTTGTTTGGTTTGGTTTGGTTTTTGGTTTTTCAAGACAGGGTTTCTCTCTGTAACAGTTCTAGCTGTCCTGGAACTAGCTCTTGTAGACCAGGCTGGCCTCAGACTCACAGAGATTCACCTGCCTCTGCCTCCCAAGCGCTGCAATTTAAGGTGTGTGCCACACTCCCTGGCTAAGAATACATTCTGTTTTGCATCAATATTATCGCCTTGCAACAATTCTTTTTTGTTTGTTTGTTTTTGTTTCTCGAGACAGGGTTTCTCTGTACCTTTGGAGCCTGTCCTGGAACTAGCTCTTGTAGACCAGGTTGGTCTCAAACTCACAGAGATCCGCCTGCCTCTGCCTCCCGAGTGCTGGGATTAAAGGTGTGCGCCACCACCGCCCGGCTGCAACAATTCTTTTTTTAAAAGATTTATTTATTCATGTATTTTATGTATATGAGTGCTCTGCCTTCATGCACATCAGTACCCATTACAGATGGTTGTGAGCCACCTGATGTGGTTGTGGGAATTGAACTCAGGACCTCTGTAAGAACAGTCAAGTGCTTTTAACTGCTGCACTCTCTCTCCAGTCCCTTGGGTTTTTTGTTCTGTTTGTTTTTTAAAGATTTATTTATATAGTGTTCTGCCTGCACAACAGAAGAGGGCACCAGATCTCAATATAGGTGGTTGTGGGAATTGAACTCAGGACCTCTGGAAGAGCAGCTAGTCCCTCAACTTCTGAGCCATTTCTTCAGCCTAAGGAACAGGGTTTTATGACATGTGAAAAATTAGGAAGCCAATATTTTGGTGTTCATAATGAAAATTGATTAGAATGTTCAAACTGAGTTAAAAAAAACTTATGACAAAGGATATCTATCTATCTATCTATCTATTTTTGAATTACCAAATATTGAACCTAAGGCCTTGTGTGTTCTAAGCTAGTTCTCTACCACTGAGTTCCATCTCCAACCCTCATTTTACTTAAACAAATAAACAATCAAACAAACTTATTTCATGTGCTTGCATGTAGGTCTGTGTACCATATGGGTGCTGGAAATCAAATTTAGGTTGTATGGAAGAACAGCCATTATTCTTAGCCGCTAAGCCATCTCTCCAGCCTAGTTTTACTTTTTTTTTTTTTTTTTTTAAATCCATGACAGGGTTTCTTTGTCTTGGCTGTCCTGGAACTTCCTTTGTAGACCAGGCTGGCCTCAAATTCATAGAGATCTACCTGCCTCTGCCTCCCGAGTGCTGAGATTAAAGGCATGCACCATCACTGTCCATCCTATTTTATGTTTTAAGGGAGAGTCTCACCAAGTTTCTCTTGCTGGCTTTGAACTCATTGTATAGCCTAGGCTGGTTCTTTTTCTTCTTTTGTTCAAGACAGGGTTTTTAGTGCTGACTGTCTTAGAAGTCACTATGTAGACCAAGTTGGCTTCAAACTCACAGAGATCTGCCTGCTAAGATTAAAGGCATGTGCCATCATACCTGGCCCAGACTGGTCTTGAAATTGTGATCCTCTTACCTCAATCTCTCAAGTAGGTAAAAATATCATGTCTACACTAACAGGCTTTGCTCCAGTCTTAAATTGTAAGGTGCTCTTGTGATGCATAATTTTAAGTTGAAACTTGTGACTGGAGGTCATTCTGTATTCCATCCTAGGACGGCGTCACATCCACCACTTGGGGAGCCAACTGCAGCTGAACCAGCACTGCCTGGACACAGCCTTCAACTTCTTCAAGATGGCTGTAAGCAAGCATCTGACCCGAGGACGGAAAATGGCCCATGTGATTGCTGCCTGCCTCTACTTGGTTTGCCGAACTGAAGGCACACCTCATATCCTTTGTTATGGAAGCCCCTCTTGGTTCTTGGGTGATTATTCAAATGTTGATTTAGAAGTTTAGAAGTTGCAGGCATTGATGTTACAATCAATTTCTTTACTGGATGTCTGGTCCCAACTGATGCAGGGCTCCCTCCCTCTCTAAGCTGCTGTTAGGTCTTAGTATTTCTGTTGCTATGAAGAGACACCATGACCTAAAGGAAAACATTTAATTGGGTATGGCTTACAGGTTCAGAGGTTTAGTCCATTACCATCATGGCAGGTGGCTTGGCAAACAGGCAGGCATGGTGCATGAAAGATAGCTGGGAGTTCTATATCTGGATCAGTAGGCATCAGAGAGAGAGAGAGAGTGTGACCCTGGGCCTGCTTGAGCTTCTGAAATCTCAAAGCTCACCCCCAGTGACTTAGTTCCTCCAGCAAGGCCACACATATTCTAACAAGGTCACACCTCCAGAAATGCCACTCCCTGAATCTTTGGGGGCCATTTTCATTCAAACCACCTCAGCTGCAAAGGTGGGTGTAGTCAGACTTTTAGATGGCAGAGGAGGACAGCCCATGACTTCTGCCCCCCCACACTTTTGCAGCTTTGTTTCTTGAGGTTTCAGGTCTAGTTTTCCTGTGTTCTTCCCAGACACCCAGACCTGAGCTCTGTCGGCAGCACATATGTCAGGAATTCCATCTTTTGTCCTGCAGAGTCTTCTGTTAGTAACTCCTAACTTCCTCTAGTACTTTCTACTATACATTCCTGTCATATATGTACATATATATATATATATATATATATATATATATATATATATATATATATATATATATATATAGTGTCTTCTCTCCATCATTCCAGGGACCTTGGTGTGCTGCTGTCTCACCAAGCACAAGGCATTTCTCTCTAGTAGATCCCTCCCTCTGGCTACCTCCCACCTTGAACTTGGTTTCTGTTTTGTTTACTCTGCCTGCCCCATCAGGCTTTTAAGTTATCTTTGCTTCCTTTGCATCGATCTACTTACCCTTTTGGTTAGAGACAGTTCCTAGACTTTATCTTTTAATCCAGTCCTTTTATTTATTTATTTATTTATTTATTTATTTATTTGTGTGTGTATGTGTCGGCGGGAGGGGGGGTTGCACACATGCTACAGGGCATGTGTGGGATGAAGTGGACCATTTGTAGAGTCAGTTCTCTTCCTCTACCATGTAAGTACAGGAATTAAATTCAAGTTGTCAGGTTTGGTGGCAAGTACCTTTCCCCACTGAGTTATCTCCTTGTCCTCTTCACTTGCATTTTTGAGTCAGGATCGTTCCCTGAAGTTACTTTCCTGTCATCTGTGCTTTGCTCTGCAGAGCAGAAGATGACCTTGGGAATAGAAGAGCAGTGGTGCCCGGCTTTCCTACTTCAGCTGGCATAGCTGTCCTTGGCAGGAGGGAGAATCTCTATCAGACTATGAGCAGGTGATTAAACTGTGCTTGGGCTGCTGTCCCTAGAGCCATCAGGGTTCTAGGCTGCACAGATGTACTTGAAGTGTGATGGTAGTTGCCTTGGCAGGTGACTGTGTCATCTTCAGGACCATCCCTAAAGGTCTGAGCACATAGTGGCCTCCTGTGGCTTCAACCTAAGTCCTGTACCCCTGTTCAATAGTTGGGAGAGGAGAGACAAGTATCAGAAGTGGATTTGAGTGTTCGCTGCTATACTCCCGGTAAGGCACAAAGATGGAGCAGGCAGAAGCAGGTACTTGGCATCTGTGGATCTGGTAGGTGGAGGCTCAGTCATCAAGGCAGAAGAGGCTTTGAGGAGGCATGTTGGCATTGTCACACTATACAGATATTCTTTTAGAATAATGTCGGTGTATCAGTTGTCTGAGATATGCCACACATGCAGAGAAACTTACAAGCACAGGTGGTTGCTGAAGTGGTGAGAGGCCAATCCTTCCATGGAGATGGACTAGGGAAGCCCATCATCAGGTCCTCTGAGTCTTTAAACACCGTCAAGAGCATCTGTTCTGTTGGGCTTTGAAGCCAGTTAGTGTCTGTAGATAGTGTCTGGCTTCTCATGGGATCTGTCCTTGGTTGCTGAAGCTGCCTAAGGCCTGGGGTAACTCAAGTCATTCCAGGCTCTGTTCAGTCCATATATTTGGCCTAGGCAGCTATAAAGAATGACCTCAGCCCCTCTAGCTCCTGTTTCAGGAAGACAAATATGAGTGTCCTGAGCCTGCTTCTCTTTCATAGTCCAAGTGCAGGGAGGGGCCCAGGACAGTATGCACTGGGAGCTTCTATCAAGTCCATGTCACCCTCTGGTGAGGGGTCTGCACTGTGCTGCACCAGGAGCTACAGGCCCTAACTGCATTTTAATTCTCCCTCTGTTCCAGAGTTTGGTAACCTTGGTTCTTGGTCCATTACCTCTTCAGGGAAATGGGAAAGGGAAGTCCTTAAGCTTCCATGTCATCATGTTGCCAGAGAGCAGGCCTCAGGAGTCTATAGGCAGCAGTATCAATACTTTGTAGAGAGTAAGTATCAGTTTTGTATCAGTGACAAAATATCAGTGTTGTACAGAAAGTGGGTGTCAGCATGGACAGTATGTACCAGTGATAGATAGGGAACAAGACAGCAGGTATTAGTGTGTAGACAGTAGGTTTCTGGGTTGGGTAGAGAACAGAAAGAAAATATCATTCAGACAGCAGGTGTCAGTGTGTTACAGATAGTGGGCATCAATACTGTGTAGACAGCAGACTCAGTCTTGTAAGTAGGGAGTGGGGAGGGGTGTTGCTCATCCTGGTTGCAGATGGAGTTCAGGCTTGCTTGCTGCATTCTCAGTGCCTTTGCCTGACGGAGCATCCTGAGAGCTCCTGCTCTGGAAGTGCTGTGGTTGGGCTGAGAAGAACCTTACTGAATGGCACTGTGCAGGGAACAGTCATTTAGAGCATAAGGGCCCAGGAGATGTGAGAAGTGGACTATGGTGAGTGCTAGGCTAGTTTTTCTTCATCTCTTGGGGTCCTGTAAAGGCAGTATTAGTTGGGTGGTTTCCCACTAAACCATTCATTTGCTGTTATGAACACAGATCTTTTTGTCAGATTGCACATAGACGAGCCATTTCTCTTGTTGCTGTCTTTGGTATCTATAGAAACATTTCATATGTGTGGCTGTATAAACAAATTTCATAGCTGGGCCTGGAGATACAGGCTTGTAATCCCAGCTTCATAAGGCTGAGGAAAGAGGATCTCAAGTTCAAGGTCAGCCTGAACTGAGCATGAGTTCAAGAACAGTCTGGGTGTCTTAGTTAGGGTTTCTACTACTGTGACCAAACACCATGACCAAAAAGCAAGTTGGGAGCTGGGCAATGGTGGCGCACGCCTTTAATCCCAGCACTTGGGAAGCAGAAGCAAGCAGACCTCTGTGAGTTTGAGGCCAGCCTGTCTAAAGAGCAAGTTTCAAGGCAGCTAGGGCTGTTACACAGAGAAACCCTGTTTTGAAAAACCAACGAGGGCAGGAGGTCAAGTTGGGGAGGAAAGAGTTTATTTGGCTCACACTTCCACATCACTATTCATCATTGAAGGAAGTCAGGACAGGAACTCAACAGGCAGGATTCTAGGGGCAGGAACTGATGCAGAAGCCGTGGAGGGGTGCTGCTTACTGGCTTGCTTCCCATGACTTGCTCAGCCTAGTTTCTTACCCAGGACCAACAGCCCACCTACCATGGGCTAGGCCCACCCCTATTGATCACTAATTGAGAAAGTGCCTTACAGCTGGATCTGGATTTTCACATCTGAGACTCCTTCCTCTCTGAAGACTCTAGCTTGTGTCAAGTTGACACACAAAACCAGAGAGTACACAGGGTAACTTGGACCCTGCATGTAGCTCAAATGTGAAAACAGGGAATAGGCTAGGGCTTTAGCTTAGTGGTAGGGAGCTGTATGTGCCAGGTCCTAGATTCAAGCCTCCATTCTAAAAGGAAGAGAGCAAGGAATAGAAAGAAAAAATAAATTCCATTTTGCTCTAGTTCTGCTTCATTTAAATCTCTAAACTTTAACCCTATGGAGAATCTCAGTTTAAATCAGATCTTGTCTGTTAATGTTCTTCCACTAAGCACAGCCAGTCAGAGGTTGTGGTTGACCATTAGCCTTCTCTGTTTACAGAGAAACTGATCCTGACCTCCAACACTGACTGTTGTTGGCACTCTAAGACTTTGTCAGAACTATGGATGGCCTGAGGGAGTCTCACAGGCTAGGGGACCTTCCAAAAGTCCTGTCTCTAGCAGCTTTTCATTTCCCACTCTGTTGTGTTTATATTTCTCCTTAACAACTGGAGCTGGAGTCTGGCTGAGCACAAGTATCACCTGTCAGGATGTGATAGACCCAGATGGGGTCACAAAGTGGTCCTACCCGCTTGGAATTTGGGGTGTTTTTTTTTTTTTGGTTTTTTGAGACAGGGTTTCTCTGTGGCTTTGGAGCCTGCGCTGGAACTAGCTCTTGTAGACCATGCTGGCCTCGAACTCACAAAGATCCACCTGCCTCTGCCTCCCGAGTGCTGGGATTAAAGGCGTGCACCACCACCGCCCAGCGAATTTGGGGTTCTTGCATGCCTTGTCCAGACCTTGACTCTTCTCTTGACTTAAGAAACTCCAGCATTCACATTAGAAATAGAGGGGCTAGGAGGACATAGTGCCTCTAGTCATTATTTGGAGGACCTGCATATAGGCTTCCTAGCAGCTGGGTGATTTTTCCTACCAAGAAAAGCAGTCACTTTGGTTGAAAGTTGAATTCTAGTACCTTTAAAATTACATAAAATTTCCACCATAACTTTATTGCGAATGATTTTCAAACACAACAGAGTTGAAGTAATTGAACTCTCCCATGATCAGTTTGTGGTCTTTCCTCTACCCCAGCCACCACCTCCTCCCATCAGCTTTCTGTCCTTTAGCATCTTATTTTTGATACAGTTCAAAGCAAGCAGTAGGGCTCAGCCCACTCCACTGCCCCTGTCTTGCTGATAAACAAGATTAGATCTGGAGGTAAAATTGGCATGAAATAAAATGAGTAGATCTTCCTTTACTAGTTGGTAAGTTCTGAGCAGTTTATACACCTCTTTGTCGACACCCCTTCAGTCAGACCTTCCCCTCTAGCCCCCAAAGGCTGCCATCATTCTGTCCTTCAACTGTAGACTTGCTGTCTTATTCTGGAATGTACTTTATTTATTTTGGTTTTTCAAGACTGGGTTTCTCCGTAGCTTTTGGAGCTGGGATGCACTTTAAATATAGGCACATGGCCTAAGCTCTTTGCTCTAAGCTTTTTGTTACTTGGCAGCCTTTGTATTTGCTATGTTGCTTCCTCACTACAGTCACTGTATTCATAAGACAGTATTTAGCCTTCTGTTGACAGATCCCTGGGTTGGTCCCAGTATGAATTGAATGAATTTCCTGTGAGCATGCTTATGCACGTCTTTTGTGGGTGAATGATTTTGTCTCAGGTAAATGCATCAGACTGGAATAGCTGGCTTAGAGGTGGGCCTGTAGTTTGTCTTATAAAAAACCTACAAACTGTCCCCAGTGGCTGTGCCACGTCAGTCTGTGGATAGTGTAGGGGCTAAGGGTGTCTATACCCTTGTTAACATTTAGTGTTATGAGTGCCCTGGATAGGTTTCTATGACCCCCTCGGTGTAGTAGAATTCTTTTCATGTGTGCATGAGCTGTTTATCTCTCTTTATGAAGTTTTTGCTCATAAGCTTTGTCCATGTTTTGGTTTCTATTTTATTATTATTATAAAATTATGTATATTTAAAATCTATTATCTGTGTATGTACACAGGCATGTGTGTCACATGGACATTGTGGAGTTCAGAAGAAAACTTTAAGAAATCACTTTCCTTCTTTAACCATGGGTTCCTAAGGTCACACTCAGGTTTTCAGATTTGCATAGCACATGAATTTACTAGCTAAACCATCTAAACTCCTTCCCCCTTATCTTCTAGAGATGAACTGTTTCTCCCAGTCTGGCCCTGAACTAGAGTTTAAGTGATCTTGCTTCAGACCCCTAGGTGTTGGAACTATATGTGACAACTACCTTTCTTTGCTTTTTTTGTTTTTGTTTGTCTGAGACAAGGTCTTTATGTAGCCCTGGCTGTTCTGGGTCTATGTAGACCAGGCTGGTCTTGAACTCACAGAGGTCTACCTGCCTCTACCTCCCAAGTGCTAGGATTAAAGGCATGTACTACCATGCCTGGCCTGTTTATTAATTTTTATTTTATTAAAAATGGTTTTGAGATTTATTTTCATTGTATCTGCATTCTGCCTCCCAGATGCTGAGATTAAAGGTGTGCATCACCACCACCTGGCAACAGCAAGCGCTTTTAGCCATTAAGCCATCTCTGCAGCCTGTATAATTTTTTAATGTGTAGCACTGCGAATGGATGCAGTGCCTTGTACATGTTAAGCAAAGTTTACTACTGTACCTATAACCAGTAGCTTAATTTCACTGACAAGTGACTTGTTTTTTATTTTGTCTGTGTGCCATCTGAGTTTGGACTCACCTGAGATCTGTTGTTAGTGCTGTTTATTTTCATACTCACGCAAGGATAGATCTCACATCAGAGTCCCACTGGCGATGCTTGGTAGGTACTCACTGCCTTGCTGTAACGTCTGTGTCTGTCCCCTAGGAGTTGCCCTGCTGACTCTCAGAATGGTGATTGGAAGTCCCCAGTCTGTGCCTAAGGAATAGAGCTAAGGTGTGGTGGTCCATTTCCATGCTGTGTCTGAACAGAAGATATTGTACAGTAGACATCTGAAGCCCTGTTTCTGGTTTCCCTGACCCTTTCCCCCACTCCCTCTTGTAACTTTCTGTCCTTAAAGTAGATTCCCAGAGGTTTCCCTCAGGTATTGGTTAGTTCCATCAGGGCCTTTTCCTCCCTGGTCAGATGATGAGCTTGGATCTGACAAATGAGGACCAGCTCCCTGGGTATATATCCCTGGTAACCTCCATGTAAACAGTCCTTAACTCTGGCTGCAGACATGCTCCTTGACCTCAGCGACCTGCTCCAGGTAGATCACTTCCCTTAAGTCTTTCTGCCCTGAGGGCTTTGCAGGGTCACAGCTTGTGTTTCCTCTACCTGCTGCCTGTAGTTATAGGCAGCCTTTGTTTTCAGGGTGGTGAAGCTTGTGTTGCCGGAGCTTGGGACCTCAGTAGGAGAAGGCAGCTCACATTTGAGAGACCCTTGTGAAACTCAGTCTAAGGCAAAGAAGGTTCTTTTCTTAAAGGGAATATTGGGTCCCATTGCACGTATTTCAAACTCTGCAAAACCTTCCTAAGTAGCCGAGCAGTGGTGGTGCACACCTTTAATCCCAGCACTCGGGAGGCAGAAGCAGGCGGATCTCTGTGAATTCGAGGCCAGCTTGGTCTATAAGAGCTAGTTCCAGGATAGGCTCCAAAGCTACAGAGAAACCCTGTCTCAAAACCGAAAAAACAAACAAAACAAAACAAAAAAAAAACAACCTTTGTAAGTACAGTCTATTTAGGGTCATTAGCTTTCTAGATTCAGATAAAGTGTTTTTTGTTGCATTTTCTGTTTCTTCGTTTTTTTAAGAGTAGGTCTCATGTAGCCCTTGCAAGCCTGGAACTCGGAGATCTGCCTGCCTCTGCCTCTGCAGTGCTTGGATTAAAGTCACGTGGCACAATGGTCAGTGCACTGTTCACTTCTAAGTAACTGAACATCATGAGATCACCTAGGTACCTTCAAAGGAGGCAGTGAAAGAAAAAGGGACATGGAGAATTGCCCCATTGGTGGCACTGTGGGTGGCAGTTGGCTAAAGACTAACTGAAGTCTCCAGATCTCTCCCTGAGGTCCACTGTGACACTACAGACCAGGAAGTAAAATGAATGACCACAAGTTCACCCTGAATGGAAACCCTCATCTGGATGCCCCCAGGGGTCCTAAGAGCCCATTGGCCAGGGTACTGCTCCTGGTTGCTAATGCCTCAGTACCTCTGACTAACAGAGTCCAGTCAGATGGTGCCTTGTATTTTTGTCCTTCCAGCTGTCTTATAAATGGCATCTCTCAGCAGCTATTACTGAAATTTTTTTTGGTCAAGCTAAAAATAACCTTTTGGAATTGTGATAATCCATTGACTCCACCTTTGAATGTATTGTGCTCAGTTCAGCGCATGGCCACATGACTGTTTCCAGCCTCCCAGAAAAGATGGGGGCCAGGACCAGGCAACACCAGAAGTAGCTTGGATACCTCTTAGAGGAAAACAGGTGCACCAGTCATCTTTGGCCTTACAGCTTTGGAAATGGGAAAACAGCCCAGACTGTCAGGCTTGAAGGTGGCATGCCACCAGGAAAGGCTGAGGTCTGGCCAGCTGTGTAGTCTGAGTGGCACAGATTACTCTTCTTGGTAGGGCCATGCTGGTTAAATGGGGTGTGAGGGCGCCTGCACGGGAGACCATACAGGGCTCTCCTTGTCCCGGAGCATCCACAGTATGTTCTTTTGTTCCTCCAAGATCTCCCTGGGGCCAGGCCTCGTCTGACCTTAAGATAAGACACTTTTGCTTGTCTCTGGGTAGGGCTCATGCCTGTGTCAGTAAAGGCCTCTGGTGAAACTGGCTGCTTTGAAGAGATGAGTCAGAGTAGAACTGACAGAGAGACCCTGAATTTAAGGCCTCATTTTTTCCTGGTTCACATACATACCAAAGGCAGATAGCCACAATAGGAGAATGAATTGTCAATGTGATGATGTCTAACAGTACCTACCAATATTAGTATGCCTAGAAGCCAGGTGTAGTGGTACACACTTGTAGTCCCAGATGCTTAAAAACTATCTCTAGAAAGTTCTTTAAGCCGGGCGGTGGTGGCGCACGCCTTTAATCCCAATACTCGGGAGGCAGAGGGAGGCGGATCTTTGTGAGTTCGAGACCAGCCTGGTCTACAAGAGCTAGTTCCAGCGCAGGCTCCAAAGCCACAGAGAAACCCTGTCTCGAAAAACAAAAAAAAAAAAAAAAAAAAAAAAAAGAACTTTAAAAGATTTTTTTTTTCTTTTAGATTTATTTGTATGAGCATTTGCCTACATGTATGTGTGTGGACCACCTACTCTGGAACTGGAGTTAGAGATAGTTGTGAGCCACCATGTGGGTGCTGGGAACCAAACCCAAGGCCTCTACATGGGAAGCAAGTGCTCTTTATCACCGAGCCATCCCTTGGAAAGTGTTAAAACTTTGAATTTACACTTGAAGTCTATTCAGTCTCTTTCTGTAGCATTCATGTTTCATCGTCAAACATACCCATCTGGAACCCACGGTTAAAATAGTGAAGGAGTTTGAGGTGGGTAGATGGAAGTCAGGGCCAGCTTTGGCTACAACACTAGAGTGGGGACCTGGATGTGTGTGGGAACCTGAGAGGATGCTGCAGGAACAGAGTACTGCTATGGGAGCACACTTATTTCCATACTTGAACACAGACTATATATGACCTATGCATGCTTACATCACATATTCTGATATTTCCATACCATATATGAATACTCTCATAGGCCATATAGTCATGCATACCATAGTTTTATAGATGACCTTTGAAACCACAGGAAGGTAGAATTACTTCAGAAAGTGCTCTCTGAGCCACTAGTCCTCATAAAGACCTCAGGAAGATACCTCAGGAAGATACCAGGGTGGAAGGTGACCAGCCTACTGCTGATTGGCTATGGAGGCTGAGCCTGGCCTTCTCAATTGGGTTGACTCACTAAGTTGACAAGTCACAAACTCTCTTCCCCCTAGTCCCGCATGTAATGAAAACCCCATTGTATATCATCCCTTAGTCTCTTGACATATGTCAACATCTAGGGGGTATCACCTTCATGCCAGAAAAAGGGGCTTAGCAGAGCTCCCACAGGCTAGGCTTGATTAGGTGAGGGAGTTCGTTCAGGAAGCCAAAGGCAGAAGGCTAGACCAGTCATATCTATAAGGCATGGGCTGGCATGAGTGCAGTGGGGCTTTCAGGGAGCTGAGGATGGGAGGAGACTCTAGGGTTGGGTAGGCCTGAGTATCCCAGGCTACTCCATGCAGTGCTGCGCTGATGTAGGGGTCTGTACACTGGCTAAACCTTTGCTTTCCTGACAACTAATAGTGTTCCTGCCACTCCAGCCTTTGGTACAGCCTTTCCAGGATGGAATTATTCCCACTGCTTACTTCCTCTGGCAAAGAAGAGCAGGTGGCCAATAGGCCATGTGGCAGATAAGGACTTGAGGTGAGGGTAGTGGAGGAAACATTTGAAATTCCAGCAAGGAAACTGAGATCTCTGGGACTGTAAGAGGAAGAGTAGCTATTGTGTTGTGTACCAGTCTCGTGTTGGTTCAGAACTAAGCATAACTCTGTACTGTGTTACCTACCATACTCTAGCAGGTATCCTCAAAGAACTTTTCTAAGCAGCCATTGACAAGATTAAGGGCAACCAAATAGGAAGAAAGCTGGCCCTCCTGATGTGGAACCAGCAGAGAGGCATGGAATGGATTTTCCACAGTCCAGCAGGGGACTCTGGCAATGGGTTCTTTGAAGACACTTTAAGAAAACAGCAGCTGAGCCGGGTATGGTAGTGCTTGCCTTTATCCAGCACTCAGGAGGCAGAGGCAGGTGGTTCTCTGAGTTTGAGGTCAGCCTGGTCTACAGAGCAAGTTCCAGGACAGCCAGGGCTACACAAAGAAACCCTGTTTGTAAATCAGAACAAGAACCAAAACAAAACAAAAACAAACAAAACACCCCACACACAAATTATTAAAAAAGAAAAAAGCAGCAAATGTTTTCTTGAACACCAGTGCATTCCTAGCTTTGTTCTTTTTGTCACAGGTGAATGTGTACGTGCTGGGGAAGACATTCCTGCTCTTGGCGAGGGAGCTCTGCATCAACGCACCGGCTATAGGTAGGCTGAGCTCAGACAATACCACCTCTGGAAACTAAGATGCTAAGGTGCTCAGAGTAGAGGGTTGTCAGGCCGAATTACAGAACCCCAAAGCTAAGGAATTTTTTCTAAAGTTTATGGGAAATACAGGCAATAGGGTTTTATTTCTGGTGCAGACTCAAAGCTTCCCATCAATGCCTGTCAGATGTGGCTCAGGGCCATTAGGAACCTAGCAGATACCTTGAGAAAGTCAGGGGCCTCCTAACAATTGAGGGAAAAAGTTCCAGGAGCAGGTGCCCTCTAGCCATGGCCCTTCTCATATGCAAGGATGGGGTTTTCATGGTTTCTTAAGTATTAACTCACAGTAAAGAGGCACTACTAGGAGGGACTGGGAGGGTAGATTTGAGGCCTAGCAGGGCCAGGCTTCTGGTGTTTGGCACACTAGCTACCACACATACTATCTCACCAGATAACATTGCCCTGCTAGTGGGCCTTTGAAGGTCAGGTGCTTTTTCAGGGCAAAACAGCTATAAGGGAGGCCTGGACCTGGGCCTAGGGATCCTTCTTACCCACACAGCACACCACAGCAGACAGCACAGCACATAGCCTAATCCTTAAGTCTGACCTCTGCAGTAGAACCTTGTGGTGCTTTAACAAACACAATCACCCAGACATGTGGTCTTCTGCAGAATTCTAGTGACAGCTCCTGAGAGGAAGACAGCTCAGATGCCACACAGGCATAGATGGGCTCTCCTAAGATAGGCTTTGATTTTTAACTGCTCTTCACTGCAGACTTCATACAGACAGGATGTTCTTCTCAGTGGGATGAGAAAGAGAATGCCCCAGATAATATTTCCTACAGTCACTTATTTACATGTGGCTCTTGTTCCGTGAAACCTTTATTATGAAAATTCACTTAAATAAGATGGAACTATTTTAAGTGGCTTGGATGAAAGGCCTTAAGGTAAGCCAGAGCCACTTAGAATCCAAAAGAGAGGGAGGAGAATCCAAGGGTCCTGAAGCTTGGGTGCCACTGGGCAGGGACCTGGGACTACCTTGGACCTGCGTCTGTCCTACATCTGTGGAATATCATCTCAGGGTCAGGGGACATGTATAATTCTGTTCCTAAGATCAGTTCCTAAAGATCTGTAAAGAGAAGTCATCTGTTTCAGACTCGGGCTGATTTGATAAGCCAAACCTTTAATGGTATCAGTAAGGCAGTAGGCAGTGTCCTGCACCTCCACTGCACTTACTGGGTAGACTCCATGGAGGAAGAGCCTAGTGGCAAGTCCACCCCAACCCCTACACCTCAGGCATAGAAGATGAGCTCTGGAATCTGTCCACCCTGGACTCCAGTCCCATTGGTACTGTCCGAGGAGCACTGGAACTGGAAGGCTACCTTTCCACACTGTACTTCTGTCATTCCTTCCTGCCCAAAGTAGCTGAGCTCACTGCCATCCAGGACAGCACTGGCAGTGTAGAAGGTGTCCTGCTCCACCTGGACTGGATGCTCAAACCAGACTGGGAATGTGTTGCTGGATCCATCTGAAACAAACTTGGTGAGATTCTGAGCTAGGACCATCCCTAGCCGTTTGAGTTCAATCTTCACACTGTACTCAGCCTTCCCAGAACTGGACCCATATAAGCCCAGTCCAGCAATGAACACCCTTCTGTCCACTGCAAACTGGATGCTGTCACAGCGCCCACGATATCTCCACTGATTGCTTCGGTAGGCAGAAGACTGGAAGCGGTGACACCTCTGTGGAGCAAGGCCCTTCCTTTTGTTCAGGGGAAAGTCGAGGATTGGCTTGTTGGCAGCTGTGTACCAAAGGAAGATATTGTGGGTCTCCTCTAAGGTCAGGATATCTGACTGGGCAGCACCGTTGGCAAACTCCTCTAGAGTCATAGTTGGAATTCGGACTAGATAGAGGGCTCTTCCCAAAACATGCCTCTTGTTGTGAGGGGTGACCGGGAGGCCCTGTCTCTTGCACTCTGCCTCAGCCCAGTTCAGGACTGCCTCGAAGACCACAGCCTCTTTGGTGTTGAGGGCCTCCCTGGTCACAATGATCTCCAGGGTCTGCCGGTCAATTTCACAGAAGCCTTCAGACTTCAAAGCCATCTCAGCCTGTGCATCAATGACTTCCCAGCAGCGCTGGGTCAGTTCAGGCTCCTCAAACAGTCGGCTCTGGGATAGCAGGACACAGGCATTTTTGGCTTCCAGGCTTGTCTCCAGAAAGTTGACACAGGCCTTGGCTAATGCAGGTACAATGTACTTCTTAGCAGCATACAGAGTGGCGAGCACTGTGTCCGCCTCCAGATCAATCTCATCGCTGTACATGTACCTGGGTAAGGCAGGGACTCTTCTGGGGAGCTGCAAGGGCTGGCCTCAGAGAGGAACTCATGGGCTCCCATGCACAACCTCTTGGGTTGTAGGAAACATATAGGGGACAACTGGAAGGTAACCACCCCATCCTTCCAGCCCCAGAGTAGAGCACTTACTTTAACAAGACCAGGAAGGCGGCAGGCTCAACGTCAGGAATGTGGATTTCTGATTTGACTTCCGCAAGGTCCCCATAGAACATGGCATAGAAGACAGAGCTGCCGACAGCCAAAACGTACTGTGGATAAAAGAAAGTCACTTGAGCTACAGGGTTGTAAAGAAGGCTGGGGATACTGCGTCTAGCCAGGCCCACCAGGGACAGGGCTGCGCCCCTACCCACCTTGTGGGCGGGCACGCGCCTAGCTGTCCCCAAGGCCCCCACGATGAAGTGAACGTCAGCCATCAGCTCGTTGTTGAACATGAGCGCGTTCCTGTAAAGGGGAGAGGCACGGGGGCTGGAACGGCGCACGCCTGGGCTCCGGAGCTCCAGAGCCCGGGGACGAGCGGCAGCTCACCTCTCGCGCAGCGTCGGGTGGAAGGACTGCCAGTTGGGGCTCTCAGGATTGTTGTTGTCTGGCGCCGGCGGCGCGGGCAAGGGCGGCAGCGGGGCGGGCGCCAAGCGGGGCGGGCAGCAAAGGCTGACCTTTCTGCCCACGGCCGCGCCCGCCGCGTTGCTGTTGGCGATGTCGGTGGCAGTAGCTGCGGAGGCCCCGGCGGGCGGGTACAGTTCTGAGGCCATCTTCGTTCCAGCCGGGGCCACCTCCACACTGGTCGGCGCTGTGCTGCGCGCCTTCGCACTGCGCCGGGGCCTGGGCAGTGGCTCTGCGAGCACCAGCAGGGAGGTTAGGCACTGTGCCACCCGCCCATGCAGGCAGGCCAGCGGCAGCAGCATGGGGCCACGCCGGCCCTGCCTGCCGCCCACCCTCCCGCACCCCTCACCCCACACCCGGCACCGAGCCCGCGGCCCGGCCGCAGGGGGCGCCGTCCCGCCCCTACCCTGTGCGGCGCTGGCGTCCCTCGTCACTGTGCGTCGTGACGCAGCTCACGCCGAGGCCCCTCCTCCGGTGGGGTGCCGAAGCCCCGCCCGGTGCACAGGTTTGTCTGCGCTATAATTGTTCACAGCAGCTCAACTTTTGTAAAGGAACTTGACACAATAGCTTTCCTCATGGAAGAAATGAATCTCTGAAACAAGGCTTGTTCTCCTTTTATGTCTTGCTTCTTTAGCGGAGCATACAATCAAAGGCAATACATATTGTATGTAGTGTGTCAAAATTTTTCTTTTTTTAAGTCAGGACTTTATATGGCCCAGGGTGGCCTCAAACTCCCTATGTAGGTCCTCCTTTATAAGTTGATTATTCTACTGTGCTGCATTTTGTTTGCCAGTTCATCCAACTGATGGGTGAACACACAAGTGGGTTACATAGCCCAACTGTTGTGACCATAGGAGGGCAATTATCTTTTCCAGATCCTAACTGTAATTCATGTGTCTTTACCTAGAAATGAGATGGTTGAAACAAGTGGTCATTCTTCATTTACCTTTTAAAAATATTTTTATTTTATGTGTATGTATGTTTTGTTTGCATGTGTCTCTGTGCACCACATGTGTGTTCAGTGTTTGCAAAGGCCAGAAGAGGGTATTGAATCCCCTGAAACTGGAGATAGAAATGGTCGTGAACTATGAGATGTGGGTACTGGGAACCGAACCCGGGCCTTTTGCAAGAGCACTGAGCTCTCCTAACCACAACCACTGAGTCATAGCCAGTCCTTCAGAAGTGCTTTTTGTTGTGGTGGTTCATTTTGTTTTCTTGTTTTGTTTGATTCTTTTGAAACAAAAGTTTTTCTTTTTTCTTTCTTTTCTTTTTTTTTGACAAGGTTTCTCTGTAGCTTTGGTGCCTGTCCTGGAACTAACTTTTGTAAACCAGGTTGGCCTTGAACTCACAGAGATCTGCCTGCCTCTGCCTGGAATTAAAGGTGTGTACCACTGCCACCTAACTTCATTTACTTTTTCTTTTTAAGATTTGTTTGTTTATTATATGTGCAGTGTTCTGCCTGCATATATGCCTGCACGCCAGAGCAGTTCTCATTATAGATGGTTTGTGAGCCACCATGTAGTTGCTGGGGGTTAAACTCAGGACCTCTGGGAAAGCAGCCAGTGCTCTTAAGTTCTGAGCCATCTCTCCAGCCTCCTTCATTCACTTTTTTGAAGAAACTTTGAAATGGTCTTTTTTAGTGACTGCATCGTTTTCCATTCTTTCACAATATGCACAGGCTCTTTTCCCTTCATCTTAGCCAAGATTTGTTACAATATTCTGGGTTTTAATAGAGGCCATGAAAAATAAGAAATAGAGAAATAAATGACAAGTACATAAAGCAAAAATAAAGAGGCCATGGTAGTAGGTGTCAGATGGTTTTTGTTTTGTTTGAGGCAGAGTTTCTCTGTGAAACACTACTGGCTGTCCTGGAACTCACTTTATAGACCAGACTGGCCTCAAACTCACAGATCCACCTGCCTCTGCCTCCAGAGTGCTGGAAGTCATGAGGCCTGTCTTAGTTTCTTTGTTTATTAATGGGCATGCTGTTTTCATAACTGTTCTACAGATTCTGCAAAAGGATTACTTTGTGAGACAGAGAATTGAAAGTCTATTTAGTAAATGCAATCTAGTGATATGACTCCGACCTTAATCCTTTCTCTTGACTGACCTCAGATTCAAAAGAACTGTATTAAAAGTTTTTTTATTTCCAGCACTTCTTGCTGTGTATGACTCTTAACTCATCCCCCATGTACACATAGACTCCACTACTTTATCTTCTGTGGAGTTACTGGTTCTCCTGTTACCCAAAGGCCTGATCTTCCATTCAGGGAACTGCAGTCAGGTTGTCTAGACTTTTTTCTTCATCTTTTTCCATTTTAAGAAAAAACTATTTGTGGGGCTGGAGAGATGGCTCAGCACTTAAGAGCACTGGCTGCTCTTCCAGAGGTCCTGAGTTCAATTCCCAGCAACCACATGGGTGGCTCACAACCATCTATAATGAGATCTGGTGCCCTCTTCTCACTTGCAGGCATACATGCAGACAGTAAATACATTTTTTTAAATGTACTTTAAAAAAACTATTTGTTACTGACCATCCTTGTACTGAAGCGTCTTTAGCAGCTTGGATTATAGGTGTCTGGTGCCATGAACACTATCCTTTTTATTTAGGGAAGGTGCATGGAGGAGTGGGGGTCTAGAATGTCGAGACATATTTTTACTCTGTAGATCAGGTTGGCCTGAAACTTAAAGAAATTCACCTGCCTCTGCTTTCTGGGTGGTGGGATTAAAGACGTGCATCACCACTCCAGGTCTGAGAACATTTTTAAAAATCAAGTCTATTCATTGCTGTATTCTCAAGGCCTGAAACATAACAATTATATGTATACAATTACATATGTATACATACACACATATATGTAATAATTATATATATGTAACTTAAAATTTTTCTCTTATAGTTGGGTGCATGCTTTTAATCTCAGCACTCGGAAGGCAGAGGCAGGCAGATCTTTGAGTTTAAGGCTAACCTAGTCTAAAGAATGAGTTTCAGGACAGCCAAGGTTATACAGAGAAACCCTGTCTCATAAAACCTAAGACTGTTGAAATTTTGACTAAAGATACCTGCTAGGATTCTCAACAATTTAGTACAACCTAGGGACACTGGAACCCAACATAGCCAGGTGGTTACTGGGGAATGTGACTTGAATCTTTCCAGTCCTTTTAGGTTTCAGATTGCTTCAGGGCCTTCTTCACTGCCGTCTTAAACTCTTGCTAAGTCCTTCTGGCTTTTTGTTTGTTGGTTGGTTAGTTGGTTTTTTTCTTTTTAAGAAATGGAGTCTCTGTGTTGTTTAGGGTGGCCTCAAATTTTTGAACCTAAGTGTCCTCCCCATCCATCTCCCAAGTTGCTTGGGTTACAGGTATAAGACACTGTACTCAGCTTTCTTCTCTGAGCCTTCATGTGAGCTGGACTGGATCCTTGTTATATATGGTCTCATGGAGTCACTTGGTAAAGGTCAGTTTGCCTGGGAGGATGGCTAGGTATCAGTCAGTAGCTGATGGCCTTTGCTTTCCCTGTCCTTCCTGCTATTTGAAAGATGAGGTGACCTGACTGATTCCCTCCCAGTTTCTCTAAGACCTTTGTGAGCCACCCTGGTCTTCCTCCATTATTATCTGCTAACGTTCTCTAAGCTGCCTGCTTCTCAGCCCTGAGCATAAGTGGTTCTTCCTGGACAAGTCCCAAAATCTCCTCTGTCCCTAGGTTGTGTCTTTGCACTAATGGTATGGTAATAATGAACTGAATTCATCAAGTGACTTGGTTTTACTCGCTGGTCCCATTCATGGGCTCCATAAATTTTTGACTGAAACTTCAGTACCTAGCAGAGTGCCAGGCACTTAGAAGAAGCAACTGTGAACATGTGTGTACTTGTGTGCCCACTGTGTTCATTTTGCTAGATTCTGAGCTGACACAGCCACTCAGGAAATTCAGAAGGTGGTGTGTGTGTAAAGAGCCCACACCTGTCCTGCTCTTTGACCTCTCATCACCCTCTATGAGAAGGTGGAAGTTGTACCTCACCCCTATTGCCATACATGCCCAGATTTGTGCCCTGTGAAGCCAGCAGTTCTCCTCTGGCTGTAGTAAACACAGCTGCACAGCCAAGGTCAAAGAGGCTGTGCTTCAGGGGAGGGGACCCCAGAGAGCCTTAGTACATGGAGAAGTGGGTAGAGTCACCCAGTTGCAAGGTATTACTTAGTGCTGTGTGTACATATCTGCATACACACTAAGGTATTGTATCTACTGTACAGACCCATGCTTGTACATTCCACGTTTTGCTCATCTACTGGAATTTGGGGAGAAGAACCATGAAGTGTCCATGACAGCCCTGAGGCTTCTGCAGAGAATGAAGAGGGATTGGATGCACACAGGACGGCGCCCCTCTGGCCTCTGTGGAGCAGGTACAGTGTGGGCCATATGCCTCTAGGATGACAGCTTAGTCTAGCACTTGGGTAGCATTTTCTATCCTGATGCTTAATGAGTGCATGCATGCATGTGTGCGGGAGGGTAGTAGCAGTCAAATTTAGGGCCCTTTGCATAGTAGGTAAGTTGAACCCTAGTCATCTATTGTGAGCCTTAAACAGTCAAGCCCACGAGTTATTGCTTATGGTTCCAGAGTCCGCCTTACATAAGAGCTGTGTCGTTTGACCTGACCTTCATGGTTCTTACTCCTTAAGGACTCTGGTACTTTTTCCCTTGTTAGCTTCTGCAGGTTCTGAGATGAGAGACAGGACTTCAGAGGATGAAGTGACAGTTGGTAGCCCTTGTTCCACTCTCACATAGTCCACTCATGGCACACTGTTGCCACTCTCAGCATGGTTAGTAAGATGACCTCTCAGCTGAGGCACTGAGTCCTTGCTAGCCAGCAGCATAGTTGTTCTGGCTGCACCTATAAGATCTTCAGGTGCTGACTGTAGCCTAGTCCCAGAATCCCCTGCTCAGGAAGAGCTCTAGGCCAGCAGGGAACTGTTCCTTCTGTAGTCTCCATCTTCCTACCTCTCTGCCATGCCAGGTACCACTTCTGCACCCATTAGGGCAATGCTGCCTGAGACTGCTTGTATCTGAAACCTGATTTCCACATTTACTCTAAAGATTCTTGGGCCCCATGCTTACTATTACCATAATTCACACTTGTCAGATGATGTCTTGTGCCTTTTCCAGCTTTACTATATTCTCAAAATCCTCTACTCCCATCATAGCTCGGGGTTTCACATACATTACCTCAAAGTTAATTTTCATGCTTTGAGGAATTATAAGAAATTCTTGCATTTTCTCTTTTTCTTATGTTTTTCTTATTAAAAGTAGAACGTAGCCGGGCGGTGATGGCGCACGCCTTTAATCCCAGCACTCGGGAGGCAGGGGCAGGCGAATTTTTGCGAGTTTGAGACCAGCCTGGTCTACAAGAGCTAGTTCCAGCACAGGCTCCAAAGCCACAGAGAAACCCTGTCTCGAAAAACAAACCAAACAAACAAAAAAGTAGAATGTAGTACAGTTTTAACCCAAAATGAGAGTGGGACTCTTATTGCCATAGAGTTTCTGCATCATAGGTCTGTTTAGAGAAGGCAAACACATGTCCCACTCACAGTTGTTCAGCTGTCACTATTCAGAGTTAAGGAAGAATTTTGTTTGCTTTCATGTCTGTGTGAGTTTTCTGGTGATCTCGTTTCTTTCCTAGCACTTTTGGTTGCAGCCAGAATGCATGACTTCCGGAGAACCGTCAAAGAAGTCATCAGTGTGGTCAAAGTGTGTGAGTCCACACTACGGAAGAGGTAAGCATTCTAGTTCAGTGTGATGGCTACTGCGCCCATCTCTGTATCAGAGCTGCTACTGCCTGGGTTACACTGCCCTTTGGAAGTACCCAGCATCCCATCCTAATGTATCCTAAAATTAGTAGACTGTAAGTAAAGAGGCTTCCCATCCCACTGATTGGAAGTGGACAGCAAAGCTGCTTTGGAACAACACTAGAGGCTTTCTCTTCCCATTTGGTTTGTTTCATTCTGGGCTTTGAGAGCCTGCGTGACTTCTTGCTAGAGTTAGTTAAACCTCACCATATCTGTCATGGGCCACAGACTCTGTGCACAGCTTTGAACAGGTTGCTCCCAGCTCATCTGGATAACCAGAGCAAGATGAACATGCCAAGGAATTGCTAGGAAGCCTGTCATTGCTGATATACATATCACAGATTTCAACACTTGTAGACTATTTCTGCTGAGGGCATCTGCTATAGTATCTTCTGGAAGCAAATTGGAAAATCATTTTAAGTATTTTGCCTCTAATACCTTTAAAATTACTTTTAAAAAGTTATTATTACATTTATTTATTTGTGTGTATGTGTGCACATGAATGTACACATATGCCACTGCACACAATGGTGAGATCAGAGGACAATGTGGGAGAGGTCAGTTCTCTCCTTCTACTATGTGGTTCCTAGGGATTGTACTCAAGTCATCAGACTTGGCCACAGTAATTTTATATGCTGAGCCAGGCTCACATATTTTTTTTCTAAGACAGGGTCTCTCTCTTTGTAATCTGGCCTACCTGAAACTCACAGAGATCCTTATGTCTCAGCTTCCCAACTGCTAGGATTAAAGGCTTGTGCCTCCACACCCAGCCTCCTTTTTTTTTTTTTTTTAAATTAAAACATTTTAAAAATGTACTGTGTAGAGGCTGGAGAGATGGCTCAGTGGTTAAGAGCATTGCCTGCTCTTCCAAAGGTCCAGAGTTCAATTCCCAGCAATCACATGGTGGCTCACAACCATCTGTAATGAGGTCTGGTGCTCTCTTCTGGCCTGCAGACATACATGCAGACAGAATACTGTATACATAATAAATAATAAAAAAAAGTAGTGTGTATGTGCGCACATTCATATGAAGACCAAGAGACAAACTGCTAGAACTGTTTCTCCTCCTTCTATGGGGGTGCGAGGGCTCAAATCATGTCATCAGACTCAGCAGCTAATATCTTAAATGTTGATCCATCTTGTTAAGCTTATTTTATTTTATTAAAAATCGAGTGACATCACCCTTCACTGGCTGTGGGAGAGATGGTCCTGCCCCTTGCTGGACACTATAACAGAAGAACTGTCCTCATCCCTCATGGGAGAACTGGTTCCACACTTGGGAGTGATGGCCCCATTCCTCAACACGGTTGTAGGAGAGCTAGCCCTGAAGGCATAGAAAAGCTGACTTCACCTTGCCTAAGGCAGTGGGGGAGGTCCCAGCAGCCTGAACTAACCAAATCAGGTACATCCCAGACCCACAGCCAGGGTTTGAGTTGGCTACCCCAACATCTACTCCGTCTATGACCTGCCAGAGTGTGTGAAGGGACTGGTCCTGTGTGACCATAGTTGCAAGATCTCCATGACTCGAGGCAACAGCAGGATATCAGAGAGAAATTTTGCAAGAGTCCAGTATTGATTGTGTACCAGAAGCCAGAGGCCTTGAGTCAGACCAACAACTCATTGCAATGAACATTTGCAAATAAAGCTGAGTGAACAAAAGAGTTTGTGGTGTGATACACCACAGCTTCCAGTGCCACCAAGATGAATGAAGAGGTGCTGAAGAGTCGGGAAAGATGGAGGAACAAAGTGGGTTTTTTGTTTGATTTGGTTTTAATTAATTCTTAAATGCTAAGGGGATGAGGGACAGATAAGGAGGGACTGAGAAATGAGTGGTGTTGGGATGCATGATATGAAATTTCCAAAGAATCAATAAAAAGTTATGTTAAAAAATTTTAAGTGGCCGGGCGGTGGTGGCGCACGCCTTTAATCCCAGCACTTGGGAGGCAGAGGCAGGCGGATCTTTGTGAGTTTGAGACCAGCCTGGTCTACAAGAGCTAGTTCCAGAACAGGCTCCAAAGCTACAGAGAAACCCTGTCTCGAAAAAGCAAAAAAAAAAAAAAAAAAAAATGTAAGTGAATGCCTTTTATCCCAGCACTTGGGAGGCAGAGGTAGGTGATCTCTGAATTTGAGGCCAGCCTGGTATATATATAGAGTTTCAGGACAGCCAGGGCTATGCACAAATAAAAGCCCTGCCTCAAAAAATAAACAAATAAAAATAAAAATGTAGCCACACACTTCTATAACTCCAGCTCTAGGTACCTCGTGGCAGAAGGATCAAGAGTTCAAGACATTCTCAGCTACATGACAATTTCAAAGCCAGCCTGGGCTACATGAGAGTCACTGTTTGAAAAACCAAAACCAAAAAAAAAAAAAAAACAACCAACAAACACAAAAAAAAAACAAAGTAAACAAATGTTAGCCAACAGTATGTGCTCATACTCGGTACTTGTGGAGGTGAGGCCTGAAGATGGACAGATCAAGATGGCACAGTAAGTCAAGGCATTGCCTTTGCTGCCAAAGCTGACATCCTGAGTTCAGTCTCCAGGAGCCACATAGTAGGAGAGAACTGAGAGCACAAGTTGTCCCCTGACCTCCACTTGTGTGTTGTGGCATGTATGCATGCTTGTATACATGAGCACCCTCCCCATGTAAATGAACTAAACATTTTTAGTTTAAGAAAATGCAGAAAAGTTGGTAAGATTTAAACTGTGTTGGCTGTCCCAGAAGTGTCCTGCTCAGCTGTTGGGTGGGTTGGCCTCCTTCCTTGGAGACTCTTCCACCAGAACCAGGGGTGGGCACATGGAAGTAGCGAGAGTGCCACGGGCTTTTCTCTGCTTTTCTGTCTTAGGCTCACAGAATTTGAAGACACTCCAACCAGTCAGCTCACCATTGATGAGTTTATGAAGATTGACCTGGAAGAGGAATGTGACCCTCCTTCATACACAGCTGGACAGAGGAAGCTGCGCATGAAGCAGGTGGCTCCACACCTCCCATTAGCACTTGAGTTTTTAAGGAACATTTGCTCTCTAACATTCTCATATCTGTTGAACTCTCTGGGCTGCTAACTTGGTCTTCTTGGGCCTTGAGAGCGAGTCTTAGGGATATGCCATGTCTAGAGCCTCCAAGCACTGTCCACATTGGGACTCATGATGAGCTTTCCACCCCTGGCTTGTTGAGCCCATCCCCACAGCCAAGCTTTGTTTCTGGTTTATTCCTTGTCATCTAAGGCAGCCACCACTGTAGCCAGACTTTCTTTCATTATCACTGAGCTTGTGACTGTGCTCATACTAGGACTGCAATCAACAGGGAGCACAGAGGGCCAGAAATGGGTTGCAGCTGAGTTTAGGGTAACTCAAGGATACATTCTGCACATTGGACAGACCTGACCCTTCTGGTCAAGTTGGCTTGGGTGGGATGTTGAGGTTCTACGTTTTTAGGTAGTTAGAAAGCAGCCTTTCTAAATACTGCTTTCTAAATGCCTACATGCTTGTTTGAAAGGAGAGGGTCAGGTCTATAGCTCCATTCTGAGCATCCCACAGCCTTGTCAACAATGGGGCCTTGAGCTTTGACTCTTGACCAAAGACCCCTTTGTCTTTCAGCTGGAACAGGTCCTGTCGAAAAAGCTAGAAGAAGTCGAAGGTAACCAACCAGTTCTCACATATGTGCTTCCTTTTTGGTAGAAAATCACCATGCTTATTTTTCGCTCTTAATTTGTTACTTTAGGTGAAATATCCAGTTACCAGGATGCTATTGAAATTGAGCTAGAAAACAGCCGGCCAAAGGCAAAAGGGGCTCTTGCCAACTTGTCAAAGGATGGTGAGTCCTCCCTGCCATTAAGGGCCTTGAGGGCCCTGGCCAGCATCCCTGATCTGCCCTACTCACTGGTACTTGACACCACCCCAGCCTGCTTGTTATTCCCTGCACTGAAGCACTGAATTGCAAATCAAGTTACTGCCAGGACACTCTTCTCCATCTGTCCAGTCCTGCATGTCCGGCACTGGGAACCCTACTGTCCATTTGAGCTGTTTGCAAGGCCATGGCTCTTTCTCATGCCCCTGTGCTGTCTGCCCCTATTGAAACACATATCCCAATGTGGACTTTTCAGAGCTGCTGTAACCTTTTGTGTTGCTAGATAGTTCTCTTCTGGGCTGTTCAGAATAAAGGTATATATGTCTGCTTCCTTCCTTGGGATGTAGTCTGGGGAAACTACTCTGGGCATCCCTCTGATTGCTCGGCTGTGCTCTCTGCCCATCGTGCTGACACTGTGCTAACATGTTGTTCCATGCCAGGCAAGTGTGATGTCTGTTGTGCTTCCCCTCAGTGTTTGCTTATGTCCCATGTCCACATTAGTATCATCTAGCCATCCCTTCTCAACCTCCAGTCTGCCTCACTTGTCAGCTTGGGGAAAGATGCTGAGCTTGTCTCTCTGTCCTGTCTGGGCTTTGCTCCTGTGTTAGCACCACACTGGTGCCTTCTGTGTGGCTGTTACAAGCATTCTCTTTCCTCCTTTGGTTCACATGGCAGCTTGCAGCTTGACAATAGCACTGACTTCTGTGTGCTGACTATTCCTGTGCAGTGTGAACTCTCTTGTCACTCATACTAGTTTTCAGTCATTTTGTCATTGGATTTTCCAAGTACTTGATTCTGTCATCTACACATAGTGACTCTACTGCTGCTCTCTACCAGCTCTTAATATCTTTCTTGAGTCTGCCTGGCCCTGTAGCATCTTGCTGATCTTGGTGACAGCACTCCAACTCCCATGGACTAGTGTGCATGCACTGAACAAGTTGTTCTCTTATCTGTCATGGTGAGTAAATGCCTACTCAGTGCCATCAAGAGTTTTCCTATCTCCCTGCAAATAAGAGTTCCAGAGGATTACAGTATCTGTGGCGACCACAGGAGTTCTTACAATGGGTGTCATGACAGTCATACTGTTGGGTTCTCTGGTTCCTGGAAGGCAACATTTGGGCCTCAGTGGCCGCTGCACTCATTCCCAGCCAAGGCTTTTGGTCCTATCTGTCCTATCTGTTCGCAGAGTTGTTTGCTGCTTTTGTATAGTGATTTTCTTTGTGATCTTTTCTTAGATAGTCTCATTTTCTAGCCCTCCTTTGCATGTACATAGTCTGCTGCCTTCTGTTTCCTAGGTCCCTTTCTCCAACCTGGCTTTGTCCTTCCTTCTAATTTTACTCCACCTTCCAGGTCACCTGCCTGACTTCTCTGTTCCGAGTCTGCTGACTGGGGCACTGCATTTGGGGCACTGAACTTCTGTGAGAATTGTCATGTCTGCAGTTTCTTAGCCTCAAGATATTTCCTCTCTTCCACATGTGAGGGAGCTATGGAAATTGTGGGGGTAAGGTGTGTTCTGACATGGTTACTAACTGCTGCTTGTATTGTGCAGAAATCAGGAAATATTGCTGGTATGTTCGTACTTGGTACTTCTTAGGCATGAAGTATCTGTAGACACTGCAGGGAGGCACCTTGTGTCATGGGCACAGAGGTGAGATGACATGTCCCACTTTCACTATTAATAGATATTGAGTGGCTCTTCTTCAGAGCTCTGGTCTTCCTTCACTGTGATTTCCCCCAGTGGCTCTCTTATATACAGAGAGATGGCTGCTGCCTTGCTGTGATTCCTAAGACTTATCTTCTACCAGGGCACTTAGCCATCCTCAAGCCTAGACACCTATCCCTTGGGGCACACATAGGCCCTGGTGTCACTGGCTTGTCCTCCTCTTTCACTTTATGTCTACCTGAAGAACTTCTCCAACACAGCGGAGACTGTGTTTGGTGTCTTGATTCAATCTGGAGCATCCTTTTTCCTTTAGTGGTTTGAAGTAAGCTTTTTTGGTAGCGTTTTCTTGGTTTCAGCTGTTTTTCCTCATGTCTTTTGTATAATTTTTCTATTACTTTTCCTCAAACTGTATCTGTTCCTTTCCCACACATCTTGGCTTTGGAGCACCAGCAGAAAGCAACTGGACACAGGCAGGGTATTCTGGGTCAGATTGTACAGGCTGGGGGCAGAGGTGTGTCTTTCAGATCAAATATCAGAATGTATAATGCAAATACTACAGACTGTAATGCCTTTTGCTTTTGAGCTTTGCCTGTGGACATGAGTGGTATAGGGAGAAACCAGCACCTCGGTCACTGTGACTCTAGACCTGTCACCGCTTCTGTCGTTTTGTGCTTTGTAAGGCAATCCCACCCTTCTCGCCTACTCCAGGTTACCAGTGGCTGCTTTCTGACACTGAAATAGTGGTCTTTTCTAGACTTTTGTATATAAGTCTTTTTATTGACTTTTATTGAGCTCTACATTTTTTTCTGCTTTCTTCTCTGCCTCTCCCCTCCCTTCAACCCTTTCCCAAGATCCCCATGCTTGCAATTTACTCAGGAGTTCTTGTCTTTTTCTACTACCCATGTAGATTAGATCTTAGGGTCCTCGTTGTTGTCTAGGTTCTCTGGGATTGTGATTTGTGTGCTGGTTTTCTTTGCTTTATGTTTAAAAACCACTAATGAAGCCGGGCGGTGGTGGCGCAAGCCTTTAATCCCAGCACTTGGGAGGCAGAGGCAGGTGGATCTCTGTG
>JAQHUG010000231.1:2620411-2704022 GCA_028555095.1 Dicrostonyx torquatus | reverse complement strand
TTTCAGTTTCAGGAGGTCCCATTTATCAATTGTTTCTCTCAGTGTCTGTGCTGCTGGGTTTCTATTTAGGAAGTGGTTCCCTGTGCCAATGTGTTAAGTGTATTTCCCACTTTCTCTTCTATAAGGTTCAGTGTGGCTGGCTTTATGTTGAGGTCTTTGATCCATTTGGACCTGAGTTTTGTGCATGGTGCTAGGTATGGTTCTATTTTCATTCTTCTACATGTTGATATCCAGTTATGCCAGAACCATTTGTTAAATATGCTTTCTTTTTTCCATTTGATATTCTTTGCTTCTTTGTCAAAAATCAGGTGTTCGAAGATGTGTGGATTGATATCCGGGTCTTCTATTCGATTTCGTTGGTCTTCCTGTCTGTTTTTATGCCAATACCAGGCTGTTTTCAGTACTGTAGCTCTGTAGTAGAGTTTGAAGTCAGGGACTGTGATGCCTCCAGAAGTTCTTTATTGTACAGGATTGTTTTGGCTATCTTGGGTTTTTTGCTTTTCCATATGAAGTTGAGTACTATTTCTTTCGAGGTCTGTGAAGAATTTTTCTGGAATTTTGATGAGCATTGCATTGAATCTTTAGATTGTTTTTGGGAAGATTGCCATTTTTACTATGTTAATTCTGTCTACCTAAGAGCCTGGAAGATCTTTCCACTTTCTGGTGTCTTCTTCGACGATTTAAAGTTCTTGTCATACAAGTCTTCCACTTGTTTGGTAAGAGTTACTCTGAGATATTTTATGCTATTTGTGGCCATGAAGGGTGATGTTTCTCTGATTTCTTTCTCAGCCCATTTATCATCTGTTTGTGTGGAAGTCTTTTATAGACATAGTGTGTCTTTTATAGACATTGTCTTTCCTCAGCATTACTTTTATGTTGCCCACTGATAGCATAGTCCTTGTATTGTGTAGTTGCTGAAAGTGCAGTGAAGTGCTTACCATTCTTGTTGAGTGCATTCGGGTTAGTTCCAGATAAACCTGTATGCAGTCTCTGTTGATATTGATCTCCCTTGTATTGGGCAGAGTGGAGTTGCTGAGTCTGGGAGGTGATGTTGGCAAACAATTTGCACAGCAGTCACCACTATTCTTCCACTGTCAACATGCATGAGGCCAGTACCTCTGTCTTCTCTCCATCCTCTCTAATGACGTCACCAACGTGAGTTCTCAGCAGACTGAAACCATAGAATACAGCTCTCATGCTCTGATTGGTCTAGTTGGAGTGTCTTTCAGGACTCCATGGCTGTGCCGTCTCCTGCTGTTCTGCCCCTCATTTGTTCTCTATACTGGCAGGTCTTTTTATTTGGGTTCTGTGTTTCCTAAGCATTGGCACTCTTTACATGTTCTTGACTGCCCTTTCAGACATTATCTAAGAAGAAGCTACAGCTCACCTTTATCTTGACAGTATCTTTCACAGGACAGACATTATAATTCTTTTTTTAAAAAATCATAATTATTTCAAAATCTTTTTATCTATGTTTTATGGGTTCTGCTTTAGTGTTGTTGAAGGTATTTTTGCCTAACCCTAGATCACAAACTTTATCTTTCCTGAATGTTCTTATGCTCTCAGATACCACATTTAAGTCAGCTTTTGCACAGAGCATGAGGAATAAGCCAGGCCATTCTTGCACATGGGCAAACAACACCATTTGCTGGCAGGACCATGCTTTCTCTGCTGCAGAAAAAGGCATGCTTTTTGGTAGTTTTTGCATTCTTGGTTATTTTGCAGCTTTGCAAAAAATGTTTCTGTTACAAAAGTGGGCTCTCTCTGGCTTTCTGCCTGGTTGACAGGTGGTGTGCGAATCGTGTGTCCCTAGGCTCCGGTGAGGATGCCACATCCAGCCCATTCTGTGAGGAAGACACGGAGGATGAAGAGCTGGAGGCTGCTGCCAGTCACATGAACAAGGACTTTTATCGAGAGCTCCTGGGGGATGATGACAGCGCGGAAGCAGCACAAGGTCCTGATGGGGGCAGCAGGCCCCTCGCCCTGGAGTCCTTACTTGGCCCATTGCCCACAGCAGCCAGCCTGGGCATCTCCGATTCCATCCGAGAGTGCATCTCCTCTCCAAGTGGGGACCCCAGTGAGTGCCCTGGGACAGGGGAAGTTTAGAGTCTGAAGGGTCCCCCGCTGTGGATTGGACCATAATTACAGGCTTGGGTGAGGTGCTGCTAGGCCCCTGCATAAAAGTCAACAGTCCCTGGGTGCGCTAGTTTTATTTATCTTGCTGTGATGAATATCCTGTCAAAAGCAACTGTGGGGAACAGTTGTGACTTACAATTCCAGGTTACACTTGATAATTTCAGGGAAGTCAAGGCAGGAACTCAAACAACTAATCACATCACATCCATAGTCAGCAAAAAAGAAAAAAAAAAAAGCAAAAACATCGTTACTTGGTTTGCTCCTTTCTAGCTTTCTCCTGTCTTTCCTAGTTTAGGACCCCCTGCCTGGGGAATGCCGCCACCACAGTGAACTATGTCTTTCTACATCAATTAACAATCAAGACAGTGCCTCACAGACTTGCCCACAGACACACCTGATAAAGATGTTGTTTCAATTGAAACTCTCTTCCCAGGTGACTCTAAATTGTGTGACAAGTTGTCATCTAAAACTAACCATCACATAGGGTAAAGAGCTAGGTATGTGCCAGCTGGCCTTGTTACCATTGTAGACTCCCTCTAGTCCAGTCGCTTTGGCTGGCCGGTTTATGGCATGGGTCCTGAGTTCCAGTAGCTCTCAAATGACTGAGAGAAGGTCTGGTAGAGCCTTAAGTCATGCAAGTGTGGGGGAGCCATCTCATTCCTGATCCTTCCCTGTTTGCTGGAGTTAAGATACATCTTCACCGTCAGTGTTGAGATTGAGCATGGACAGAGGAGAAACACACTAACCAACAATTGCCCCTGCTCCCAACAGTACCAGATCCCTGAAGCTTCTTGCCCTCACCTTTAAAACATTGGGAAGAAGGCTAGAGTAATGGCTCTAAGGTTAGGAGCACTTTCTTGCCCTTTCAAAGGACCGAGGTTTGATTCCCAGTACCCACGTGGTGGCTGTAATACCAGGGATCTGACGCCCTCTTTTGACTTCTTGAGGAACTACACAGGCGTATGTGCAAGTAAAACATTCATACAGACAAAATAATTTATAGTAAATAAATAAATATGAAGAAGGGCTGGGAGACACTAGTGGCTCTGGAAGGGTAACTGGTCCTATCCCTTTAATCTGGCTCTGCTCTCCTGACCAGGCGAAGATTTGACCTTTGCTAGAGGGTAGGGCCTCTCAAATGGGTGGAACAGTTGAGAAATGGGGCTATATGAGGGGTAGACCTAAGTTGGGGAGGCAAAATGCTTCACCTGTGGACCAAGTATGTAGAGGACAGTTGAGTGTCTGCTTTGAGGGAGCAGGCAATTCAGAGCAATACAAAGGGACTTGTCAACCTGAGCATAGGGAACCCAGAGCAGAAAACAAGGGAAGTGGGGCAGACTTCAGAGAGCCTCAAGGGGTGGGTGGTTTGACCACTAATGAATTACCCCAGGGCTTCAGCCTTAAGAGCTGAAGACAACACTTCAAAAGTCCCAGCTATGTGGGCCATTAGGTGGGTGAAGATGGGGGTGGTGAAGGAGTTGCCTGACATCTAGAAGAGTAAGATACTAGTGGAAGAATCCAGTGGTCTGCTGGATTCCACCTTAGACCCTTCTAGCAGCTCTTCACCTAGTCCTTGAGTTTAATTTTCTTGTTGAGGACACAGGAAATATTCCCTGTGCCTGTTTTCTTTCTTCTTTTCCTCCTCCTCCTCTTCCTTCTCCTTCTTCTTTCTAGACAGAGTTTCTTTTTTCTTTATATAGCAAACAGTTCTGGCTGTCCTGGAACTCACTCTGTAGACCAGGCCAGCCTCAAACTCACAGAGATCCACCTGCTTCTGCTTCTTGAGTGCTGGGATTAAAGGTGTGCTCCACCACCTCTTGGCCTTTTTTTTTTTTCCTGGTTTCTTTCTTGATGGGCAAGTGTTAAGGTGACATTCTCTCAAAGGAGGTTCTTGCAGCCCCTTTGCCCCAGCCCTTAGTCCCTGAGTCTCAAGCATCCCCATGGTGAGCAGTATCTGCTAGGGCAGCCTGTGTGACACTGATGGGGTTCTTCTCTCTAGAAGACACTTCAGGAGACGGGGAGCTGGACCTCAGTGGCATCGATGACCTTGAAATTGACAGAGTAAGCCCCCCCCCCCGATTCTCCTTGTCCCCAGTGGTGATTGAGATTTATTGAGGGTAAAGTGTGGTTGAACTAGGTTCAGGGCCTGTCATTCACCTTTAGCCTCTCTGAACCTGTGGCTTTCTCAGACATTCCGTGAGAGGTGAGTGGTCTCAAGTTGTAGTGCCTATGATTCAGACATGACCCTTGGACTCCTTCCTCCAAGTTCTGTTCCAAAGCAGCCTCAGTTGTTATGTGCCCTTCCTCTGAAACTCCAAACAACCCCACCAAGACCATGTTGGGAAGGCCCTAAGCTCTGCACCTGGCCTTGGCTCTCATTGCATCACAAATATACTGTATATCTCTAATCCCCAAATCCCAGGGGCCCCAGACTATACACTAACACTTGGCTGTGTATCTTAGAGATCTAACAAGGCCTAGGAACTACGAATACTGGCTTATGGCTGCAGGGTAAAGTTGGCAGAGGAGGACAAAGAACTGACAGGTTTCTGTGCTGAAGGAAGGCCTTCCCACATCCTTTCTTTAGCAATTTAAGCATATAACTAGGAAGCTAGTTGCTGAGAGATCTTGGCATACTTCAGAAATCAACCTCAAAGATCTGAAGTCACTTCACTGTGCTTCCCACAGTACATCTTGAACGAGTCAGAAGCCCGGGTAAAAGCTGAGTTGTGGATGCGTGAGAATGCTGAGTACCTGCGGGAACAGAGGGGTAAGTACACACCCAAGTACTCTTCCCAGGTCCGAGGATATGTCCCTTGCTGAGGCCCACTGTTTTTTCATTTTATAGAGAAAGAAGCAAGAATAGCAAAGGAAAAGGAGCTTGGTATCTATAAGGAGCACAAGGTGGGTACCTTTTGACAGGACTGCGTAACTCAACTGTAGTGTTGACTGACAGGAGGAAACCATTTGGGAAACACCTCTCCCTGTGTCCATAAGAGCCTGACTGGACAGGCAGTGGAAGCCATGGGACCCACATCCCTGGCTGCCAGGTTATTATTATTGCTTGCTCCATCATAGATGGTTGTACCATGCAGCTTTACAGTGAGATATCCTGCGCAGGAGCTAAGGAGACCAAATTGAGATGTAGGATTGGACTCAGGTTATTTCATGGGCTTCAGGTCCTTGTTGAGGACATGAGATACCCTATCTTTGTTCCTATATTCTTTGATGACAGGTGGACAGTCTTGGTAACTTGGCTCAGCTGCTCCCTCTGGGGTTTCAGCCTCCCAAGTGTAAGTTGCTGAACCTTTTAGGAGCCAAGTGAGAAGATGTGATGCTGGCAAAACCCGGGGTCCAAGGTGGGGGCTTAGAGAATGAGTGATACTTGCCTCAAAGGAAGACTAGAGACTTGGGCAGGGAAGTGGGTCCCAAAACTCCATGCTACCAGGCATCATGTTCCATGCTGTGTGAGGTACTTTCCTTTTCTGTAGACAAGAAAGACTTTGCTAGGAAGCATAGATAATGCAGGAACTGGGGTAACCAGTGTCTGAACTGGGAGCTGCCAAGATAGATCCAAGCCAATTTTCTGGGCCCCTCCAGATGGCAACAGCTGTGGCTCAAGGGTAGATGGCAGGTATGAAGGTAGCATATGACAGGAGTTTTTTGTGTGTTTCATTCAGCCCAAGAAGTCTTGGAAACGCCGGGAGCCAATCCTGGCCAGCACAGCTGGGGAGGCTATTGAAAAGATGCTGGAACAGAAGAAAATCTCCAGCAAGATCAACTACAGTGTGTTGCGGGACCTTAACAGCAAGGGTGGGGGCAGCCCATCCAGGGAGGACTCACGGCCCCCAGAGCGTGCCAGCACCAAGAAGTTGTCACGGAGGAAAAGAGCAGCTAGCAGGAGTAGTGCTGACCCTGGGACAAGCATGGGGAAGAGGTACTATCCTGCCCCTTGGACTGGGTGTCTGCCTGGGAAGAAGCCAGCAGAGGACTAGGCCCCCATCTTGTCTGTTGTTTGCAGCCAGAGTTTCAGGAGCCACACTTATCCCATTGTATGCTGAGTGCTAACAAGCCCATCTGATCCAGATGTGGGTGTCCTGACCCCCCCACCCCTACTTCTGGGTCCCAGAGTTAAGAGGCTTCTGGCAGCAACAGGATCTACTCCATCTCTAGAAAGCAGTTGGACACTTAGTGCTAATGGGTTCTTCCAGCCCTCCCATATCCACACCCCTTCTGTACACCATTGGCTCTGTTGAGAGAGAGGATGTAGGCACAGTGACATCTCTGGTGGAGGCAGGAATCCAGTCAAGGGCCAGAGCAGGCCAGCCTCAGCATGGTGGGTCAGTGTTCCTCTGCAGCTTGACAAGGGGGTATTTGAGGGTAGCTGCATGTGGTCTTCCTTACTCTTGGGTGGTAGCTGACAACTTTCTTAATGAGGTCCCAACTTAGTTCATTCCCTTGTCTCTGGAGATAGGCTGGATATCCCGTGTGGCTACCATCCACCTGCCGGGACTCCTGTAAGGTGTTGCCTGTTCAGTCTCCATGTTTGAATTAGTTGTAGTTTGTCCAAGGAGGAAAATCAGAACTGCTTTCTTCTATTTTAGTGGAGCAGACATCCTTTGTATGTCTCTGTTGTGTTTCTTCCCATTTGCTGTTGGTGGAGTTTTGTTTTCTTCCTTAATAATGTAAAGCTAGGGTTGGAGAGATGGCTCAGTGGTTAAGAGCACTGACTGCTCTTCCTGAGGTCCTGAGTTCAATTCCCAGCAACCACATGGTGGTTCACAACCACCTATAATGAGATCTGGTGCCCTCTTCTGATCTACAGGCAGAATACTGTAAGTAAATCTTAAAAAAAAAAAAATAATATACGCCGGGTGGTGGTGGCACACGCCTTTAATCCCAGCACTCGGGAGGCAGAGGCAGGCGGATCTTTGTGAGTTCGAGACCAGCCTGGTCTACAAGAGCTGGCTCCAGGACGGGCTCCAAAGCTACAGAGAAACCCTGTCTCGAAAAACCAAAAAAATAAATAAATAATAATAATAATAATAATATAAAGCTATTGTAGTACCCAGGAGGGTGAGGCAGGAGGATGGTGGATTCAAGCCCAGCTATGGCTATATAATGAGACCCAGTCCCCAAAATAATAAAAACTAGCTGAAAATGTGGCTCAGTGGTTAAGAGATACCTGAGTTCAGTTTCCAGCCCCCATTTCAGGCAGCTTCTGTAACTCCAGGGGATCTGTATTCTCTTCTGACCTGCACAGGTAACCATACAAACACAATATCACCTTACTCACAAGCACTCACGTGCACATACACACACACACACACACACATGATAGGTGGGTAGGTAGGTAGGTAGGTAGATAGGTAGATGTAAGTCTTAAAGAGAGAGACAAAAAGAAGCATACCAGGTGTGGCAAACACTTTTAACACTTAGGCAGAGGCCGATAGATCTCTGAGTTCAAGGCCAGCATTTTCTATATAGCAAATTCCAGGCCAAATAGGCTGTGTGGTAAGAGGAGGAAAAGGAGAAGAGGGAGGAGGCAAGAAAGCAAGGAAGCAATACCAAACTAGCAGTCGTGTGCCAGTCCCACTTAGTCTGGTCATTTTACAGCTTTTGAGGTTGGTAGCATTGTTCATAAAGTTGTTTTCTGTGTCTAGATTGTGGAGGGGAGTCGGGAGGCAGAGGCAGGCGGATCTCTGTGCGTTCGAGGCCAGCCTGGTCTACAAGACCTAGTTCCAGGACAGGCTCCAAAGCCATGGAGAAACTCTGTCTTGAAAAAACAAAACAAAAAAACAACAAACAAACAAAAACACCAAGGTCTTACTATGTACTTGAACTTTTAATCTTCCTGTTTCCTCCTCATGAATGCTAGAATTATAGGTGTGTACCATCATCCAGGCTTTAATATCTTTGTGTTTGCATTTTTTATATCATAAGTCTGATCCAGCTGGAACTTACTTTGGCAAAAGGAGTAAGATAAAAGCCACACTCAGATTTCTGTGTGGATGCTATAGACAGAGTCTGTCTGTAAGAAGCACATCCTACAGTTGGCTCAGGTGACCCAAGCTGATGGCTACTTACTTTGTACAGCCCGGCAGTGTTTGGTTAGCCTAATTCTTGAAAACACTTTTGTACATGGCCTGTTATTTTGTCTGTAAACTGAGAATGAGTTGTCTAGGCTAGGCCTCTTCTCACTCTCATCACTTTGTTTGGCACAGGGGATGTCCTTACAAGCTCCCCTTGCCCCAGCTGGTAAAGTTGTACCACCTTTAGTTCCCAGGCCCTGATGTGGCTACCTCTATAGGATCTTTCTGTGATTCCTTTCAGCTGCTTCTGTATATAGGCATGTACTTAATTTCCCTCTGTCGTTATGTTTTCAGAACCTGTAGGGGGTCCCTTGTTGCTACAAGGCCTTCCTTTGACCTGTTGGTGCCTCAGGTTGCCTGTTCTATTCCCATCAGTGTTGACTATACTGAATACTACTGAGTCAGTATGGATGCTTTAGATAGGAATTTCCTCAGAAGGGAGGTTGATTTTTCTCAACTGCCCTTTCCAATCTCTTTGTACGGTCACACAACCTCTCTCTGTGAGATTACTAAGTGGAGAACTGTGGACTGAATTCCCATTGCAGCTCTTTCTTGCACATATATTAGGTCAGCTAGGGCAGGAACCAGGGCTTGGCCCTGCCTTGACCACCCAGAGACATTCTCAGTTCTGCTTACTGTGGCCTGCATCACTGCCTTTTTCTGTCTAGCTGTAGCTAGAAATGGGTACAGGAGTCTGATGGCTCTGAGCACTCACAGGTCCAAGTTGAATTTCAACTAGGCTGCTGCTATCAGTGCTGGGAGACTCTTGTCCTAATGTAGTGACTCAGGTATCTTTTGTGGTCATGGCCAGGAGAAGCCTGCTAGAGTCAGAGTTTGTGAATATGTAATATCTTGAGGGGTTATAAAGGCCTCAAGGCTAGGGTACCCCCCACCACTGCACTCATGTCTCTGCCCTTACTCAGCATAGCCAGTTCAGACAGTTGCATCAGGGAAAGAAAAAAGACCACAGGGCTCCAGAATCTCAGCTTTTTTTTAATAGCTATGACAAACTGTCTAAGACAACCCCTTCTCAGGAGCAGTCTGGCAGGTGAGGTTGGTGTAGCACTCAGCATCTACCTCTAGGAAGGCGTTACCCTAATGGATCCAGTGCTCCAGGTTTATACAAAGCCTCTTGGCTTTCCCAGGTCAAACTCAAGCAGGCTTCAGCTCAGCAGAGTCAGTACCCAGACCCCACATGTAACCCCCACCTACCCTGTATAGGACATGAGGTGTTTATCAAAATGGAGCATTTATGGTCAAGACTGAAAGATTGACAGCAGTGAGCTTCCCTAGGCATGTGGCTGATAGGGATTGTCACTGGAACTGAAGCTTTGATCCGTGTAATCCATGCTTCACTCATTCTCTAGGCAGTCACAGGCGCCTCGAAGGCTTGGCAGCTACTGGTAGGTGCACATGGGGCTTAGAAAGGCCATTACCTCCTGTAAGAAGACTTCAGCTTCCTGGCTAAGGTATTCTCTGCCATCTGCCTACTACAAGATTCTCTTTTCAATATCATCAGAGTATCCAGTGTGTCATAGCTGGGCAGGACTAGGCCTCAAAGGGCCCAGCACAGAGCATGATTCAAGGCCGTTTTTTGGTTTTTGTTTTTTGAGACAGAGTCTCTCTGTAGCTTTGGAGCCTGTCCTGGTACTAGTTCTTGTAGATCAGGCTGGTCTCAAACTCACAGAGATCCACCTGCCTCTGCCTCCTAACTGCTGGGATTAAAGGCACGTGCCACCACCGCCCGGCTCTTGATTTAAGGCCTTTACCTATCTACATAGTTGTGCCCTAGAAGAAAGGAGTCTTGAGCCATCCATGCCTAGAGCCCATTTACACTGACCTAGATGGCACTGTGCCTGTCTTCCTCTGGAATGGGTGACCCATTTTCCTTTTTTTTTTTTTTTTTTTTTTTGGTTTTTCGAGACAGGGTTTCTCTGTAGCTTTGGAGCCTGTCTTAGAACTAGCTCTTGTAGACCAGGGTGGTCTCGAACTCTCAAAGATCCGCCTGCCTCTGCCTCCCACACAAACAGTATACTGAATTCTAGTAGCAGACCTTTTCAATCTCACATGAATTGGCAGTCAACCAGTAGAATACCCGTTCATCATTATTGGACAAGTAGCCTCAATAGCCTACTTCGCCATCATCATAATCCTCATACCAATCGCAGGCATAATTGAAAACAACATTCTAGACCTAGATTAAATGTCCTGATAGTATAATAATTACATTGGTCTTGTAAACCAAAAATGAAAATTAAATTTTCTCAGGACATCAAGAAGGAAGGATCATTCCCCCACCATCAACACCCAAGGCTGACATTCTTTTTAAACTACTTCTTGTACATAATTTTATCTAGTACATTAATACATTTATGTATATCGTACATTAAATTATATTCCCCTAGCATATAAGCATGTATTAAAAATCAATTATACCAGTTATTCTATTTTTTATCAACATACAATCACTTCAACATGACTTTGATCTTCAATTATTTAATTAATGTTCTATAAACATACCTGTGTTATCTTACATACACCATTAAGTCATAAACCTTTCTCGTCCAAACGTCTATCCCCTTCCCCATTTGGTCTCTTAATCTACCATCCTCCGTGAAATCAACAACCTGCCCACCTATGCCCCTCTTCTCGCTCCGGGCCCATTAAACTTGGGGGTGGCTAATGTGAAACTTTATCAGACATCTGGTTCTTACTTCAGGGCCATTTTAATGGTTCATCGTCCATACGTTCCCCTTAAATAAGACATCTCGATGGTACGGGTCTAATCAGCCCATGCCTAACATAACTGTGGTCTCGGGCAGTTGGTATTTTTTAATTTTCAGAATGCTGTGACTCACCATAGCCGTCAAGGCATGAAGGTCAGCTTATAGTCTAGCTGGACTTATCATTCAAGTATCATTTACCCACATACATTCACCTTCAACATATTAATCAATGGATCCGAGACATAATATAAGCAGTATTAACTATGCAGACTCATGTTCCACTTCCAGAACACCCAGGACTAACTTTTCATGTTTGTTGGACATACAATCTAATATACATACAAAACAAGCTTAGCCAAACCCTCTTTCCCCCCACCTGGAATCGCCTATCCTTGTCAAACCCCAAAAGCAAGGGACTCGATAACAGGTACTCTCATTCATTCTAGTAATACACCAAACAACTTAAAAACCAGTATTAGCAAAATTTTAAATAAAAAATTTAATACCAAAAATTAACCCAAAGACCCCAAAATTTTTAAGTGGAAATTCAGTATTGACAAATGTTAATGTAGCTTATAAGAAAGCAAAGCACTAAAAATGCTTAGATGGAGGCAAGCATCCCATAAACATAAAAGGTTTGGTCCTGGCCTTATAATTAGTTAGAGGCAGAGTTATACATGCAAATCTCCCTAAACCAGTGTCAAATCCCACAGAGTTTATTAAACTCTAAGGAGAGGGCATCAAGTACATACTATAGCTAAAGACGCCTTTCGTGCTGGGATTAAAGGCATGCGCCACCACCGCCCGGCTTCTTTCCTTCATTCTTTAAGATTTATTTATTATGTATACAGTGTTCTGTCTGCAGGCCAGAAGAGGGCGCATTACAGATGGTTGTGAGCTACTATGTGATTGCTAGGAATTGAACTCAGGACCTCTGGAAGAGCAGCCCATGCTCTTAATCTCTGAACCATCTCTCCAGGGCCCTCCCCCTTTCTGTTCCTTGTGAACGTGTTGTCAAAGGTACCTTTGTGTTTGGAATTCCTAGGGACATTGAAGGCAGGCCCAAGATGGAGGTACTGCTGGTAAAAGTGATGTGGTGGTTCTGTGAGGCAGGTGGGGGCAGATGTAGGTTTGTTCACCTCTTTCTCTTCTTCATAACTGTCTATCCCTCTTCCTCATTTTTTTCTGGTTACAGATTGACCAGGAAAGGTGTCATGGAATCTTGCACATAGTCACTGCCCCTAGCCTCACATATCTATCCAAAGTGGGTAGAAACATAGTCCAGTGCCTTGACCTTGGGGTGCCTACTACATAGCCAAAAAGGGAGGCACCTGGTGAATCTTCCAATTCTGGAGGTGTCAGGGTTTCTCTGTACATGTAGCCCTGGCTGTCCTGGAATTCACTCTATAGACCAGGCTGGCCTCAAACTTCGAGTGCTGGTATTAAAGGTATGCCCCGCCACCATACAGCTGGAACTTGCTTTTTTATATTGTGTTTATACATCTTCCATCCATAACAGAATGATGGCAGGCATTGATTAATGCAAGACAGCAGGTCAAATTAGGATGGACACAGTAACAGTGGTGTTCCAGGCAGTAAAACTGAGGAACAGGTGAGACCTAAGGTCAGAAGGAGGCCTAAGGATAGGAAGAGAGACTTGGGTAAGACCAGCACGATACTAGCAGAGATAGTGAAGTTCTGTGTCTCTGGAAAGGTATACCTGTGGAGTGGCAAGGCTGGGCTCCAGAGTGCAGCTGGACCTGCATGAGACCATGCATCTGCCTGGTCAAGGGCCTCAGTCCTGCTAGTCAGTGATGGTCAGCAGGCAGGTATGAACTGAGGCTATAGACTGTGAGCCTTCCTGGACAGGGCCTCAGTCTCTGTGTGGTACACACAGACATGCACACGCACTCGCCCTCTCTCTCTCCCACATCTACCTGAACTGAGACTGATTTTATACTTTCAGGTTGAGGCCTATGGTGTCTACACAGTCAGCTAAGAAGGCAGCTGTGGGAGAGGTATGTTGTCCTGCACAGCTGGGGCAGGGCCTCTGGAACTCAAGTTGCTATTAGACTTGGCAGGGCGAGGCCCAATTGGTTTCTGCAGCAGGGCTGGCCTGGCTCCAGCAGAGAATCCTGAAGCTCAGGGTATGAGAGTGCACAGGTCACGGAAGTGAACAGGCAATGGTACAGGCAAGCTATGTGCCTGCTGCTCTGGGATTGAGGGTAAGCTAACTACCACTGTGGACTAGTGTAGGCAGAGGCTAGATTGCATGCCACAGGGCCCTCCCTTCCTCAGTTGGTAACAGCTTTTGGGGAAGGGAGGGCTGGGACTTCATAGCCCCATGACAAGAAGAAACTAGTGGGTACTAGGAGGCAGACTGTTCCTTTGGCTAGCTCAGATGTGGGGCAGGAGCTCTGAAGAGTACCTGTGTCCATACTGAGAAAGGCTGAGGGGTGAGGGTCCCTTACAGTCGGGAGGGCGCATATACTCTGCTTCTGTCTCAGAGACAGGCCTTCTCTTTCCAGGCCTTGCTTTTAAGTTCCCCTGCCTTGGGAAATGAACCCATCAAGCCATCAGCTGTCTTGGTGGAGAGTGGCCCTGTGTCCTACCATCCTGACGAAGATGCAGATGAGGAGGACGCTGAAGAAGAAGATGGAGAACCTTGCGTCAGTGCTCTGCAGATGATGGGTGGCAATGGTGGGTAGAGCCCACACGGTTATGACACTAGAAGAGCTTTGAGGGGGCATCCAGAGAAATAAAGATATAGCCATCCACCCAAATAATTTCCAAATATGAGCCTATGGCTACAAACTAAAGTCCTCTCTCAAAGAAGGGAACTAGGACACTTAGAATTGTCCATATTGATCTGAGGCTCTTGAGTATGCTAGAAGGAGCTAGACAAAGGCTGGAAGGCCAGCTCCACAGGGAAGGTGGGGCATCTACTATGAAGATGAGGTTTCTGGGCGTGTTGGAAGTCAGAAGGGGGGACTGTTCAGCCAGTAGAGAAATGTCTGGATTGGCCATACTGTTTACAGTGCCTAGAAAGGTGCCAAAGCCCCCACACAGGGCACATACCAGTCCACCAGTCCCAAAGATTTCTGGGAATAGATTGAAATGGTGGGCCTTCAGGTGGTGGGACCTGTGAGATAAGGCAATGGAGTTGGGACTGGGAGCTGAGAACATGAAGGTGGGTGTCCGTGGCAATAGAGGACTGCCTAGACTTTCACAACTGTTCTCGGTGTTTTACAGATTACGGCTGTGATGGTGACGAGGATGATGGCTACTAAGTAGAACTCAAGGCAGCATCCTGTTGCTGGACTCCAAGTATATCTGTTTTATGGGAGGTCAGATGGGCCCTGGGGCATGGCTCACAGGCATGATTTCTGGACTCAACCAGTCAAGCACTGCCCCACTTGATTTGAAGCTCTCTTTCCATGGCCACATTGGTGACCCCATCATTCTGTTGGGAATCATGTTTTGAGCAATGTAAGGAATATTTTTGCCCAACAAGGGAAACCACTGAGTGTTTATGTGTAATGAAACATGGTCAGAGAATAGCCTGGTCATGGCTTATACCCTGCTAGTCAGTGCTTCACCAGAAATGCTCAGGCAGGCTCTGTGTGTTCCTGTCATAAGGACATCAAAGCACAAAGGGGCTTTACTCATGAAGTAGAACCTTGGTCTTAGCTTGCTGCCAGTGTTCTCTGCCCACCTTTCACACCCTGGACGAATAGGTGTTGGGCAAAAGACATGTGGCAGTTACTGCTGCATGGTTAGCAGCCATAGTCTAGAGCCTCTGCTTTTCATTGCAGCCGCAGCTTCCTGTGTAGGCGGACATGAACTCTGCCATCTCTGATGTCCGTTCACTGTCTGGAGCCACCAGGAGCATTACAGGCCTCAGCCTTTCACATAGGACTCATGAGTTGTGCACCCAGGAGCCCTTGAGGCTACCTAACAGCAGGTTCATCAAGTTCATCAGCAGCGCTCAGAAAGTGGAAACCTGGAGACCATATGAACCTGTTTGCAGCTTCCTGCTAATGTCCAGCACAACCTATGTGGAGTTCTGGGTTATGGCCCTGCCCTGCCCGATCACATGGAACAGAGCCCTCTGTCACGAAGGCCCACAAGCTGTTCCCTCATGAGAAGGCACAGGACTATCCTCAGTGCACTTAACTCTGGTCTCCCTTTCCTAGATGTAGCCTTGGATGTGAATCTTCACTATTTGGGCTGAGGCGGAGTACTGGTCTCTGTTTCAAATCAAGAGGTGGGGACCTGAGATGATGAGGTTTGGGGTGCTGCTGCTGAAAGTAGATGGGTGGGACAGATATGGAGTGATTTTGGTGACAAGATCGCAAAATACTTTTGGACTTTGGATTTTGGACTGTGGAATTATGGAATCAAGGATCCTTCCTAGGGTGGGGGCCAGCTTCACAGGAGTGAGGTCAGAACCATAGTAGGGAGCCATGACACTGGTCCAGAGTATTTTTAGGGTGTCTGTATGCTTTCATGTGACAGGACTTACCTATGGCATGGAGAGAGTACAGGTATGAAGGGTGGCCGGTAAGAACTGCAGGAATAGAGCTAGAGAGATGGCTCAGAGGTTAAGAGCACTGGCTGCTCTTCCAGAGTTCCTGAGTTCAATTCCCAGCAACCACATGGTGGCTCACAGCCATTTATAATGAGATCAGGCGCCCTCTTCTGGTGTGTAGGCATACATGGAGTCAGAATGTTGTATACATAATAAATAAATCTTTAAAAAAAAAAACTGCAGGAATATAAACAAGTACCCTGGAACAGGAGCTGAGGCCTCTCCCCAGCTGTGCCTTTTCTCTTGTGAGACAGCAAGAAGGGTGTTGTCAAGGCTGGACAATGGGCAAGAGCCAGGAAGGAGTAATTGTGTCCCACACTACCAAGAAGAGGGTTGAAGAAAGGACAGAGGGAGGGAGACAGTGAGAACTGTCTCTGGAAGATGGGTGAGTAACAGTGAGAGGTCCTGAAATGGTTGAGACCCAGGTATTGAGGAATAGGTCCCAGTAGGGGGTATCCGTGAAGTGGGCAAGGGTACCTCTGGGCTGAGGCCACAGCCTTGTGTGAGCTGCCACCAACATTAGTGTAAGGCTCAAGGAGGCATTGGGTCTGTACGACCCTGTTCTGCATACACTTGGTCCATTTCTCTGCTCTTTTCTGACTGAGATTTCCACAACATTATCCCTTTGCCTTGGATCTTCCAAGAGTGCAGAGCAGTGTCTTAGGCAGTCTCCTGGGACAGAACCAGGACTCACCATATTGAACCTTAGAAGAGGGAAGGAGGGGAAGAGGGAGTCCATTGGGTTCTAGACTGCATTCTAGACTGGGATCCTGTCTGGTCTACACATTTGAGTGCTGATTAGACAGGAAGTCCTACTTTCTCTGCCCCTTTTGTCCTCGCCTACTGACTTTGTGCTAGCGTGAAGTGTGGGGAAGCAGCCTGCAGGCTACACTACCCAAGTTTCTTGCCAGCTCCCTGAACTGAGGAACCTCATACTTGGTAGTTACCACCATCCTTTGCAAGCTGGTGATCACCAGGGCAAGACATTATCACACAGCAAGATTTCTGATAACCCTGCACATCTGAGCTTAGCAGAATGTGTGCTTGTCTTTAGAGGTCACTGGGGACTTGCTTGTAGGAGTGGGGCCACAGAGTGAGAGAGGTCAGCAGTGTGTAGGGCAGGGTGGCGCTGTCCCACTTGTAGTTCTTCCATTCAGAGCTATTGGGCCCAGGAGGAGTTTGTGCAGCCTACCCTGGACCCCAGTTTCCTATCCAGCTGCTTTTCCCAACTGTTTAACTACTGGAGCAGGAGTGAAATAAGCCCTGTGGGGGTGGGGCACTCCTTTTATACCTAGTTAGAAGGTGGAGAGTGAGCTCTGACCATGTTGCCTCCTTTCGTCATATCCTTGCTCTGTCCAGGACCCAGGGGACATGCATACCTTGCCCTTGCTCCAGCCACAGTAGTAGTCCACTTCTCTCCCACACATAATTTGGCCATGGGTTCAGCTAAATGGATATTTGCCACCCTCTGATTTTTGGCCTCTGTGCTTAAAGTAGCTATCACCAGATGCTTGGCTAGATGATAGGGACCCTATAGGAAACTTCAGAGGCCAAAGAAGCAGGACCTTAATGGGTGTTGCTAATGAGGGAGTGGGGTGCATGCATCTTAGGAACACCTATTAGACCCAGCATTCCTCGTTTTCCTCCCTTCTTAGAGGCGTAGGATAGGGACTAAGTGAAGAAAGGGGGCCTGAGAGTGCCTGCTTTGTACCCTCTACAGGCTGCTGCCTGTATGGTGGATAACCCGGGTTCTAATTGCTCTCGTCTCAACAGTTTAGGCTGAGTTAGAAGCACTGGCCCATGGTGTTATAGACAGTAACTAGAACTGGGTCTAGGATGCCTTCTTTTTGTTGCTGGTAGTATGGTTCTGGGTTTGGGTTTTTTGTTGTTGCTGGATTTTTTTGTGGAATTTTTGTTGTTCTTGTTTTTTTGAGGCTGTCCTGGAACTCACTCTGTAGATCAGGCTAGCCTCAGACTCAGAAATGTGCCTGCCTCTGCCTCCTGAGTGCTGGAATTAAAGGCGTGAGCCAACACTGCCCAGCAAGGTGGTTTCTTTCTTTCTTTCTTTCTTTTTTTTTTTTGAGACAGGGTTTCTCTGTAGCTTTGGAGCCTGTCCTGGAACTAGCTCTGTAGACCAGGCTGATCTCAAACTCACAGAGATCCGCCTACCTTTGCCTCCCAAGTGCTGGAATTAAAGGTGTGTGCCACCACCGCCTGGCCAGGGTGGTTTATTGAGAGTCCTTCCAGTCTAGGGAATCAAGCCTGAGCCATCCCTGGAAGGTCTTGATTTAGAGAAGAGATCCACTAGCTTACTGGAGCCAGAGCATGATGCAGGCCACCAGCCCTGCAGGCCCACAACCCCTCCACAACCCTTACAAGCTCTGGGCACACCCTAACTGGAATTGAATATCCTAAGTCAGTGTAGATGGGGGTGTCTGACTTCATTTGCCCCTCCTTGGAGCATATAGTCTCTGAAGCCTTGGATGTAACACTTTTCAGGCAAGCCTGTGGCAGTGACTGAAATCTTGGGCCCCTTCTGGCCACAGAGGAAGCTCTGTGATCATTGGAGCAAAACACCTGCTTGACTTCTCCCTAGTCCTTCCCATTTCTGTTACTCTGCTGAGGTGGAAGGTCCAAGTTTCTCCATACCCCATGAGTAAGAGGTCCCCTGATGGCTGTCCCCAGGGTGATGACATACACAATACAGGTTGGTGTTGCATATGGCAATGGTGACGTCTGTTGAGAGTGTCCCCACCATTACCTTCTGAGGCTCCCTTCCTGTCGTTCTACTCTCTGCACCTTCTGCAGCCCTCCTTTGAAGCTTGCATGGCCTCTGCACCTATCTTAGCAGCCTCTAAGAGTACAGGGGCCTAGCCAAGGACGACAGGCTTACTCCAAGAAAGCCTTTGGAGCACTTTGGAGGAGGTAGCCTGCTTCCTGAGGTGCTCTAAGTTTACTTATCCCTGTCGGGACTGGGCTCCCCACATGACCTATAAGGTTATGTGCCTTGCCCTGGAGGTAAGCAAGCATGAGTTTGATCACTCATGAGAGTGTGTAGTTACTGAGCCTCCTCTGGTGGTCTTGAGCTAGGTGGAGTTATTCGGTACCATTGTTTTGTGGGGCCACAGCCCAGAACCCACAGCCACCAAGCCCTTCGCTTACACTGCCCTGGCCCAGTAAACCCCAGATGGGGGTGGGGAAACAGCAGGATAAGTGAGCTAGAAGCACATTTCAGGCCAGCTGGGCAGAAGTAGGGGGCACAGTAAGTGGAGGAGAAGCCAGACACTTATTAGACTGAGCCTCAGAGATACAGGACCTGCAGGTACATAACTGCTGGTGAATCAGAGTAGTGTACTTGTCCACAAGCCTAGTGATTGGCTTGAGCTGCCCCCTCTGGTGGCTGCTTGCAGCATTGTTTCTTGAAGGACTTTGCTGGACATACTTAAGCCATCAAAGCTGACCTGGGGTGTTTTCACTGCTTGGGTGATACAGTTGACTGGCCCTCTCACTGAACCCACCCACTACTCTGCAATCCAACAAATAGGGGTGCCTCAGAACCAGCTGAGCTTAGGGGACTGGCCCACAGCTCCTGAAGCAGCACACCTCCAAGGCCTCCTTAGACTTTAGGTACTGATTGTACAGCCAGCACCCTCTTGCCCTTATCTGCCCCATTCACAGGACTTAGTCACTCTGCAAAAGTGCCTTGACCTCTTAGGGGACACTGAGGTATCAACTCAGCTTTAGGTAAAGTGGTTGGGATGGGGGGGCGGTGCTATCCTATTCTGAGTAAACTATGCAGGTAAGGGTCTCCAGCCCAAAGGGGTTTCAGGAAGGGCTCTTAGGCATGGGGGGTGGAGGAGGCGCTCAACCTCTACATGTTACTGAGCTCTATTAGGTGGGCCACTGTTTCCTTGGTGATCAGAACCTGTGTTTATACCCTGAGCTACATGCCTGGAGAGATGGCTGGTCCCTAGGGTGCTTGGGCTGTAACAGTCTGGAAAGGGGTAAAGTCAGGTTCCAAACTGTACTTGGCGCCTGAGGTCTACCCAGACCTTCAAGGGGCTGTGGGCAGTAGTAATGGGCAGACTTTATGGTTTTCCTGTTGGGAGAGGAACCTAAATCAGGAGAGCTATTGTACCCAAACAATGGACCTGGCTAAGACCCATGAGGGCAGTCGCCCCAAGCTGGTGGGACCCAACCCATTTCAACCATCACTGACTTTCACTCCTCAAGCTGACCTTGGGTCCAGCCTGTCCTGAACCTCATTCTGTCATACTCTTGGTTCCTATCATCCCAGCTGACCCTGAATGGGGAGGAGCATGGAGGTGCTCCCAAAACATCTCCAAAGGGTTTTAATGTATAATGCACTTTGCATCCCAGCCCAATGAAAGCAGCACAGTGGAGAGGGTGTTACTGGCACCTGGGCAGCAAAACTGAGCTCCCAGACCAGCCCTGCTGCTCAGACAGAGGTCTGGTAGGCCCAGGAGGTCCCAGCATGGGCAAAGGTTGGGGAAGTCTATAGAGAGTAGGTCTAGTTAAGCCTGATGAGCTGAAGGCAGTGTCCACTGTGCCATATGGTATAACTCCCTTCCCCAATATGAAGGTCATGAATAGCAATCAGCCAGACACCTGCCTCAGCAGAGCCTGGGGAAATTATGGCCTGCCTGATGACACAGTGGATGGAGGTAAAACAGAATCAGCATGCTGTCTTGAGTGCCTGTGTTCAGAAGTGGCACGGGCTTTCTGAGGTGACGTTCATCATCTTTAAGCATTCAACAAAGGAGCACTTGCTGAGCCCGAGAGGCCTGGTAATCTCCACTACTTTGAGCTACCTCTAATTCCTGGGGAGCTACCTGCAGACAAGTTCACTCCATAGAAGAGCAGTGTACTCCAACTGGGAGTAAAAATGAGCAACAGGCCAGGCAAAGGTGGCACACGCCTTTAATCCCAGGCAGGCAGATCTCTGTGAGTTTGAGCCCAGCCTGGTCTACAGAGTAAGTTCCAGCACAGCCAGGGCTACACAGAGAAACCCTGTCCCAAAAAAGAAAACAAAGTAATGGAAAGCAGATGACCAGAAGGTTCATCAGGTCTCTCCCCTGTGTCAGTGGCACATACTCTCACTTCAGTGACAATGTCCCTCAACTGAGAGGCTGGAATAAGCTACTCAGGGCACCCTGAGCCCCCAGGAACTTCATCTCCCACAGGACTTTGACCAGAATAGTCACTCCAACCACACAAAAAGGCTCAAAAATACATGTTTCTCAGTCATTTGTGAGTTATTCACTGAGCAGATGCTGGCAGTGCCTCAGAGTAAAGCCAGTAGCACAGCAGGGAACAGCCAGGCCTCCTTCAAGGCTGTTTGTGGGAGAGATTAGCACACAATGTATCTGTCCATTGACACCTGAGGGATCTAGCAAGCAAACTGGTGGGGTGGCAAAGTACTAGAAGCTAAGATAGGATCAATTTAAGTTCAGGGCCAACATAGGCTATAGGATGAGACTGTTGGCAGAGGTCAGCGGAGGAGCAGTGGAGCCATGCTGGACATCTGGGCAGGACCTGAGTAGAATAGCACGCTGGCCTTCCTCTATTCCAAAAATGGCTGTGGCTGGTGGGAGCGGAATGAACCTGGAGAGCTAGAGGAGTACAGGATGTGGGGTGGAAGAAGACAGGGACTACTCCGAAGTAAGGGTCTTGACAGAGGGCTCATGGGGATGTGTGGGGAAATGGATTCTGGTAGGGGCTATGTTCAGGGGCCTACAAGGTAGAGGTTTCTACAAAGAAGAATCTAGAATGATGAGGTGGAATCAGGCTCAGCAGCCTGTGAAGGGCTTCTGGGGGACATCTCTGGCAGGTGTGCTCTCAGACAAACTGCTGTTGAAGAACAAGATTTCCCAGGCCATTGACAGTGACTCCGATTGAGAAGTTCACGGCTCAGGCTGTACACAGGCTGTCCAGGCTGGAGGAACATGGGATTACACCCCTGTCCTAGTTTCCTTCCTCTTGCTGTGAGTTAAAATTTTTCATTAAATTTATTTCATGTGGAAGTGTTTTGCCTGGTATAGGTATGCTTGGTGCCTGCTGAGGTCAGGAAAGAGTATCAGATAACTGAACATGAGTTCAGATTGCTGTGAACCACATGGGTGCCCAAGAGCGAACCAAGTCCTCTGTAAGAGCAACAACTGCTGAGCCATCTCTCTGGTCTGTTGAAATGCTGAGCAAACCCACCTTAGGAAGAGGGAAAGGGTTCGTGTGGCTTACATGTCCTGATCACAGTTCATCATTGAAGGAAGTCAGGACAGGAACCATGAGGGAACACTGCTTACTATTTTGCTCTCCAAAGTTTGTTCAGCTTGCTTGCTTAGGTAATCCAGTACCATTTTCCCAGGGATGCCATGGCCCACAGTGGGTTGGGCCTTCCCACATCAAACATCAGTCAAGAAAATGCCCTACAGACATGCTCACAGGCCAAACCCGTGACAGCAATTCCTCAGTTAAGTCAAATGACTTGTGTCACATTAACAACTAACCAGGATCAACAGGCAGAGACAAAGCCCTGAGGGCTGGATTACAGATCTCACAGGCAAGGAACTTGATGGTTAACACAAGCCCTGTGCAAAGGAGAGCAGTGTTTCCCTGTAAGCAAGAGCCCACCCAGACAGCCTATCCTTCCCCACTTTTCCACCAGCCTTCTGGATGTAAGGGCCAAGGGCACTCTGGTCTCTCCGACTCCAGCTCCCATCTTTACACACAGCAAATCCTGAAATGTGCTAGTAAAGGGTGAACTGTGGTAAAGGTGGAGGGTCAATTTTCCCCGGGGGGGGTGTGTAACATACTTAAGGGTTCTGCTAACAGTCCACTAGTGATCAGAGACAAGCCCATAAAATGCAGGCACTCAGGGTGGAAAGGGACTTGGAGAGCCTTCCTGAGGCCCTAGGGTGGGAAATGTATATGAGTTACACTGGGACATCCTCCCAGAACCATGCCCAAATGGCACAAAGTCTTGATTATCTAGAAGAGGCAGGTCTCCACATACTTGGGGCCTGGGTGGCAACAGAGAGCATGTAAGGGTAAGACTGATGGAAGATGTAGGGTGTAGGGAGGTGTAGGCAGGACCCATGACAAGGAATGGCATGGGTATGCTGTGACTGTGTAAGAGGTGCACAGAGATTGGGGTGTCACTTTTTGCAGAGTGGAGCAACTCAGCAGAGGCAAGCTCATGGCCCAGAAGCAGAGGTGTGCCCTGTTGTGAGTCTCTTGGAGAAGAAGCCAGCTTGTTGTGAGACCTAATGGCTAGGCACAAGTGCTGTGAAGGTAGGCAGAAGGACATAGGGCCAAGGCGTCCTCATGCTGGGCGCTGGGTGAGTCACCACTGACCCGACGTCCTGGCGCCAAGGTGGGGGAGCAGGCCACTTTTACAGCAGGAAGCCATGAAGGCTGATAAAGGGCAGGGTTGGAAGCCAAGGGCTTCCCACTTCCTGAAGACTGAGTGGTAGGGCCAGGAGACCTTGCAGGCATCTGCTTTTGCAGGCCCAGGTGTCCACAGCCTGGCCTGGATGGCTCACAAAACAGGACATGTTTGTCCCATGGCTTGTCTAACTGCACCTTTGGACAGTGTGGCAAGAAATGACCTTGGGGGTACAAGGTATCTCACGCAGCTACTCAGAGAAGGGCCTTCGAGGCAGGGGAAGCATGCTGAAGACGGGCAATGCTAGCCAAGATGCAAAGAAGAGTGGGACAGGTGTATCAGCCTAAGCAGGCTACATCAGGAGTGCACAGGCACCGAGGAGATGGGGGCACTCCTGGGAAGGACACACCGAGTCTTTGATGTGATTACTGAGAGCCTCACCCAAAACCCTGTTGTGGTGTCTCAGTGCTGCCCAATGAGTGTCCACCAGCAGAGTCACAGAGGGGCTGCTTAGCCTGACCCTTGCATTAGCAGGGCCACACACCTGATTGTCTTCCAGGCACTACAGTCTTAGTCACTTGCACCCAACTCCTGGGGCCCTGGCAAGTGGTCACCACATACATGGGCATGCTCTCTCACAGGGCTGGCCTCACCAGGGCTACCAACATAATGGTCTCAAACAGTGCAAGAAGTAGTGCAGATGGGCTAAGGGTGTCTCATCAAGCCCAATAGCACTCTGACATCCTTGTGCCACTCCTGTGCGCTACCCTTTCCCCAAGGCCTGGCTCTTCCCTGACTGTAGTCTACATTTTTGCTGCTGTTGCATCTCTTCTGCAAAAAGCCTTTCTTACTCTCTTCCACCAGAGCTGAGGGCTTCAGCAGTCTTTTTTTTTTTTTTTCGGTTTTTCGAGACAGAGTTTTGCTGTAGTTTTTAGAGCCCGTCCTGGAACTAGCTCTTGTAGACCAGGCTGGCCTCGAACTCACAGAGATCTGCCTGCCTCTGCCTCCCAAGTGCTGTGATTAAAGGCGTGTGCCATCACCGCCCGGCCTTCAGCAGTCTTTGAGGGTCCTTCTGTCCCCACCCGCTGCATTCTGCCCTCCCCAGTTTAGGGTTGGGGTAGGGGAAAAACCTGCCAATAGGCCTGAACCTGTTGGGGGAGAGGGGCTGCTTGGTCATGGAACCGAAGCGGGAAGTGCTGTGAGCAGTACAGTGCCAAGGGAAGCAGACCCTGACCATCTGCTCAGGGTCTGCCAAGACTGGAAATGACCCGGGCCATCTCACTCTGACCAGGAATAGAGAGGTCTGTCTCAGTTTCCACACACTTACCGACTTTGCCCCTACTCCTGCCAGTCCCTGTCCTTCCCCCATGGCTCTGTCATTCTGACAGCTACAACAGATGCCTGCCTCTTACATAAACTAATCACAGCTCTGTGGGCTCCCTCAGAGCCGCCCCAGGTTAGGGTGGGGATTTAGGGACTTGGAAAAAGGCAGTCTCCTCTCTGTAGTTGGCTCCAGTGTGAGCCGTCCAGACCTCCGGAGCAGGAGACCCAAGGAGTTTTCCAGATATGGTCCCAGAGGGTGCACAACGTCTATCTGTTGGATAATCCTCAATGTCACCAGTAGGAGGAATCTGGCCTGGCTTGTGATATGTCCCTATCTTCACGTTGAGGGTAAAGGGCAAGACAAAGGGGGTGTCTGTCAGATGTTCCCCTGCTGTGCGCATATCGGTGGAGTCTAGGCAGCCCGCACAGCCAGCCTCCAGCACCTCAACCTTCGCAGAAAACCAGACGATACTTACATGCCTGCCACGCAGGCACCCATGCCACCCAAAATAATGCGAGGGAAGCGTAGCCCTGCGAGGACGTTTCCCAGAATCAACACGGATTACTTCTGAGGCCTTGGGAGAAAAAAAAAGTCACACCAGCTCTCAAGAGCCGCACAGGATCGCTTCTTTCTTAGCGGTCTTAGGCAGCACCGGAGGAGTAGCACGTTAGTTGCCGTAGGGGCGGAGCCAGAAGGGGCGGTTCCGAGCTGTGAGCTGTGCCTGGTTCTGTTGCCCCGCGCGCTCCCGAGATTGGTCTGAAAGCGGGGCTCGCCGACTCCCCATTGGTCCCCAGCCAGCCACCCACGCGCAGGCCTCCGCGAGCCTTGAGCTTCTCGCCGCGCTCGGCTTCTGTGGGTTACGGTGAAGGTGCACCGAGGGTACGGAGGCGCGCGGCGCTCCGCATCCTACTGGGCCCGGCGTGCAGGGTCTTATCAGCGCAGGCAGCTGGCGGCCTGTCTCCGCACGAGCTCCCCAGCCCAATTCAATGGCCATTGTCCGCCGGCCCCTTTGTTCAGGAGGCGGCCACTTCCTGCAGGACCGAGCAGGGTGCGGGTGGCAGGAAACCAAGATTCGGAGGCCAGCCTGGCCAGGGGTCCAGTCTCGGGGGCTCGTCTCCGTCCGAGGCCTGTTGGGTGGATGAGAGAGCCGGAATGTCTCCTGGAGAAGCGGTTGTGGGGGCTGGGTTTGTGAGATCAGATCCTATATAGCTGGGGGAGGGGCCGAGGAAGGTCCCCAGACTACGGTGCTCTTTCCAGGTCTGTGCCTTCTCCTGATCCCGGCCACAGGATCACCGGCTCAGAGAAGAACCGCCATTTTGGATGCAACTCATGTCCGGACGTGTAAACTCTATTCCTCCATTCCCAATGCCTCCCCTCAGGAATAATCATTGGGACTCAACTGTGGCATGGACTGTGTGTGTCCTCTTGAGCATTGTGGGGATCCGCCCTCTGGTCCACAGTCCACCGCGGTGTTTACCCAGCTTCCCAGGACCACCTAATATAGAGCAAAACAGTCCTTGACCTCCCCCTTCCAGGCCTCAGTTCCCAGTCAAAAACTGGGATCTCATGCTAATACTTCAGATTACTTACAAGGAGTTGGCAATAAAATGCTTAGGCAAGTGGGCAGAGCTGCCTTTCTGTCCAGAAAGTTAGAGTACCTGAACCTGTCCTGGATGCTAAGATATCACAAACTAATTGGCTGGGGATATCAGGCTTCCCTGGTTTGAGAAGAGATTCCCTGTGCTCTCCTCAGTGCAGAGTGGGGCCAAGAATGTTCGAGATGAGTTGATGGGCATCCAACCAGCTCCTTGCCTCTTGGGCGTGTCTTGTCTGTTGAGTCTCTCTAGCCATGATGTGAAGTTTGTGCTGATGAAAGAAGGCATGGGCAGACAGCATCCCACAGGGCAGAGCCTAGTGGCCTTTCGAGCAGCAGGTGCTCTCAGAGGCTGGGATCCTAAAGGGATGGAAGCCCATGAGCAGCCACAGGTCACAAGGTCTGGGAGAGGGAAGCAGTTAGGCCTGAGCTTGACCCTTCTGTGGTCCTTCAGGTTACATCAAGATGTGCATTTAGGAGAGGGTAGGGTGAGCCCTGCCGGAATCAGCGACCCTAGAAATGAGAGTGGCAATAGCATGACATGGGACCACAGTCAGCCCAAAAGAGGCTGGAACCATCATTTCTGAGTACTGTGGTGCCCCTAGGATAAGGCAAGAATTGGAAGGGAGGACTGGTCTGGAGAAATGGCTCAGGGGTTGAGCACTGACTGTTCTTCCAGAGCAGTCTTGAGTTCAATTCCCAGCAACCACATGGTGGTTCAGAACCATCTATAATGAAAAAAAAAAACCTGGTGCCTTCTTCTGGTGTGCAGATATGTGTTCCGGCAGAACACTATATACATAATAAATACATTTTTTAAAAAAAAAGGAAGAAAGGGAGGGCTATGTGAGGTTCCAGAGGACCTAAGAGATAGGTAGTCAGGTAGAACAGGCCAAACAGGGACAATAGGCTAGAAGTGGGCAACATGAGTTCCTTACCCTCCTGCAGACTATACTACATTAGAAACAGACCTGGAAAGGCAGCCTGGTGGACTGAAGACATATTGGTATGCCGGGAGGTAAGGTGTGCTGCCCAATGTCAGCTGTAGGCTAGAAGAACCAGGTACCCTTACATGCTCTGTCTTCACAGTTCTGGTCTGAAAAGACTCCCTGCATGGCCCCAAGTTGGAGGGTATCTGCCAGCTCTCCCGAAGCTGTACTCACTATACCTAGGTCTCTCAGGGCTACATGCCACTCATAGTGACTTGACCCTTCATGGGATCCTAACTGGCTGCCACTGTTCATCCTTCTCATGTCGAGGGATGTCCACACCCCTATGACCTTCCTTATTCTCTGTCAAGCAGACAGTGGCCAGTCCTCATCACAGGGCCATATCCAAAGAACAGTGGCCTTATCAGGACCAGGAGCCACTGGCTTCTCTTCCTCTCATCCCTGGTAATCTATCTGCATCTCCCTCACTAGTTCCATCCAGCTCTTGGCACTTGAATCTAGGCTTCCAGTAGAAAGCCCCCATGTCATCTGCTAGCCCAGGTGATGCCTGGCACCGGGATGGGACCCAAAGCCCAAGAGAGCAGGGGCTGCAGGAAAAGATGGACTCTTGCCCTGCTGCAGAGCTGGGGGTGGGGAGGGGCTCTGGGGCCATCTCTTTCTGGGAGGTCTAAGCATGAGTCACCCCTTAAGACCCAGGCACAAATGCAGGAAACTGCCATTCTATGGAACTATTTTCTCTCACAGAGGGAAAGCCCGTCACACGCAGGCATTGTTCACGACCAGTGCTTTCCGGGTGGGCTCTTGCAGAAACCAGGAGGCTAGGGCTCTGGGCTGAACTGCTTCCCTTTGAGACCCAGGGGCGCCTGGAGGTTAAGAATGTGGGGCCCTGGTCCAGCCACTAGTCTGAGGTGACAGGAGCACGTCCACAAGAGGGGTGCCCTAGGGGGGTGGGGGCTAGATCAGCTAGGCATTTTGCTGCTTATACATAGGAGTGGAGGTCAGGAGTGAAGGGGAAGCAAGGGCTGACCACTGTCCCCCATACCATGTAGCTTGTCCAGCAGCTGCCCACTCCAGCAAGTCTTGCAGACCCCAGCCCTCTAATTACTTTGGTTCTGTCAGAAGAGGTGGCCCCGTAATGGCTGGGGGTCGGGGTTGGGCACAGAGGTGGAGAGGAGCAGGGTAGGGTAGTGTCACCTGGTCCTCAGATGCTCATCTGTGACTGAGGACTGCACTTACTGACAGAGGGCCTAGGACACAAGGCCCTTCATAGGAAGTTGGGGATGCTGGCGCCCCCTGTCAACACCTTTAGGACAGTGCAGTATAGAAGTAGCAATTGAGCCAGGTGGGCTAGTCTCTTGCCCATACACCTCTTCTCTGGCTGGACATGCTCTGGAGTGTCTGGGCATCCCAGCAGGGTGAGGGAGCAATCTTTTTGAGTTTTATCTCCCAAGCTTCACTTGCAGCCCAGATCCTGGCCACCTGTCTACAGTATCCATGCTATCCTTGCCCATCTACTGACTGTCCGACGCTGACTAGGGGGAGCCAGGACCAGGTCAAAGATGTCAGTAGCACAAGAGCTCCTGCTCATTTTCAGCACCACACACAGACTCACAGGCTTGGCCTAACTTGTGTAGGCCTGTATATGGCACACGTCCTCTTAGACTGCTCTGGTGTCACCACATTTCCTTGGACAGAGCAACAGAGCCAATGAGAGCAGGTGAGAACTGTCTACAGCCTGATAGCACACAGGGAAACCTGAGGCTCCTGGTTCCCGATCTACAACGCAGCTGTCTCCTGGAGACCCAGTCTACAGTGACATGTGGCGAGATCAACTCACAGGAGCAGGCGGTCACTGGACAGAGCCCAGTCCTAGTGAAGAAAGCGGGAACATGTCCTGTGTACTGGAGGGGGGGGGTCTGAAAGGGATCCTGGGGCAGCAGCATGCATTAGGAGATTAGATATCTAGGGAATGATCCAATATAAGAGGTGGCCCTGAGGAGTGACTCAGAGCTAGGTACCTGCCGAAAGAGAGCTTCCTGGCACACACTAGGAGAATGGGGCAGCCATGATGTCCCACAGATATTGATGGGGAGGCCTTAGCAGCCTCACTGTACCTCTTGAGGAGAGCAGAGGAGACAGCCGAGGGGCCACGAACGAACAAAGACCGTGAGATATGTTGCTCATGCTCCTTTCTGGCCACCTCTCCCTACATCTCTCTGAGCTCTTCCCCACTCACCTCTGACACAGAACCCACTCTACCACACACATCTCACATCCTCAATGTTGCAACGGGAGTAAAATGCATGAAATATAACATTTACCATCTTAACCATTTTAAATGATTTTTAATGGAAGAAGTAACACATGCCCAGCAAAATCAAAGGAGTGCTCTATGTGTACAGTGCAAAGCCCAGCTGGGCCTCCTCATTCGCTTCCCCACTGGTGATGAGATCTGTGTGGTGTATACCTGTTATCCTAGCACTTTAATTTGGAAGTCTGAGGCAAGAGGATTGGTGAAAGTTCAAGGCTAACTTTGAGAGTTTTTTTTTTCTTAAAGTACACCCAACATTTACTATTGTAATCCTTTTTTTTTTTTTTTTAGTTTGTTTTAAGACAGTGTCTTGTGTCAGTGGGGGCTTTGAATTCCTGCCTCCTCCACCCCTTCAGTGCTGGGGCTACAGGCTCTATTGTAACCACTTTGTTGTTTGTTTTCAAGACAGGGTTTCTCTGTGTAGTCCTGGCTGTCCCGAAACTCCCTTGGTAGACCAGGCTGGCCTGAACTCACAGAGATCTGCACCTGCTTCTGTCTCCCAGGTGCTAGAATGAAAGGTTAGTGTCACCACTCCTGGCCATTGTAACAATTGTATTAAGTGTATAGTCCAGTGGCATTAAACTCACTGTCATTATGCTCATTCCAGAACATTGTCATCATTCCAAAGTAAAATCTTGTCCCCACTATGCAACTCCCCAACTCCTCCCCAGGCACTTATTCTACCTCCTGCATCTATGAGTCTGGCCACTCCAGAACCTCACATGAGTGGAAGCACATGGTTCTTTGGACTGATTTATTTTATTCTGCCTCACAGCTCATCATTTGTAGCATGTGCCACAGTTTCCTTTTACGACTTAGCAATAATCCATTGCATGGCAGAGTATACATCTGTATATTCATTCATCTATCCACTGTCATATTCTGATGCACAAAGATTTTATATTTTCTCTCCTACTTCTTCTTCCTTCTTCTTTTTGGACAAGTTTTCTCTGTGTAGCCCTGGCTAACCTGGAACTCACTTTGCTGTTCAGTTCAGGCTGGCCTTGAACTCAGAGATTCACTTGCCTCTGCCTCACAAGTGCTGGGATTAAAGATGTGTGCCACCATTGGCCCAACAAGACTTTACATTTTCATGAAGTCCAATCTGACTGCTTTCCCTTTGGCTGTCATGGACAAGTTGAACATCATGAGTTTCTGCCCTTTCTTCCCCCCTTGGAGTTTTAAACTTTGGTTCTTATATCCAAGCCTGTGATCCATTTGAATTAATTTTGTGTTTGCTACCTGGCAAGGCACCGACTTCATTCTTTTGCTGTAGACACCCATGTCCCCTGAAATGCCTCACAGAAGAGGCCAAAACCCAATCTCCACCCCACAGCAAAACACCACAACCTGCTTTTGCTCGACTAGCCTCCTTCCAGCTGTTTGGGCCAGAAAACCTGGGCAATATCCTGACTCTGTGTCCTCTCCTTTTAACTCCACAGAAGCCTGCCACAACTCTTCATAGAGTCTGGCAGAAAATGTGCATGCATGCCCAAGATGTGCTCAGGATGGCTGAGGCCACAGTTACTAGTGTGGGACCTGTTCCTCTTGAAATCTGTTCTGAGGGGCTAAAGAGATGGTTCCATGAGCAAAGCACTTGCTACACAAGTGTGAGGACCTGAATTCAGATCCCAACACCCCAAAAAGACCAGGGTGCATGTCTGTAATCTCAGCTCTCGGGGAGGTAGACAGTGGTAGAGAAAAACGCCTGGCAACTATGTGCAGCATGTATATTCATCCACACGGCGTGTACGATGGTGGCAGCAGGGTGCTGGTGTCATCACATAGAGGACAACTATTGTAGAGTCAGTTCTCTCCTTCTGTTATATGGGTTCAGAGATTTAGCTCAGGTCATCAGGCTTGCAGCATCAAACAGTAAACAACTTTCTCTGTTCTGAGTGCAGTGTGGTGACTCACAACTGTAATCTCAACACTTGAGGGGTTGGGCTACACAGTAAGACCCTCAAAATCACTGAGAAGTGGGGGTGGTGAGAATCTGATTTGGAAAAAAATCAAATGCAGAAAAAGACAGACATGTAGACAACTTCACTAGCCTTAGCCCTACCCACTAGGGCCAGCACTGCTTTGTCCCTCTCTATCCTAGAAGTCACTTTGACTTTGACCTATATCCCCAGCTCCTTGGCAACTCTAGCCTAGCCGCCCCAAGCAAATACACAGGCACTTGGAAGGACTGGCCAACACAGCACTCAGGCTCTTGTCCAGTACAAGGGAAGCAGGCATAAGTGAGGTCCCACAAAGGCCTCAGCTGCCTACAGGGGCTGGAAGTAGCCCCTGGGGATCATCAGACAGCAAACAACCCTAGTGCTGGAGGAAGCTAATCCCAGCTAGGGTTTTATACTCAACTACAGTCACCCTTCTATGTGGAATAAGCACATTCCAACAAGGGGTGCTGGGCATGACTTCTACTTGGAATGGGGGTGGCATGGAGAGAACAGAGGGTGAATATTTCTCCCAGATCTGTCTGCTCTGCCACAGCTGACACAGGAAGATAGGGGCAGGGCTTCAGCTCTGTCAGGTTACCGGAAACAAAAGGCCTTTGTGTTCCAGAGTTACCTGGTCTCCCAGCCTTGACATAGTCATTCCAGCCGCTCTGTCTCTTAGGATCCTCATGTTGTATGGGATTCTTACGTCTCCAGAGCTATAGGGTGCCTGTCACCCCATTAGAAAAACACAGAACCCTGGCAGAACCCAGCACCTACCTAGATATATCCAGGTGATGGAAACTGTCCAAGAGCATCTTCCATCCTCAAGCCAGCAGTGGGCAGACCATCTGTGTCCTACAGCTCCCTGAGCACAGGACCTGTCCTACTGTGTGCCTGCTTTGTGTTCACATGGGGCTTAAAGTGGCAAAGAGAATTTTGTATGTGTGGCTGCTTCAAGACCCTGAGGTGAGACTGGCCTCAGTTACCAGGGATCTCAGATGTGACTGTATTGTCCTGAGAAGCTGGGAACACAAGGGTTAGAGTCCAGAGGCCAGGGGCAGAAATGGAAGGGAGGGCACATACTACATACCACAGCATGGGCCTTTCTAGGACCAGAAGGTACAAGTCTGGAGACACCTGAACTTTGGCCAGGGGCATTGTGTTGGAGCCCAGGCATCCCGAAATGACCTTGTAGAAGTCTGTCTTGCTGAAAGTCAGCAGATGTAAGGGCACAACACTGGCTTGTGATCTTGTGTCTTGTGCTATCTGCACACTCTGGGCATGCACTCAATGGGATCTTTGGAACTCTTGGAAGAGGCTGGCCAAATTCAGAGGTGGCTTCTCTTGTCTTGAGACACAGGCAGCATGGTGTCTTCTCACGTTTCCTCTCTTGACAAACCCCTCTTCATCCAGGCTCCTGCATTGCTCCCAAGGAGACTATGACCACCCATCTATCAGCACCACTCTGGGCCCTGGCCAAAGTCCTTTGGACAGACGTGTTTCTTGCTCCTCCACGCAGGTGATCCTTTGCTGTGACCCAGGGATCTCAGAAACTCTAGCCACCTCAGTCTATGCTAACAGGAAAAGGTGATTTCCCTACCAAGAAGCGAAAGAAGGCTCTGTGGAGTGGCAGGGTCTTCTTATTTTCCTGCAGGGCAGACCCAGGTGGCCAGAGTGAGTGCCTCCAGCCTGTGACACTAGGCCCTCTAACTTCCACCTTTGGCTGAACTGCTGGTGACACCGGTGAGTGTTCTGTGACTGCACACTCTAGAGAGGGTGATCTGAAGAAGGCCTCTGAAACAGGAAGACACTTTTGGCTGGGGTGGGCTTTTAGAGGGACTCCTGGTTGGTGGTCACTCATAGCTCCGGGGTGCTTTGTGGACAGGCTAAAGCTGGAAAGGACAGTTCTTTCTTTAGGAGAGGTAGGTGTGTGTGTGTGTGTGTGTGTGTGTGTGTGTGTTGGCTAGTCTTCAAGAATGGCTCCTGTGAACCATGTACTCCATAATGTGAATTCCCCTCCCCTTGAATCTGGAGTGGTCTAGGACTTTGGCTCCATCTAGATTGACATCGCAATGGAGAAGGTCTGAAGCCCTGGCTGGCTGGGTGAATGTGTGCAGTGTGGTAAGGATCAATGGTATCTATGAAGAACAACAGAGACAAGTCTCACTTTCTCTCAAACAGACAGGGTCGGGGGAGCAAAGAGGGCAGGCAGTCCAGGCCAGGTCAGGGCTCTTCCTAGGCTGGGGCCCTTCCTCTGGCCTTCCTTCACCAGCCTTTTCTCTGCTGACTTTTTCTGAGATAAGTCTTCCTACTGTTCCCAGTGACCGCCCTGGTTTCCAAGGCTTGCGGAGAGGAGGGGTTGTTACTAACCAGGGACAGACAGGCACCCACCCGGCTCATCTACCGCGTTATCCCTTTTGATTCCTACCGGTTGGAGGCTTCATGTACCATGAAGCCCTCCTCTACCCTACCCAGTTCTCAGCCCCTTTATACAGGCTTGGAGACCAGCCTGACAGCTCCTTCTTTGCGCACTGCACTCTGCAGGTGCTACCTGGGCACGGCGGCCCGCCCTCCGGCCCGCCCTCCGCGCGAACTGGGCATGCCCAGAAGTGCGTAGACGAAACCGACAGCTCGGGTCTGCGGAAGACTCTCCCCTACGCCACCCATGGAGCGCATCGAGGGGGTGACCGTGGGCCTCTGTTCCTGCTCGCCCTACCTGCGGCCTCTCAGGCTGAATTACCGCCAGGTGATCCGCCCTGCGCGCGCATTTCCGCGCTCACTCCCTCCAAGGCCCCCACCCCACCCCGGGCCCGCAATGCGATCCCGCCCCCCGTGTTAGGCTCCGCCCCCCGAGCTCACGCCTCTGCCCCGAGTGGGTTCTCTGAGCACGAGCTCCGCCCCTCTGCTGTCTTGACCGCCGGTTTTCAGACTCAGTCAACCCGGAATGACCAGGGAAGGACATTCGAGGATAACCTCTCTTCCCTCCAAGGCAGATTGACTGACCTTCCATTTCTGACCGCCCGTCGATGTTTTTATGCAATTGGACCTAATGATTACCCTGGATATCGGGGCAGGAAGGACTCTGGGAAAAGAAGCCCACCTTGGGATGGGAGACACCCACCTTTGCGCCTTCCTTTCAGCTCCTCCTTCAAGCCTTAGCGGAAAAGCTTCTGCCTCCAAGAAGCTCAACCTTTCCCAGCTTTTTTTTTTTTTTGGTTTTTCGAGACAGGGTTTCTCTGTGGCTTTGGAGCCTGCGCTGGAACTAGCTCTTGTAGACCAGGCTGGTCTCGAACTCACAAAGATCCGCCTGCCTCTGCCTCCCGAGTGCTTGGGATTAAAGGCGTGCGCCACCACCGCCCGGCCCTTTCCCAGCTTTTAGAGCAGCAGGGACAGTAGATAGCTATCTGACTTGGCACTGTGGGGTACATGGTAGGCCCACAGCAAACATTTGTTGAGCTCAGTTGCTGCCATCTCTCTCTTCTCTCACCCTGTGATCTTCCAGCGAGGTGGTCCTTTTCCTCTACTCTGCATGGCCCTGTCTAATAGACCTCTGCTTTTGGCACACTGCCTGTTTCCGTTTTCTGTGCTGTCTGATACACACCGCTTTCCTAACCTGATCAATGTTACCCTGCCTGGGTTTCAGCCCAGGTCAAACCACCCAGGGCTTAGTGTTTGCCCAGCACCCCACCCCCAAACCTCCCTGTTACACCTATCCCTCTCACCAGCGTGGTGGCTTCCAGCCTGAAGATCCTCTTGGCCCTCTCCTGTTTGCTGTGCATGGGTACCCCCTACCCATCCACCCCAGGACACAGAATTCCTCTCCCAGTGTGCAGCCAAGGGCAGTACAGGCTTGGGGGAGCAGTTGGGTTCAGCGAGGGACATACTTTTCACTGCCTGGTGACATGGGATGGGCATTGTAACTGTTCGCACCCAGGCCCTGGGGCTCTGGTGGGCAGTTGGTGGAAGCACAGTAGTTCCGGCTAGTTCTGAAATAACTAGTGCTTCCCTCACTTCCTGGGAAGTGCTGTAGGGTGGGTTTGCAGCCTTGGCTGGCAGCCCACCGGCACATTTCCGCTGATGGTGTTGGTAACCAGAGCACAGCTGAGCGGCAGCAGCGGTACTCAGGGCTGGGGGCTGGGTAGCATTTCCTCAGGAGCTGAGGGATACTGAGGCTGGGCCATGGGTAGGGAACTGCAGCCTTTAACTGACTGCTGCTCCCGGCTAAAAGAGGTCTGGTAGACAGTCAGACCCAAAAGCAGGGGCCCAATTGCCCTATGCAGCAGATGTCCACCGCTACATTCTAGGCCTGTCTCGCTCTTCCGGCACCAGTGTCAGCTTCTCTGCAGTACCCACCCCCCACGGCTCTAACAAAATATTTGGCCTTGAGTCAGCAGGGTCCTTTAGAGTCACATAGAGTGATACTTTTCGAGGAGAAGCTGTGGGGGTAGGCAAGACCGACGACCGACTGCATGCAGCCTGGGCAAGTAGCCTTCTTTGGAGCCGGCCTGGGTGGCTAGATATCAGGCAGGCCTGGGCTCGCCTCGTGGGGTGGTGCTTCAATGGCCTCCTGGGCAGCCTGACCTGCCTAGGACATTGGCTCTCTTCTCCCCCTGGAAACCAGGCTGCTGCCACCCTCCCAGGATCTCTCTGCCTGCAGGCTCAAGTCAGTCTTTCTAACTTGGACTGTTACCCGTGAGGCTCTCCCATGGTAGCAGTACCCTTCTCCACCTGTAGGCCAACGCGAGGAAGCCCTTGTGGCTGTTCCTCAGCATCCTCCCTTTTCATTGCAGGGCCACACTCTGTCTCTGGGACCCAGGCCTCTGTCTATTTTGCAACTTGGATGGAGCCCCAGCATCTGTGTTGGGCTGGCTAGGGCTCATTGAATGACCCAAAGGTGGACTAAACAGAAGGGTTAGGGATCTCCAGACCCCACTCAGTCTGTCTTACCAAATGACATCTTGATGATGGAATGGTGGGGCCTCCCTAACCTTGTATACAAAGCACTGTTGACATCCATTCTGGCTGCACTATACTGCAGGACCCACCTTGTCTATTTCCTGAGTGCTGCCCCAGATTCAGGATCCACAGGACTATGGGATGTGTAAGAGATAGCCTGAACCTGAAGCAGGGTAGAGCAAACATCCACCGTCCATGTGATATCACCAGACCCACAACTGCAGTGTAAACTGTTCAGTGGCCCAAGGGAGCTTCAGCAGGGAACAGCTGACTTCAGCTCTGCCCATCTGGAATCCTCCCTGCCCTGCCTAAGGGTGTCACATCTGCCCTTCCTGGATCCTCCTAGTTCCTTCCCACACTTGGTGGCAGCATAGGTCTCTGTAGTACTTTGTGCTCACGAAATGCCTTTCCTGCCCGTTGCCCAGGTTTTCTACCTTATCCTTCCCAGAACATCAGGCTATCCTGACCTCTGAGGAAAGCTCATCCACCCCCACCTGCTGCAAGTCCCATTCCTGATGATGGCTATAGGCAGGCATCGGACCTCCCTAGTGGGGTCTGTCTGGCCCATGTACCTCCATCTGTTGCTGGCAGCCATTCACCCTACCCTGTCTCTTTCAGGATGGTGTCCAGAAGTCCTGGGACTTCATTAAGACACATGACAGGTAAGAGGGGCTGGCCTGGTCATTACAGAACCCCCCAGTTTCTGCTCTCCTTGGTGCCTTCAGACACCTCCCACCTCAACCTAGTCTCTGGTTCTCATGTCCCTAAGGTCTCGTCACTAAGTCATGTAGTAGCTGGGGACACCAGGCCCCTGGTGGCAGGCTAGCCCTTCTAGGGCTGAAGAGATCTGCTGATCTTACTCCTCAGGATCCAGAGAATGGGCTAATGTGGTTTGAGGGGTGTGACAGTTGGGAAACTGGCCAGCAGGGGCCTCCACTTTCCCAGCTGCCCAATACATTGTCTCCCCCTGTCCCCATTCTGTGAACTGGAACTTAATAGGTCAGGCCCCTGGCCTGACTATGTGACCTTCCTATCTGAGCACTGGATTGGCTGTGTGTCCTATCTGAGCAATGGACTGACTGTGTGTCCCATCTAAGCAATGGACTGACTGTGTGTCCCATCTAAGCAAGGTACCACCATTTCTGTGTTGTCAAGGAAAGAGAGGAGGCACTATAGGAACAGGAGGATGGGAACTGGTACTCTGTAGAGTGAGGAGCAAGTCCTTACTGAGCTCCATTCTCGCGTGCAGTGTGACCATTCTCATGTTCAACTCTTCCCGGAGAAGCCTGGTGTTAGTGAAGCAGTTCCGGCCAGGTGAGACCAGCTGGGTGGGCAGGAGTTGGGAAGGGGGAATTACAGTGTGCTTTCAGGCCCTTGATCCTGAGCATCTGAATGCTGATGCTGTGGTGGTTTGAGGGGAAACTGAGGTTCCACAAGAGGTGCTTGGCCCAGAGGAGATTACCCTGAGGTGAGCACCATGTGGCTGTCCTTCCCCCCATACCAGCTGTATATGCAGGCGAGGTGGAACGCCTCTTCCCAGGGTCTCTGGCAGCTGTGAACCGGGACCAGCCACAAGAACTCCAGCCAGCACTGCCTGGCTCAGTGGGAGTCATGGTGGAACTCTGTGCTGGCATCGTGGACCAGCCTGGGCTCTCACTGGAAGAAATAGCCTGCAAGGAAGCTTGGGAAGAGTGTGGCTATCACTTGGATCCCACCGATCTGCGCCAAATTGCCACGTACATGTAAGGAGGCTTGGCAGGGTGGGGTGCTACCAAGTGGTGTAAGGGATAAGACAGGCTGTCAGCGAGTGGGTGAGAACCCTGTCCCTGAGGGTGTACAAGCATGGAACTGGAAGAGGGTTGATGGACCATACCTCAGCTCCTAGGCTAGGGTGCTTTGGGGCTAGTTCTGGAGCATGCTCAACCCTGTGCCCCTACCCTGCAGTCCCAGACATGTGGGGTTGGGCTCCGGGTGGCAGCTGCTGCCGACAGATGCCCCACTTCCTGTGGGATTAAGCACCGGGCGCTGGGGGTGGGGTGAGTCACAGCTCTGTTCTCAGCCTGTGGCTCAGGAATGAGGGTAGGACAAGTCCCGAGGAGGGGAAGGAGGAGGGGACTACCCTCTACTGAAGCCCAGGTGCCAGCGGCCATTCAGGCGTTCCTCAGGCAGCCAACCAGGGATTACCTTCCTCAAATGGGAAGCCACCCCTTGCCTCAGGATGTTATGTGGATCCTTGACAGCTGAGCTCTTAGGGCAGAAAGAGGGTCTTATGGTGCCTGTCACCCCAAAAGGTTGAGCACCACCTTCTGACCACCTTTACAGGGGCGTGAGTCCACCTTCAACCATGAAGGACTAGAGTTCTTGCCTCCTCTCTTCTGGCACAGTCTACACAGCCAGGGCTGGACCTCACCCTATAGCACCTAGCTGTGGTTGGACCATGTTGGATCCAGTGTTGACCATCTTCCTCTGAAGGGTTGGTCTGTCCCCTTTTCTGTGTCCTCCATGTGGACAGCCAGTGATGCCTGATAGTGACCAGGAGGTGCTGAAGGTATGAAAGGTGGTCACTCGCACTGAAGTCCCCTCCCTACACAGATTTCTGCAGCCCTCGGGCAGAATTACCAGGGGCAGTGAACCTGTATGTGGAGAACTGTTCCCTCACATACTCTAAAAACCTTATGCTTGCCTTCATGCTGCTCCCAACATACTTAGGGAACCCTGACCTGACCCTGCAGGGTCAGCTGCTCTGCCTGTTCAGGAAGTCCTTCATCACCCATTGGACATGATACCCTTTGGTCTCCCACCTGGTGGCTCTCTCCAAGATCCCTAGCACTAAGGGTCTGGGCGTGTTCTGAATGGGTGCTTAGCTTGAACTGGAGAGGCAGAGAGGGGCCTCAGGAGCAGGCTGAAGGATGAGGCAACCCAGGATTTGGACAGAGCTGGCTGGGCTTGGGAGTGAGCTCTGCTTCCGCCTATGTCCTGTGATGCTAAATATAGCGGCCAGGGAGGGGAGTTTCCGGTTACAGTCCCCCCACCCCAAGCTGGGAAATCAATGCCAGCTCCATTAGACGCAGCAATGGTGCCTGCTGACCTGCCCGCCAGCCTGCAGATCAGAGTGAGGGACTGGACTTTACCCAAGCCCAGGTGCCCTGACTCCTAACCCATCCTCCAGACTGCCAGAGCCCTCCCCCACTCTGCCTGTCAGAGAGCGANCTCTGTGGCTTTGGAGCCTGCGCTGGAACTAGCTCTTGTAGACCAGGCTGGTCTCGAACTCACAAAGATCCGCCTGCCTCTGCCTCCCGAGTGCTTGGGATTAAAGGCGTGCGCCACCACCGCCCGGCCCTTTCCCAGCTTTTAGAGCAGCAGGGACAGTAGATAGCTATCTGACTTGGCACTGTGGGGTACATGGTAGGCCCACAGCAAACATTTGTTGAGCTCAGTTGCTGCCATCTCTCTCTTCTCTCACCCTGTGATCTTCCAGCGAGGTGGTCCTTTTCCTCTACTCTGCATGGCCCTGTCTAATAGACCTCTGCTTTTGGCACACTGCCTGTTTCCGTTTTCTGTGCTGTCTGATACACACCGCTTTCCTAACCTGATCAATGTTACCCTGCCTGGGTTTCAGCCCAGGTCAAACCACCCAGGGCTTAGTGTTTGCCCAGCACCCCACCCCCAAACCTCCCTGTTACACCTATCCCTCTCACCAGCGTGGTGGCTTCCAGCCTGAAGATCCTCTTGGCCCTCTCCTGTTTGCTGTGCATGGGTACCCCCTACCCATCCACCCCAGGACACAGAATTCCTCTCCCAGTGTGCAGCCAAGGGCAGTACAGGCTTGGGGGAGCAGTTGGGTTCAGCGAGGGACATACTTTTCACTGCCTGGTGACATGGGATGGGCATTGTAACTGTTCGCACCCAGGCCCTGGGGCTCTGGTGGGCAGTTGGTGGAAGCACAGTAGTTCCGGCTAGTTCTGAAATAACTAGTGCTTCCCTCACTTCCTGGGAAGTGCTGTAGGGTGGGTTTGCAGCCTTGGCTGGCAGCCCACCGGCACATTTCCGCTGATGGTGTTGGTAACCAGAGCACAGCTGAGCGGCAGCAGCGGTACTCAGGGCTGGGGGCTGGGTAGCATTTCCTCAGGAGCTGAGGGATACTGAGGCTGGGCCATGGGTAGGGAACTGCAGCCTTTAACTGACTGCTGCTCCCGGCTAAAAGAGGTCTGGTAGACAGTCAGACCCAAAAGCAGGGGCCCAATTGCCCTATGCAGCAGATGTCCACCGCTACATTCTAGGCCTGTCTCGCTCTTCCGGCACCAGTGTCAGCTTCTCTGCAGTACCCACCCCCCACGGCTCTAACAAAATATTTGGCCTTGAGTCAGCAGGGTCCTTTAGAGTCACATAGAGTGATACTTTTCGAGGAGAAGCTGTGGGGGTAGGCAAGACCGACGACCGACTGCATGCAGCCTGGGCAAGTAGCCTTCTTTGGAGCCGGCCTGGGTGGCTAGATATCAGGCAGGCCTGGGCTCGCCTCGTGGGGTGGTGCTTCAATGGCCTCCTGGGCAGCCTGACCTGCCTAGGACATTGGCTCTCTTCTCCCCCTGGAAACCAGGCTGCTGCCACCCTCCCAGGATCTCTCTGCCTGCAGGCTCAAGTCAGTCTTTCTAACTTGGACTGTTACCCGTGAGGCTCTCCCATGGTAGCAGTACCCTTCTCCACCTGTAGGCCAACGCGAGGAAGCCCTTGTGGCTGTTCCTCAGCATCCTCCCTTTTCATTGCAGGGCCACACTCTGTCTCTGGGACCCAGGCCTCTGTCTATTTTGCAACTTGGATGGAGCCCCAGCATCTGTGTTGGGCTGGCTAGGGCTCATTGAATGACCCAAAGGTGGACTAAACAGAAGGGTTAGGGATCTCCAGACCCCACTCAGTCTGTCTTACCAAATGACATCTTGATGATGGAATGGTGGGGCCTCCCTAACCTTGTATACAAAGCACTGTTGACATCCATTCTGGCTGCACTATACTGCAGGACCCACCTTGTCTATTTCCTGAGTGCTGCCCCAGATTCAGGATCCACAGGACTATGGGATGTGTAAGAGATAGCCTGAACCTGAAGCAGGGTAGAGCAAACATCCACCGTCCATGTGATATCACCAGACCCACAACTGCAGTGTAAACTGTTCAGTGGCCCAAGGGAGCTTCAGCAGGGAACAGCTGACTTCAGCTCTGCCCATCTGGAATCCTCCCTGCCCTGCCTAAGGGTGTCACATCTGCCCTTCCTGGATCCTCCTAGTTCCTTCCCACACTTGGTGGCAGCATAGGTCTCTGTAGTACTTTGTGCTCACGAAATGCCTTTCCTGCCCGTTGCCCAGGTTTTCTACCTTATCCTTCCCAGAACATCAGGCTATCCTGACCTCTGAGGAAAGCTCATCCACCCCCACCTGCTGCAAGTCCCATTCCTGATGATGGCTATAGGCAGGCATCGGACCTCCCTAGTGGGGTCTGTCTGGCCCATGTACCTCCATCTGTTGCTGGCAGCCATTCACCCTACCCTGTCTCTTTCAGGATGGTGTCCAGAAGTCCTGGGACTTCATTAAGACACATGACAGGTAAGAGGGGCTGGCCTGGTCATTACAGAACCCCCCAGTTTCTGCTCTCCTTGGTGCCTTCAGACACCTCCCACCTCAACCTAGTCTCTGGTTCTCATGTCCCTAAGGTCTCGTCACTAAGTCATGTAGTAGCTGGGGACACCAGGCCCCTGGTGGCAGGCTAGCCCTTCTAGGGCTGAAGAGATCTGCTGATCTTACTCCTCAGGATCCAGAGAATGGGCTAATGTGGTTTGAGGGGTGTGACAGTTGGGAAACTGGCCAGCAGGGGCCTCCACTTTCCCAGCTGCCCAATACATTGTCTCCCCCTGTCCCCATTCTGTGAACTGGAACTTAATAGGTCAGGCCCCTGGCCTGACTATGTGACCTTCCTATCTGAGCACTGGATTGGCTGTGTGTCCTATCTGAGCAATGGACTGACTGTGTGTCCCATCTAAGCAATGGACTGACTGTGTGTCCCATCTAAGCAAGGTACCACCATTTCTGTGTTGTCAAGGAAAGAGAGGAGGCACTATAGGAACAGGAGGATGGGAACTGGTACTCTGTAGAGTGAGGAGCAAGTCCTTACTGAGCTCCATTCTCGCGTGCAGTGTGACCATTCTCATGTTCAACTCTTCCCGGAGAAGCCTGGTGTTAGTGAAGCAGTTCCGGCCAGGTGAGACCAGCTGGGTGGGCAGGAGTTGGGAAGGGGGAATTACAGTGTGCTTTCAGGCCCTTGATCCTGAGCATCTGAATGCTGATGCTGTGGTGGTTTGAGGGGAAACTGAGGTTCCACAAGAGGTGCTTGGCCCAGAGGAGATTACCCTGAGGTGAGCACCATGTGGCTGTCCTTCCCCCCATACCAGCTGTATATGCAGGCGAGGTGGAACGCCTCTTCCCAGGGTCTCTGGCAGCTGTGAACCGGGACCAGCCACAAGAACTCCAGCCAGCACTGCCTGGCTCAGTGGGAGTCATGGTGGAACTCTGTGCTGGCATCGTGGACCAGCCTGGGCTCTCACTGGAAGAAATAGCCTGCAAGGAAGCTTGGGAAGAGTGTGGCTATCACTTGGATCCCACCGATCTGCGCCAAATTGCCACGTACATGTAAGGAGGCTTGGCAGGGTGGGGTGCTACCAAGTGGTGTAAGGGATAAGACAGGCTGTCAGCGAGTGGGTGAGAACCCTGTCCCTGAGGGTGTACAAGCATGGAACTGGAAGAGGGTTGATGGACCATACCTCAGCTCCTAGGCTAGGGTGCTTTGGGGCTAGTTCTGGAGCATGCTCAACCCTGTGCCCCTACCCTGCAGTCCCAGACATGTGGGGTTGGGCTCCGGGTGGCAGCTGCTGCCGACAGATGCCCCACTTCCTGTGGGATTAAGCACCGGGCGCTGGGGGTGGGGTGAGTCACAGCTCTGTTCTCAGCCTGTGGCTCAGGAATGAGGGTAGGACAAGTCCCGAGGAGGGGAAGGAGGAGGGGACTACCCTCTACTGAAGCCCAGGTGCCAGCGGCCATTCAGGCGTTCCTCAGGCAGCCAACCAGGGATTACCTTCCTCAAATGGGAAGCCACCCCTTGCCTCAGGATGTTATGTGGATCCTTGACAGCTGAGCTCTTAGGGCAGAAAGAGGGTCTTATGGTGCCTGTCACCCCAAAAGGTTGAGCACCACCTTCTGACCACCTTTACAGGGGCGTGAGTCCACCTTCAACCATGAAGGACTAGAGTTCTTGCCTCCTCTCTTCTGGCACAGTCTACACAGCCAGGGCTGGACCTCACCCTATAGCACCTAGCTGTGGTTGGACCATGTTGGATCCAGTGTTGACCATCTTCCTCTGAAGGGTTGGTCTGTCCCCTTTTCTGTGTCCTCCATGTGGACAGCCAGTGATGCCTGGATCCTTCAACTTCCAACATGGTAGTGTTTAGGACAAGGGAATCTAAGGAGCCTGATATTCACAGGAGTTTAGCTAGTGTGTGGAGCAGACAGGGATGGAAGGCAGGAAGGACGTTAGCTTTGGGGGTTGGTGGGTCCTGGCAGATGTTTGAGGACAAGGGAACCTTGTTTTGAGAGGTTTCATAGGCAGGGACTTTGGACTGTGTCCTAACTGAAGGTACTAGAGAGCCAGAGACAGTTCTGGACAGTGATTGTTCTACTCAGACATATTTTGAAGAGGAGGGTATGGCTATGAGGAAGCATGACTGAGGGTAAGGCTAAGTAAAAGTCAGAACATCTGTCTCTGTGGGCCTTACTGGGACGGAACAGACCAGAGCCTACCCATGGTTCCCTGCCCAAGACCAGAAGTAAGCCAGTTCATTCCCTTGATAGCCATACATGACTAGACCCAGGGGAGGAAGCTAAGGGGTTTCCCTATTGTTGCCGTGTTGTGTGAATGACATTAGAGCCTGCTGAAGTGGAGGCAACCTCTGGCCTGACCAGACCACAGGCTGGAGCTGCCTCTCTCATAAGGTAGGGAAACTGAGGTTGCACAGATTGGCTGATTCCAATCATAGGTATAAGCCATGGCTACCAGGAAAATGGACCGTCAGGGAGGGGTCTGTGGGGATAAAGGGATAGCTGGGCATGGTCAGTTTTGGGGGGGGTCCTCCTCTTGGGGGTTGACAATCCTTGAGTATTTCCCAGTTCTGCTCCTGCCTCCATGAAGTGTCCTGCTGAGCGCTCCCATCTCTACCTGTCTGGAACTGTGCTGGATCTGGTCTTTATGTGAAGAGGCCTGTGAACCCCACCACCACACCCAGTCCCTGGTTTCTCTCTCCGTGGCTCCCCAGCCAATCAGGAGCCCCCTGATGTGGGCTGGGCTGACTTGGGTCTTAACAGTTATGAAAGACAGTGGTCCTGGTTCGGTACCCAGCAGGAGTCATGGGTAGGGAGGGGCCTAGCGAACAGAGTCTAAGGAGCTATCACAGATTCTAGTAATACTTGCTTATGACCTCATGGCTTCTGCATATCTAGTCTCCAGCCAGGGTCCTTGATCTTCCACTCAGGGTCTCAAAAGCTGCACTCAGGGCTGCCAGCCACATCCATGACCCATCCGGGTGCAAAGATAGCAGACTCCAACTCCTGTGGCTTTGGGGTAGAGGCCACTTCCTGGACCCCTCTCAGATCTCAGTGATGCCTGCAGGCTCCTGCCATTTGCCCCCTTACAACACAGCAGCTTGTTCTGGTCTCTGTTAGCAGAGAGTTTCAGACTTTCTCAAATTTTGAGCTTGAAGCTGTCTTGTGTGTTCACTTCATTGGCCAGGCCTATGCAGGTATCTCCCTTGGGATGAATTTAGTCAGGTAGCCAAGCAGGCTCCTGGGTTCATGATCTTTGTAAGATGCCTCTGACGTTTTTGTTTCCTTCTAAATGACAGTTATCATATTTATCTTGACAGTTTGATGGCAAGCCTAGCCATTTGGTGACTGAGCCACCTCCAGCCCACTTATCAAATTTGTCTTTAAAATCATTTCAGTGCTCTTTGCGTCTCTTTCCTAATTGGAATGAGACCCCTCCTCTGCCATATAATAGCCTAGTGACAGAAGGCATGCCTAGCATGCATCAGGTGCCTCCACTCTAGAGGCATAAATTACACGGATATACCCACCAGGAGTGGTATTTGGGAAGGGTGAAGCCACTCAGAGTTCTGCCCACCAGAAAGCCAGAGAAAGAAGCATGGAAGCAGTGTGGCTGGCAGGGTCACCATGGTGTCTCAGCCTTCCCTGTTCTACCCGACAGGTCTGGAGTAGGACTGACTGGCTCCAGGCAGACCATGTTCTACGCGGAGGTGACGGATGCCCAGCGAAGTGGGCCTGGTGGAGGCCTGGCTGAGGAAGGAGAACTCATTGAGGTGGTACATCTCAACTTGGATGATGCCCAGGCCTTCGCAGACAACCCCAATATCCCCAAGACTCTCGGTGTTATCTTTGCTATTTCTTGGTTCTTTAGCCAGGTGGTTCCCCACCTGAGTCTCCAATGAGACCCTGGGACTAGACAGGCTGATCCCATCCACTTGTCCTCGTGCTCTGCACACTCAATAAAGCTTGTATAATTTTCACTGATGGCCACTGGCCTTTAGCACAATGACCTGGGGTGAGGAACAGTGTCTTGAGGAGTAGTAGCAAAACCTCCTCATCTCCTTACAAACCCCTCTGTTCCTCCTCAGACTGTGCAAGTGGATGCTCTGGGAGGCAGGGGGCTGTAGGTGAGCTGGTGCAACAAGCCTGGGATACTGTTGGGTGGAGTAGCCAACTCAGGAGGGGACCAGGGGGCCACCATTCACTGCATGACGTGAGTTGCATCTGCAGTAGAGACTGAGCCTGGCCTCACTTGAGAGGAAATGGGCACAGTACTGCCCATTCTAGAGTATGTACTACCTGGTCTGGGCAGATACAGGGTCCCTGCCATGCCTGGGCTTGGGCTAGAACTGCACTGCCACTGTCCAGGAACTCACTGCCAGGGATACTCAGTATCTGGTGTCTCCAGTGCCCTCTCTGTGACTTATGGGCCATGTGACCTCACTTGACCTGCAGGACATAAGTAATGTCTGCAGTCATCTTGGTGTGGGTGGCCTGGTCTTGCGTGGAACTCTCTTAGGAATGTGATGGCTTACAGTGCTGCTGGCCTTGCTCTGTGGCTTGCTCTGAGGTTGGGGCTACATGAGAGGCATGCAAGTGCACAGAGTCATCCTCCAGGTCCCCAGGGTGCTAGACATGGACAAAGGGGCATGCTGCCCCACCTAGCCAGCTGCTTGGACCACAGGCACATACATAGGGCCCCCCTGTGAAAGGTACATCATCACAGGGTTCTGTAAGTTGGCCTGTCTTGGGATAAGGTCAGGCTTCCAAGCAGTGGCCCAGCTGTGCCCTTCCCCAGAGCTTCAAACCCTCCAGTCAGCATCTTCTATGACATCCTGGGGGGGTCAGCCAAGGTCATGGCCCAGGAAGGATACCCCCTTCCCCTCTGTAACTCAACACAATGAAGCTCAGGTAATGACCTCTCTGTGAACATGTCCTGGGGCTCTGTGTCCCAGTGTCCCCTTGTATGAGGCCAGGAGCTGAAGTGTCAGAATCCTAATTGTAGACATTGAGATAGGGATGCTGATGTGGGTGAGGGGCCCTTTGTCTTCTTACAGCCCCCTGTCCTGCCCTGGAGGATGGAGGGCACCGGCTTCATCCCTCCCTATGCCCCAGGTGGGTGTGACATTGAGGCACCACCCTGAGGAGGTTGTGACGGGTGGACTGCTCAGATAGCACCACCTGTATGCAAATGTTTGTAGCAATTTAGGTGGGGCCCAGCCAGACAAGCAGCCACAGCTTTTTTTTTTTTTTTTTTTTAATTTGGGAAGGGTTCTTAGGTGTTTATCCAGGAGCTAAATACAAGGGGGTCAGGGGGGCGCAGTGACCCAGGTTCACCCTGATGGTCCCAGGACAGGAGTATATCCAGCCACGGCCATGCCTGATGCCCACCATCAGAATCCTGTGACCCTCAGGATCGCCCTTGGATGTTCGCTCTCTGACAGGCAGAGTGGGGGAGGGCTCTGGCAGTCTGGAGGATGGGTTAGGAGTCAGGGCACCTGGGCTTGGGTAAAGTCCAGTCCCTCACTCTGATCTGCAGGCTGGCGGGCAGGTCAGCAGGCACCATTGCTGCGTCTAATGGAGCTGGCATTGATTTCCCAGCTTGGGGTGGGGGGACTGTAACCGGAAACTCCCCTCCCTGGCCGCTATATTTAGCATCACAGGACATAGGCGGAAGCAGAGCTCACTCCCAAGCCCAGCCAGCTCTGTCCAAATCCTGGGTTGCCTCATCCTTCAGCCTGCTCCTGAGGCCCCTCTCTGCCTCTCCAGTTCAAGCTAAGCACCCATTCAGAACACGCCCAGACCCTTAGTGCTAGGGATCTTGGAGAGAGCCACCAGGTGGGAGACCAAAGGGTATCATGTCCAATGGGTGATGAAGGACTTCCTGAACAGGCAGAGCAGCTGACCCTGCAGGGTCAGGTCAGGGTTCCCTAAGTATGTTGGGAGCAGCATGAAGGCAAGCATAAGGTTTTTAGAGTATGTGAGGGAACAGTTCTCCACATACAGGTTCACTGCCCCTGGTAATTCTGCCCGAGGGCTGCAGAAATCTGTGTAGGGAGGGGACTTCAGTGCGAGTGACCACCTTTCATACCTTCAGCACCTCCTGGTCACTATCAGGCAAGATTGTGGCACCCAGAAGTCAGGAAGGAGGTTGTCACCACTGTGGTGATGACACCTGGTCATGGCAGGTGTCATCCAGGTATCGAATATACTACCTAATATTTACCAGCTGTTCTTCTAACCAAGGAGACCCAGGTCTCACTCACAGAGGGTCTGGATAGATGGGGGGGCTGATCCACATCTCCCTACTTTCCAAGGCATGTTGTTGGATAGAACCCCCCCCCCCTCAGAGCCTGTGTTCCTACAAGGTGAGTCCTATGTCTTAGCCTGATGAAGAATCTTTCCCTGGGTCACTGCACCCTTAGCTCTGAGCAGGGGTGGTGGGAATGGAGGTAGGCTGAGTCAGGCAGTCACCCAGAACCCCATGTTAGCATACCGTGGCTCTGCCTGCTGGTCTATCCTCCCACAGCTGCCTGATAGCAGGAAACGGGGACACACAGGGATGGGCTGCAGGGCTATTCCTGGGTGCTGAACTCCCTCTCTTTACCCCTGTACTGCCTAGATATCCTAGATACTGTCCTAGACACCTGTGCCTCTCAATAGCACCATGGCATCCCCCTGACCTCCCCTTGTGTCCTCCATGCCACAACCAGGAATCTTGTTGAAAATGTAAGTCAGGTGGGATACAGCCCAGCCAGGCTCTTTGCGACTTCCCACTAGTGTCTGCAGGAAGTCTGCAGCATTGCCATCCACTTCGGTTTGGGTATTTGGTCCCCACAAGCCCTTGTCAGGTTCTTTTTGACCCCAGGACATTGGCATGTCATTCCTTCTCCTTACCTTGCTACCCACTGTCTGGGTCTCATGGCGATGGTGGGGGTGGGGGTTGGGGCACCTGGCTTTACACTCTTATGATTTGCTGGTCACAATTTATGTCTAAGCTATCATCCACCTTTAGACAGAGAGGTCCCTGTAGCTAGGCCAGGGCTGTGGCTGCCTAGTTCACAGCCTGGCTGGGTGCCCCAGAGAAATGGTGAACACAGGCAAACTGGAAGCTAAGGCTCTTGTGTCCCCTGTGGCCTCCAGGTCAGAGGGAAGATGAAGATGAATCTGCAAAAGGAGTATCTCTTGAAGGATGCAAACATTAGGAAGACTCTTAACATGCTCTAATCCCCTTAATTGGTGGGGGTCTCTGTGTAGCCAGACCTGGCTAGTGTCTCCTCTGCCACACTAGCCTACCTGCCTGTGGGCTCCCTGGGCTCAGGTAGGAGCTGCCAGGGAGATGCTGGCCCATCCTTTCAGGCCTGCTGCATCTGCAGATCTTGGAGAGCGGTTAAATAGTGGTCGGCAGGTGGACTGGAGCTTGGCTCCCTGTGTGGGCTGCAGGCAATGTCCAGGAAGGAGGATACTACCCCTGGCCCGCTTCTACTGCACCTCTGATTCACCCTTACTCGGGGAGGGGGAAGTTCTGATACAGTAAGTCCTCTGGCAGTGACTTGGTCCAGTCGGGGAAACTTGGGAGAGCAGCCTTGGAGAGAGGCCAACCCAGCTACTGTGGGGTTTTGAAGGGCAGGGATTTCTAATCACTAGGGTTACCATTGACACTGGAAAGGGCTCAGCTGAGTGGAATAGAGGCGGTTTGTAGACGAAGAACCCTTGGTATTGACATGTGGAAGAGATGCTCACCTAGGAACAGGCTCAAGAGATGGTAGTGGAGGAGTGGGATACCCAGGCCCTGTGACCTAGACTCCCAAACTGCTGGAAAATCCTCTTTGGGTAGCTCTCTTGACATGGACCACTGTCTTTCTTCCCGTTTCCTTCCCCCCAAATTTGGACCTCTGGCGGGCGAGTTTTTGAAGATAAGAGTCTGACGATGTCCACCTTCACCTCAGCTCCGCGTCTGCAGGAAGGACATTTGTTGACTGATACTCAACCTGTGCGCTTGGAGGAGGGGAGGGCTGGGCGTTGGAGGGGAGCAGCGCCCCCTGTAGCCTGCATGGAGGCGGTAGGAGGCTGCGGAGTGGAGGAGATTCCTCGGGGAAGGGGGCGCACCAGGAGTTGGGCTTACTCGGGTCCCAGGGCCCCACCCGCCCTGCGTGGAGGCAAAATCCTGATGCGTACAGCAGGCAGCATCTCCTTTGGGACCAAGAGCAGAGCGAGAGTGGCTGCGTTCTGATGGGAGGGGACCATGACGGTGACCTCAGGGGGCGCCCCACTCCTAGGCTGCTAACCCGAGCGAGAATTCTGGAGCAGAAGAGGCCACACCTCAGCGAGCCTGGGCGCCAGAGAAGCTACAGCTCGGTGGCCCCGCGCCTCGCCGCGCGGCGCGCAGACCGCGCCCTCGCCTCCTTTAAAGCCCAGGGAGCCCCCAGCACCCCCCACAGCCCCACCCCACCGCGAGGCCCCGCCCCCTCATGAATATGCAGGTGCGCGGGTGACGAATGGGCGAGCGAGCTGTCAGTCTCGTCCCGAACTTGTTGGCTGCGGTGCCTGGAGCGCGGGCGCGCAGAGCCGAGGCCGGGACCCGCCGCCGCCGCTGCCGTCGCCGCCGCCGCCGCCGCCGCCGGGTGGGAGCCGGGCCGGCCGCCGGAGTGCGGCCGCAGCTAGCCGTAGCCGCCGCCTCCCCTGCACGCCCGCCGCGCAGCCCGCGCGCACTGCTCGACCCCGCCCGCGCCGCCTTTGCGGCCGCTGCCGCCTGTGCGCCGCCGGGCTCGGAGGGAGGGCGGGCGGGCACTGGAGGCCGGCGCGGCGGCCGTAGCGGGCGCGGGCGGCGGCGGCGGCGGCGGCGGGGCCGCGGGCGGGGTCGAGGCGGCGATGCGGGCACGCGGCTCGGGGCGCCTGCCTGGGCGGCTTCTACTACTGCTGCTTCTGTGCGTGCAGGTGAGCGGGGCGCGCGGCGGCGACGGGCGCGGACGGGGCGCACCGGGCCGCTCCTCGGGGCCGGGAGGCGCGCAAGCGGCCGCCCGGATCCCTAAGAATTGCGCGAGGGTGGGGGCGGGGCGGAGGCTCGGCGACCCCCGGCCCGTGCCTCCCTGCACTCTCCGCTGCCTTATTTTTAGGCGGCGCGGCCCATGGGCTATTTCGAGCTGCAGCTGAGCGCTCTGCGGAACGTGAACGGGGAGCTGCTGAGCGGCGCCTGCTGTGACGGTGACGGCCGGACGACGCGCGCGGGGGGCTGCGGCCGCGACGAGTGCGACACGTACGTGCGCGTGTGCCTTAAGGAGTACCAGGCCAAGGTGACGCCCACGGGGCCCTGCAGCTACGGCTACGGCGCCACGCCCGTGCTGGGTGGCAACTCCTTCTACCTGCCGCCGGCGGGCGCTGCGGGGGACCGAGCGCGGGCGCGGTCTCGGACCGGCGGCCACCAGGACCCGGGGCTCGTCGTCATTCCCTTTCAGTTCGCCTGGCCGGTACGTGCGCCCCTCCCCCGCACTCAGCTTCCCTGCGCGCCTCGGCGCCCGCCGCGGTCCCTTCAGCACCTGCGGCCGCGCGGGTGCGGGCGGCGCGCGCCCAGACGGGGCGGGGCCGGCAGGGGGCGCCGCGCAGCGGGCGGGCCTGGGGTGCGTGCTATTGCGGACAGGTTCGCGCCTAGCCCACGTGGGCGCGCGGGGTACCCGTGGATGGAGGCAAAGGGCTTGGGGTCGTGGCAAGGCGGAATGGCCAGTGTCTGCGTGCTCGGCTGTCTTCGGAGTGTGCCTACGTTGCCTTGCGCGTGTCTGTGCGTGGGGAGGTGCGAGGCGCCTGCGGCCCAGCAGGCTGCGCAGGCATGTGCGCTGCGCGTGCTGGGGCTGGTCTTGGGCAGGCCCTGGCGGAGTCGTCCGGGCCCACGGCCAGCCTGCTCCTGCCCTGCAGTTTCCTGGATGCCCGGGGGCACGGACAGGCGCCTGGGACCTGCGCAGGGATGACCTGATGTGTGTGTGTTGGCAGAAGCTGCTACAGATGGAAAGACCACCCCTCCCAAAGGGAAGAGACACTAACTAGGCTCCAAGTTGTAACCCTCTGTGGCACTGCTGTTTGTGGATGTTTTATTTTGCTTGTTAGTTTCAGCTTAGGGGTGGCCAGGTCAGGCAGGAACCCAAGTCTGGGCATGCTAAGAAGACGGGTGATGGGGATCCAGCAGCAGGGGGAGAAAGGCCTGGGAGCCGGGAGCCTTATGGTGTTTGCTTTTGTTCACTTTCTGGTTCCAGCTCATACCCTTACCTGATTGTCTACAGGTATGGAATTAGGTAGGGACAGTGAATGTGGACATAGCTTGGAGAACCAGGTCAAGAACAAATGGCATGGGTTGAGCTACAGGTCTGTGACTAGGGAATGGAGTGGGATATCAGGCAGTGATCCAAGAGCTTTCCTGAGTGTCCAGCTACCAATGGGACCCATGGGAATGGGTCTGCCTAGTGACTTGGTCCTGAAAGAGACTTGGAGCTGGGGGCCAGGAATGGCCAAGATTGGGTGGGCAGGGTTTCCCTTGCTCTGCCCTTTCTCCGAGCCCTGGACATCTCTTTTATCCGAGGCCACCCAGCGTGTGCCTCCATCTTTATCTTTTCCTGGGCTCCTGCTCCATATGCAGGGTATCCTCCATTCCCACGCCTACTCAGGTATCCTTGACCCTGGGGGCTTGTGATAGGAATTGTGTCCCTGAAATGAAAAAGGCATGGGCAGGCATGGGGGGGCCCTAGGCAGTTACTATTGCCCTGCCCCCCTCGCCCCCACAGCAGCACAGCAGGCAGGTCTGAGCAGGGCCGACAGCCTGTCATCTGCACTTGGGCCCAAGCCAGCGTGGCTCCAAATCGCTACCTGAGGATGTGTTTTCTGCTCGAGTTGGCAGTAGTGGGTGTGGGGGCAGGGAGGGCCTGGAGGAATGTGGCGGGCCAACGCGTGTCCCTTGTGGCTCTTTGCCCTGCTGTCCAGCCGGTTGGTGTGGTACGGGATGGGACAGGCCCTTTCCTTCTTTGGAGTCTGGGTACCTGGTGTTGAGGACATTTTAACTTCCTTCATTCTGTCCCCAGCTGGTTCCCTCAAATGCCCTAGGAGTGGGCAGGTTTCTACCCTAGATGGAGGGTTAAGGTTAAAGGGGGACAGTTCTGGTTCCCCTTCTTCCCTCTCACTGCACGACCTGACTCTGCCAGGCATGGAGGTGGTGCTGTGATGCCAGTTCCTTGGTATTTCCGCTCTTCAGCAACAGCCCCGAGGCCATGTTGTTTGGTTTGCCACAAGTTCAGCTCTGTCCCATCAGCCAGGGTACATTTGGATCCAGGTGCCGGCTGGGGCGTTTGGATCCTGGGAACAGCAAAGGCCCGCTGGGAATTGGGTTCCTTGGTGCCAGGAGGGCCTCGTGGAAAGATGGGATGATGTGGAAGGTGAATGGGAGCAAGCACCGGCTTCTCACAAGTCCCCCTCTGTCCTGGGTGGAGTGTACCTGCAGTGTATACCTGCGGTGGCGCCTGTTTGAATGAATCCTTAGATGTGAAGAGGTGAAGCAACCCCATCAGGTTGTACATGTTGTAGATGGCCCCAGGAGATGTGTTTTCCCTGGAGTGACTCTGGTGCCTGCCTATACCTAGCAGCCGGGAGGCTGTGTTCACCACACATGCTTGAGTTTTGTGGGTTGAGCAGGTGGCAATAGAAGATTCTGAGAGGATCACAAGCTTTCCTTTGGGGTCTGGTGGATGGCCTTTCTGGATGACTGATGAGAAGCAAGGTGGTTGCTAGCCTATATAATGGGACTCTGCTCGTGATGGCTGCCAGAAGAGGAGAAGTCTCTGCTGCAGACCTTCTGCCTGACCACCTTGCCTTTTGAGCCCAGGGGTGCGACCTGTTCCAGTCTGCTTCCTTGGTAGCAGACCAGTGATGTATGCACTGTCACATCTACCAGCTGGAAGATTGGCAGCATAGGAGAGTGTGGGCTCCATGGCCCATCTGGGGTTATGGGTGAATGTGAGGTGGGTCTGAGGCTGACCTGGTTTCTGTGGCTCAGAAGTGCTGAGATGGTAGTAGTTCTATAACCTGGCTCCCCTTCCTTGAGATGGATGGGATGCCTTTTTGACTGGGACTCCTAAAGCTAGGTGAGGCTGTAGGATGCCCAGCATGTTTTCTTTTGAAGTTTCCAATGCGGCTCCATCCTGCCCAAGTCCTTCCTCTCCCCCTACTGGCTGTCCAGCACATGGCCAAATGTGTACTTGAGGGTGGTAAGGCAAGGTGATCAGAGGAGGTCTGCCCCACTAGGAGGCATGGAGGTTGTTGGGACTAGTCAGAACCAAGGAGCAGATCTGGTGGTGTGGACACAGGACCTGGCCCCATCTGACGCAGGTGGTCTATTCTGGAATCTGCATCTTTGCATGTATACCAAAGGTCCATGCTGCCCTCCATGTCTTCTGGAGCTGGGATGGACACTGGCCTCTCATTATACCCATTCTAAGGTCCATCGCCTTCCATATCATTCCCATGAGACCCAGAATCCTCCTTGAGTGGAGCTGGGGGCAGGTGGTTCTTTGTTCTATACCTGACCTTCCCCCTTTTGGGTTGGGAGGGTCTTGTTCAAGGTTGTATAGTACACACAGAAGTAGGGCTCTCAGCCAGCAATGTGGGGGCCAGGAGGCAGAAAGAGCTAACGTGGCCTGTGGCGGATTTAGACGTGGAAGTGGATGGGGCCTTTGTCCCTGGGCCCACAGGAGTGGTTAGAAAACAACAGCCTATAGTGTGATGGATGGAGGATGGATGCTGTGCATCTGGGTTGGCAGGAAAGGCACTGTAGTTTTCAGGAGTCCTTGTGCTATCTGGATGGAATGGGAAGTGGGCTGGGCCAGAGAGAGGTCCTGGAGGAGCCCAGCAAGGGCTTGAGCTGGAGGAGGTTGTTGGCCATGAGGAGATGAGGGACTTTAATTCCAACACCCAGAAAGAATTCTTATTAGCAGACTGAAGGCTTGAACTAGCCCCTGTTCACATGCCCCATCCTGAGCTGGGTCTTGGCATGTCTGTCCTGATCCTGTGCTAGCTGCAATCCCAGATGACTATAAGGAGTTAGTAGACTCATTGACTTTTCCCTCTTCACAGTGGAGCCTGGGTCCTCCAGTAGTGGGCGGGTGGGCACCAGTGGCAAGGCCTCGGCTGCCTGATGGTGACTGTCGAAGCTCTGGCATGGGGTGGTCTACTGTCTCTTCCTGAGACCTGGAAGAGGTTGCCCCTTCCTACAACTCCTTGGGTGACAATGGTGACACAGGCCTAGGCCTCTCCAAAAAAGCTCTGGTTTTAGGAAATATGGCTGTGCTTCAGGCTTCCGTCATTGCCAGAAAGTGCTCTGTCAGGGGCCCAATTTGGATGCTGGGTAGAACAAGCATTGTACCTTGCTATGGGGTAAGGCATAGCTGGTCTCAGGTCTACCTTTCCTGTGTCTGTCTGCTGTCCTCTTAGCTCTGTCTGAGGGATAGGTGAGGGGCTTGCAGTCAGGTTTGGAGCTTGACCAGATGGTAATGGACTGTGACTGGAGGTATGTCTGGGACCAGGCTTGTGGGAAGAGACTCTGCTACTTAGACCTCCAGAGGCCGGCAGGCGGGCAGGTGATCCAGGAGGAGTGGCCTAGAAGGAGGGACCTGGCTTTTCTCTCCGCTTCTAGAGAACCTGGGCAGGTGGTAGCTCTCTGTCTTTCCCGTAGCCCCCCAGCTTTCCCAGCCCCCACTCACTCCAAGGCCCCAAGTTCCCACAGGCTTCTAGCCCAGGTGCCATTGTCCCTCTGTCAACTACAGGGTTTGACTTCCCAGGCAGGGATGCACACTGCCATTTGTAGTGAGGGATGTGGTGCTAGAGGCTGGGGGAAGGGAAGAGCTGGGGGGGGCCACAGTGTCACGGGGGGAGAAGCCAAAGGTGCCGCCTGCCTGCTGGCTCAGGTTCTCCCTGGATGACTTCCTGCCATGCAGGTGTAGGGAGCCCAGCTGGCGGGCGATGGGCCCTCTTGGGTGGCGGGCCGGCTGTGTCCCTGAGGGAGCAAGTAACTGGAGCCCTAGGCTCAGGCTGAGGTGGTGGTAACCCTACCTGTGTGGCTGGCGTGGGTTTCCTGGGAGTGCTACTGGTTCATCTGAAACCCAGGTGTGTGCAGGGAATCCAGATCCAGGCTTTTCTGCCTGCCTTTTGGCTAGAGCCTCTAGTTGGTGGGCTTGACCTGTAGCAATGATGGCAGTGATCTCAGGCCCAGCCTGGCCTCACCCTCTCACAGCCCATCAGCTCCTCACTCCTACCCAGGAGCAGAATAAGTCTGTTAGCCTCAGGTCTCACTGGCCACCTGTTTTGAGGGAATCAGTGACGATTCTGCAGTGGGGTCTGTGGTGTCCTGTGCTATGACCCTCCCTGTTCCACATTCCTTGCCTCCCTCCTTTTAGCCTCCTTTTCTGGCCCTCATTCTTCTTCTTTGCAGTGCTTCCTTGGGTTGAATTTCTCTTGGGGCTGTATAACCTGGCCTGTTGCTTACTTTCTCTGGCTCCGTCTGTTGGCTCAGGCTGTAGTCAGTGTCTGCTCTGTGCTCTGCACTTGAATGAGTAGGTGGGTAAAGGAAACTGAAGGAACGGGGTAGGTAAGGCCTGGGAAGAGGCTGGGAGCCCAGCTTGTCACCAGGGAACTAGACTTGGATAAATGGCCGCCCTGAGGATGGTTGTGTGCTGGAATGAAGGTAGAAACTGTAGAGAACCCAGGTGGGCTCTGCATCCTGGTGGAAGAGAATAGCGCATGGGGGTTTCTTAGGCTTCTGTGGATAGGACTGGGAGCTCCTGTGGTTGCCGAGAGACCAATGGAAAGAGCAGTTAGGATGGGAGTCACAGTGGGAATGGGGAAGGGGGTTTAAGGGGAATTTAAGGGATAACATTGAAAAAACCTGGTAGTGGCTTTGTGGAACCAGGGAGATTTCTGGAGGGGACCAGTGGCACTCTGCTTTTGGCCTTGCTCACAGTGGCATGGGCCCTATGTCTTCAGACAGGTGCTCAGAGGAGATGCCAGAGTAGAAAGGGAAGGTGTCCATGTTGAGGTGCCAGCAGACAGGGAACAGGACAGGTTCTCTTGTCTCTCCAGTAGGCTGGGTCTGGCAGGCTGAATGGGGAGAGGGAGAATGGGAAGTTCTAGAAAGCTAAGGCCTAGACCAGGTTAGGTGGGGGGCTCCAGTGGGTCTGAGGGGGTATGGGAGCCAAGGAATGACCAGTGGGATTCTTGGCCATCCAGAAAATCATGAATTTACTCAGCATAGCCTGGCTACAGAGGAAGGGTTGCCTGAGGGACAAGGCACGGTGGTCTCAGGCCACTCCCTCACAGGGGCAGGTCTTCTGTTGCCAAGGTGACAGCTAGCAGCAACACTCATCATCATGGCTTGGGACAGGAGGGACAGGTTGTGGGGGCTGGCCATGATTATGGGGCTGAGGCTGTACCCAGCATAGCATCTCTTGAGCCTCAGTGTCCCCCACCTGTACAGCAAGGAACACCCCCTCATGTCTGTCCTGGGGTGATAGTTATGGGTCTCACTGAATGCACTCTGCTGATTTTGTTGTTGGGCCTTTGGGTAAGCACCTCCATGTGCCTGGTGAGAGGACTGTTGTGTACTGTCCTCTCACGTGGGCTTGTAATACACAGGACCACATATTTCTAACCTCAGGGCAGACCTCAGTGATGCATTCTCAATGGGAGTGCTCTCCCCACAGATGCTTGAACCTCTCCCTTCACCCTTTGCTGACTTCAGGAGTTTGCACAGGTGGGGCTGAGCTGGGCTGTGGGGGCCCAAGATCAAGGTGCTAAAGGTTCTTGAGAGGTGCAGCCAGGAAGACTCTTCTGCCTTTAAGCTGGGATATCTGGGATCTGTAGAGGAGATGAGCTAGCCTTGGTGGACGGGGATAGGGATGGAAGGGAACCACAGAGCCATGGGACAAGGCCCTCTGCTAGGCCTGAGCAGCCCAGAGCCTCACAGGTCTGGGGTATGGCACCCTGCCCCCAGAACTGCAGCAGGTGGGAAGGAGCCTCAGGCACCTGACCAGTTACCCTTATGTCTGCAGCGTTCTTTCACCCTCATCGTGGAGGCCTGGGATTGGGACAATGACACCACTCCAGATGGTGAGTGTGCCCCGTACTGGGGGTAGTGGGTAGGTGGAGGGAAGCTGTCAGCAAGACTTTCCCCAAGATGCTGGGAAACTGGTCTGCTGGGCCAGAGTGCCTGTGGCCAGGTCTGTGCTTCTCTGTCTGTTGGGGGCAATAGCTCATACATCTTGTTTTGGTGTTAAGGAGCTCTTCATATTTGTGGCTTTGAAGAGCTGTGTGTACAGTTCCTTTATTCCTGGTATCTTCAGTGTACTCTTTTGGTGCCCATGTTGGTAGATAGAGTGGAATGGGATATCCTCAAATGCTTCTCTGCCTTTGTGGCCTTTTCTCTATCCTGGAAAATGAAGCTTGAGGGTCACCACCTCAAGATTGACTGTCCCGTGATGGTGTGTGTGGTAGGGGTAATCTCAGACCTCAGTGATGAGGTAGAGATTGTCTATGGATAGATAGGGAAGCATCTCAGGCAGAGAGTAAACAGAAGCTGCAAAGGCCCAGAGGCAGGATCTGAAGATCTGGGTGGAGTTCCTATGGTTGGGGGACGAGGGGATCAGATCAAGCAGACTTTGGGGCCAGTGAGGACACTGTCCTCTTGCTGGGGATGGATTGTTCAGGCTGCAATGTGGACAGAGTCTGCAAGGCCAAAGTTGAGGCCAGCAAAGAGGATACTGTGTGTATCAAGACAAGGAGGCTGAAACAGGCAGCTTGAGGGGCTAAGGGGCTCTGGCTATTCTCGAATGTGGAGGCACAGGGTGACTGATGGCTTGGACCTGAGGTTATGGTCAAATGTACCCCTTGAGACCTTCCACAGCAATGCATGATGATCGGGATGAAACCCAGGCCCACCAGGGATGTTGCCAAGGATATGTGAACAGGAAGATTAAGAGCTCAGGGTCAGCCAAGGCCCAAGGAATGCAACCAGGGGCCATGACAAGGATGGAGCAGTGGGCCCACTAGGAGAGCTCTAGCTTAAGGCACTGAGTACCCAGCTGAACCTGTACTAATGAAACAGGGGGAAAAGTGGAACAGGAGGGCTCAGTGAGCAGCTGCCATAGAAATCCCAGGCAACAGTGGAAGGTGCTCTCGAGCCTGCTCAAGGAGTGCTTCAGTGCACTGGGAGGTCCAGCTACAAGGGAGTTCAGGACCTGTGAATGGGTCCCAGAATCCTGTTTAAGATGGATCACTAGGGTGTTTCTGGAAGCTGGATGCAATACAGGAAGGAAGAGAGAATGGTGTGGTGCTCAGTGGGTTTGGGAAGCTTAGGGCTTGCAACCCTTCTGACCCTGTCTTTGTGATGGTAGAGCGGGAGAGCTAGCTTCCCGAGCCCTTGGTTAGAGCTTCTGGCCCAGCCTTCCCATGGGGGCCTGGACAGTGTCTCCACTGCCCTCTGTTCCTGGCTCCTGCAGGGGTGGCAGCCTTCCTCTGCCTGGCTGCCCCATTGCCCCTAAAGCTGCCTGGTAGGCCTATGCTGTGTTCCTGGGGACTGACGGGTAGCCGATGCTGCTGGCTGACTCTGCTGCTCCCAAAGAGGAGCTGCTGATTGAGCGGGTGTCACACGCTGGCATGATTAACCCTGAGGACCGCTGGAAGAGCCTGCACTTCAGTGGCCACGTGGCCCATCTGGAGCTACAGATCCGAGTACGCTGTGATGAAAACTACTACAGCGCCACCTGCAACAAGTTCTGCCGGCCCCGCAACGACTTCTTCGGCCACTACACCTGCGACCAATATGGAAACAAGGCCTGCATGGATGGCTGGATGGGCAAGGAGTGCAAAGAGGGTGAGGGTCATCCAGTGTGGGGGTGGAAATGGGCATTCCCAGGGCTAGCATGACTGGCTGCAGCTGTGCCTCTCTCTCTGCCCCTCTGTTACAGCCGTGTGTAAACAAGGATGTAATTTGCTCCACGGGGGATGCACTGTGCCTGGGGAGTGCAGGTGAGCACCAAGCCTGCCCTTCTTTACCTGAGTTGCTGTTGAGCCTGCAGCAGCTGGGGCACCCTACAGGCATTAGTGGGCCATGGAGTATGGTGCTTCGTGTAGGAAGTCAGATTCTGTGGAGCTGAACTAGAACCCTGCCCTTACGAAGCTTGTGGCCATGAAAGGGGCAGTGTTGTCCTGAGCGTGTGGAATGTAGAGTGACAGTTTCTCCATAGGACAGCTAGAAGGGAACCACAGAGGATGGTCAGGTAGTCCCCACCAGAAGGCAGAGGTGTATGTGTGGATGAACGTGGCATAAGCGTGAGGAGTCACAGTGACAGCTAGTGAGAGAGACAGGGAGGGCTGCAGGCTTAGGAGGAGACCACACAGCCACTGTACAGGAAGAACCTCATAGGTGCCAGTGAGGAAGAAGATACACGGAGGCCACAACGGGGGAGTGCTGGGCAGTGGGGTGGAGTGGGGGAGGCCTGCGGACATGCTCAGGGGCTGGGATTTGATGTGGGGGGGGTGAGAGGACGGCTGGGGTGAAGAAGGACCTGAAAGCCTGCTAGCTTGAACTGCTGTGGGAGAGGCAGGCCAGTGTGTGTAAAAAGGGTGTTTTGGACTGGGCGGGGTGGCCCTTTATTCCCAGCTCTCAGGAGTCAGAGACAGGTAGATCTCTGTGAGTTCAAGGCCAACCTGGTCTACAGAGTAAGTTCCAGGACAGCCAGAGCTGTCAATCAAAAAAAAAAAAAAAGTGTTCTGGCTAGACCTGGCCTTAAGGCAGTACGGCATGTGGGTTCCAGGTTATATTTACAGCCCAGTGGTCAGATGGAGGGGAGAGGCTGGAAATGTAGGCAGACATTGGCAAGGGGTCTGATGGGGGACTTGGAGTCAAAGGGAGGCCAGAAGGGGGTCCTGCAGCTTAGACAGTAGAAGCCCTCTGAGGCTTGTGAAGCAGTGTGGGGGTAAGGAGGTCAAATTAGACTAGAGAGTAGAGCAAAAGTTGGCATTCTCAGGTGTTGAGTTGGGGAAGTGGCCCAGGGTGTTGGAGGGTGTAGGAAAAGGGGGGGGCGATAAGGAGCTCTCAGACTGCTGGAGCCATAGTAGTAGGCCTGCCTGGGCCCTCCTGCTGTCCTGGTCTCATCCCTGGCTACCCTCTGAGGGATGGTTATTCGTCATGTGACCGTTCAGATGAGGGCAGTGAAGCGTGTGGAGTTAAGGGACTTATGCAGGCATATGCTGTCTAGTCTGGACAAGATGGCCAGGGGGTGGGGAGTTGAGATGGACTGGGGAGGGGCATGGTGGCGTTGGCTTGGGTGGTGATGTGAACAGCAGCCAGGCTGGTCCCAGGGCAAAAGGATGGATGTGCAGTGCAGCGTCCCCCAGTGTCACTTGTGCACACTGTGCTTTCATCTTAGCAAGATTTGAGGCAGTGTGTGGAGCACCTGGCCCAGGATGGGCTGGTACCTTTCTCTAGGAACTTAATCCTAGGAAGGAGGTAGGGTGGGAGGGGCGGCAGAAATTGTCCATGGGGATAGCTCTCTGCCTTGTGTAGTCTTTTCCGCCTGTCTCTGAGCAGTGTGCTGGAGTTGGGCATGAGTTCTAGGCAGATGTGGCTCGCTGATGGTAAACATAGGAGCCTGCCCTCAACCCCACACCCACTCCTTGGCCCAAGGTGTATTATATTACCTTGACGGCTGTACCAGCATCCTTGTGTGGTCAGTGCTGGGTGGGAGAAATGAAAGATAAGCCAATTTCCCTACAATGCAGAAAGGCTGTGGGTAGCACATAGACAGGAACATTGGGATAGAAAACCAGAGTAGGGGGCGGTAGGTGAGTGCCAACCACCTTTCCCTGGGTCAGAGGGTGAGGCCAAATGGCCTCCTGCTGTCCAGGGCTCAGGTTTCAGCAGAGGACACCCCCCCAACCGGATGCTACTGCGGAGATGGCTGCGCTTTCCTGCCACCCTCCCCAGGCCCTGGAACTGCTGGCAGGAAAGCCACAAGGTGGGGTCTGGTGTGGGATGGCCCGCCCAGGGTGGAGAACTCGCCCTTGGGATTCAACAGGGTCTGGGCTCTGAACTAGCTGTGGTGCTCCCTGGTGGATGACCCAAGGCTGGTCACAGCCCCACCCTGCCCTCCAACTCCCCATCACCTGGAGAGAAGATTCCAAGTAGAGATGGGTGGCCTACAGTGAACCTGCCTTGGACATTCTGGGCTGGATCCTGGAGCCAGCCTCAGTTTCCCTATGTGAGCCTGGGTGAGCTGAGCTGATAACTGCTTATGTGCGTGGCTCCAGGGCAGCTCAGGAAGGGCTGTGGTTTTTCCTTCTATAAAAATAGCTCCTGTGGCGGGTGTCAGCGTGGAAGTGACGTGGCCTCCACGTCATTCCTGCCCCACAGGACCTTAGCCTTCAAGGAAGGAGCCCCCAGAGTCTTGCCCAGGGCCCAGAGGGCAGCCTACTGGAGCCCTATCCTCTCACCTGCTGTCTCCGTGCTGGCCACCTTCTTACATCCTGAGGGCTTGTCCTAGAGGGAACCTAACCCACAGTGTGGGCAGAGTCAGATCTTAAGATTCTGGCCTCATCTGAGATCTTCAACTCCATACTTTGGGCTCTACCCTGCTCAATGTGGCCCTGCCATAGGGCTGGCTAGACAGACAACCCATGGGTTGGACTTTCCTGGGAATAAGAGAAACCTCTGCCTTTGAGTACCAGTGAGGATATGGGTATCACTAAGTTCACACAGCCCTTGGACCAGGGTGGCCAGGACCTCTCCTGATGTCACCTCATCCTTCTCAGACCCTGCTGTGGCCCCAGCAGCACCTAGTGAGCAGGACCTGGCACTATATCCCTGGGCCTCCCCCGGCTGGGCCTTCCTTCCCGGCTCCTGCTTCTGGGGCCTGGCCCAGGGTTGAGTCCTAGAATAGCTCACGGAGGAATGATGGGACAGCTGGGCTGACCATCTCGGCCAGTGGCCGGGAATGCCCGTGACGGTGAGGCTGGCTGGCGGGCCGTAACCCCTGCTTGGCTCAGGACTGTTCTGTAAGGCCAAGGCCCAGCGGGGGTGGCCTGCACTTCTGTGCTTGCCTCCCAAACCACATACTCATCTGCCTAGCTGATAGCTTCACTGCTCGGTCCTCCAGGTGCAGCTATGGCTGGCAGGGCAAGTTCTGTGACGAGTGTGTCCCCTACCCTGGCTGCGTGCATGGCAGCTGTGTGGAGCCCTGGCACTGTGACTGTGAGACCAACTGGGGTGGCCTGCTCTGTGACAAAGGTAGATGGTGGGCAGTGGGCAGGGCCAGGCCTTAGCTCTAAAGCTGGGCCCATTCCTGAGAACCCTACCCTTGTGCCCAGACCTGAACTACTGTGGCAGCCACCACCCCTGTGTCAATGGGGGTACCTGTATCAACGCTGAGCCTGACCAATACCTCTGCGCCTGCCCAGACGGCTACTTGGGCAAGAACTGCGAGCGGGGTACGTTGGAATGCTGCTTCTCGGGGAGCCTAGCTGAGCGGACTGTGCCCTTGTGAACTCTGGGTCTTGTGGGGCTTGGGTGTGGTGGGTACCATGCTACTTACACTTTGACTCTGCAGCTGAGCACGCCTGTGCCTCCAACCCGTGCGCCAACGGAGGCTCTTGCCATGAAGTGCCATCTGGCTTTGAATGTCACTGTCCATCAGGCTGGAGTGGACCCACCTGTGCACTTGGTGAGTGCCTGGGGACTCCACTTAGAGAGTGGGCAACACCCAAGAGGTTTGGATGGAGTGGATGAATCCACTGTACTGTGGACACTGGCCAAACGACAACAGGTTCCTGCTCCTTTACATGGAACCAAGCTTCCCTACTGCGGACTGAGCCCCCACAGGCCATGCTCCTACTCAGTGGCCATGCCACCATACCCCACACCCACTGTCCAGCATCTACACTAACTAGACATGATCCCACATTCACTGCCCATTCTATACCATTCACTACGCCCTCCCACTTGCTAGCCACACCCCTACATCTCTCTCTCTCCCTGTCTTTACTCCTACAGACATTGATGAATGTGCCTCTAATCCATGTGCAGCAGGCGGCACCTGTGTGGATCAGGTGGACGGCTTTGAGTGCATCTGCCCAGAGCAGTGGGTGGGGGCTACTTGCCAGCTGGGTAAGGGCTCCCTGGGGGCCATCTATGCATGAGCTGTGTGCTGTGCATGCGGCTGCTGCTGCTGGTACTGCTAGGGCTGCGGGTGCCAGGTGCAGGGCACAGTGGGTAAGTGGGGCCTGAGCCCCACAGCTCCCCTTGTCTCATTCACAGACGCCAATGAGTGTGAAGGGAAGCCGTGCCTTAATGCTTTTTCTTGCAAAAACCTGATTGGCGGCTATTACTGTGATTGCCTCCCGGGCTGGAAGGGCATCAACTGCCACATCAGTCAGTATGGGTGGGTGGCACAGTGGGTGGGGCTGGGGCACACAGAGGGCCCCTCTGACCCTGCCACATGCCTTTCTGTCCCTAGACATCAACGATTGTCACGGGCAGTGTCAAAACGGTGGCACTTGCAAGGTAAGGAGGCTGCCATATGCTCTACCGAGACCGGGAAGAGTGGAATGTGGCTGGGGAGGAATGGGATGGGGACTCATGAAGTTCAGTCGCCCACTGTTCTGTCCACATACCTAGGACCTAGTGAATGGGTACCAGTGTGTATGCCCACGGGGCTTTGGAGGCCGGCACTGCGAACTAGAGTACGACACGTGTGCCAGTAGCCCCTGCCGTCGGGGTGGCATCTGCGAGGACCTGATGGATGGCTTCCGCTGTCACTGCCCACGGGGCCTCTCTGGGCCGTTCTGTGAGGTAGTGACCTAGAGGGGCTTTGGTAGGAGCTACCTCATGGTGTGCAGGGAGTGTTGCCCATGCTGTCCTCAGAAGCCAGGCTGGGAGGGGACCTAGGAAGGAGTGGGTGCCTTTCTCCTATTGGGTGATCTCTCTTGTCCTGAGCTATACATGGTTTTGCTCTGACCTCTGTGAAAAGAAGTCCTTCTCAGTGGACTTCTTAGGGGCCCATGGCAGTGGCCTGGCTTCAGGTCCAGGGAGCGTGGTGGTGCCGGCTGTGGGAAGGACCTCTCTTGGCTCTGAGGGCAGCCTGGCAACATGGGGGTCAGAAGCTGGTCTTCCTGCCAGCAGGAGGAGCCAAGGCCGGATGCTGCCTGTGGGAGGCAGAGGAAGCTTGGCTGCTGTGGAGGCAAGGGCGGCAGGAGGGGGCTGGTGGCCCACAGGTGTTTCCGTCCAGCTGATGGTGCTTGACCGTTCTCGGGTGGGCGGGAACTTCAAGCTCGGCCTGGCACTGTCTGGTGTAAGGCTGAGGCCTGGTTGTCCACACTGAAAAGTGCTTCTGTCTAGAACTGGACTCTTACAGTTGGAAACCCTCCTTTACCTCTAGGCGGATATGGATCTCTGTGAGCCAAGCCCCTGCCTCAATGGTGCTCGCTGCTACAACCTCGAGGGTGACTACTACTGTGCCTGCCCAGAAGACTTTGGTGGAAAGAACTGCTCAGTGCCCAGGGAGACATGCCCTGGCGGGGCATGCAGAGGTGTGGGACGCAGCCCCAGGCCGGGTGGGAACCCAGATGGAGATGGATCTGATCCCTGCCCATCTCTTTCCCACAGTGATTGATGGCTGCGGGTTCGAGGTAGGGTCCAGGGCACATGGTGTGGCACCCTCTGGCATATGTGGTCCTCATGGGCACTGTGTCAGCCTGCCCGGGGGAAACTTCTCTTGCATCTGTGACAGCGGCTTCACAGGCACCTACTGCCATGAGAGTGAGTGGTATGCAGAGTCGGTGGGGTGGGGCAAGCTGGCCAGCCACAGGGACAGCTCACCATCCTCTCCCACAGACATTGACGACTGCATGGGCCAGCCCTGCCGCAATGGGGGCACGTGCATTGATGAAGTGGACTCCTTCCGCTGCTTCTGCCCCAGTGGCTGGGAAGGCGAACTCTGTGACATCAGTGAGTGTGCACTCCTGCACGCCTGCCTTCCCTGGACTGCCCCACTGGCTAAGGCCTGGCTCCACCCCTATGACCTACTCAGCATTGTATGCATGGGCCTGAAGTCATGGGGTGGAATCCCAGGCTCCCACGTGCTTGGGCCCAGCTCTTGCTCTTCTCCGTGAAGCCCTCCCCAGCGCCGGTGACCCCTGCTGACCGGCGTCCTCCCCCCAGATCCCAACGACTGCCTTCCCGACCCCTGCCACAGCCGCGGCCGCTGCTATGACCTGGTCAATGACTTCTACTGTGCCTGTGATGATGGCTGGAAGGGCAAGACCTGCCACTCACGTGAGTGCCTGGGTCCGTGCAAATGAGTGGAGGGGGCTGCCTGCCAGGACCCTGCTTGGTCAATATGACCTGCCGCCACTGAGCAGCCATGTGATTGCAGGCGAGTTCCAGTGCGACGCCTATACTTGCAGCAATGGTGGCACGTGTTACGACAGTGGCGACACCTTCCGTTGCGCCTGCCCTCCAGGCTGGAAGGGGAGCACCTGCACCATTGGTGAGGTTCCTACCCAGCCCAGCACGACCTGGGGGGCTCTGCTGCCTCCCCTGCCCCAGGATGCCTGTCTCACCTATCTTAGGGTCCACCCAGGCATCACAAGAAGCCCTTTCTCCCTTTTTGCAGCCAAGAACAGCAGCTGTTTGCCCAATCCCTGTGTGAATGGAGGCACCTGTGTGGGCAGTGGAGACTCTTTCTCCTGTATTTGCCGGGATGGCTGGGAGGGCCGCACCTGCACACACAGTGAGCTGGAGGGGTTTCAGGTGGGGGAGGCTAAGTGGGCCCTGCTTAGCTTCACCCAGCTCCTTATCCCTTCTTATGGAAGACATAGTTCTCCACCTGTGCACCTCACCCATTCACACTCTGAGACCTGTTCTGCCATTTTTAAGTCAGCCCCATCTTAGATCCACAGTGTCCATCTACCTCCCCTCATCTGCCACTGTGCAGTTTGGGGCTCATGCTGAGAAATAGGTCCCATTCCAACTACAGGCCCCCTCCTGGTGGCTTGCCTGGGGCTTCAGAACCTTCTTGGCACTTCTCTGCTGGCTTTGTGAGGCTGGCATGGACAGGGTAGTGTCTATCCATGAACCTCAGGCACACGGATCTGCTGTAGATGTGTACTGGGCAAATGTGTGCTGAACTAACCACCCTGTCTTTCCCCTCAAATGCAGATACCAATGACTGCAACCCTCTGCCTTGGTGAGTAGCAGCCTGGAGGCTGGTGGGGGAGGGGTACAGGGCCCATATTGGGGAGCCCCATATGACCACTCTCTCCCCTGCAGCTACAATGGAGGCATCTGTGTTGATGGTGTCAACTGGTTCCGCTGCGAGTGTGCACCTGGCTTTGCGGGCCCCGACTGCCGTATCAGTAAGCAGTCTAGGTGGATAGAAGGAGTGGACTCGGGGTGGGGGGGAATCTATCTTGGGGCCCCTCCAGCCAACCTCAGTATCAAGAGCTGGGAAACATAAACCTCCTATCCTGATAGACTACGCGACCACAGCCCTGTCCTGCCTCTTACATGTCTGTGTCCTGTGGGTTCCTAATTCCTCCCTGAAGAGCTGATTGTACCTTGGGAGGAGGAGTATGGGCTACAGGCTAGAATGTTCATGCTCACTCTTGACTGTGAGAATGTTTCTGTGGATGTAGCCACCTCTCAGAGTGGAGCACAGAGGCAGATGGAGGAGGGTAAGGGCTGTGGGTTAGAAGGCTTCAGACTGGCAGAATGACAATGACTGCAACTGTCTCAGCCTAAGGAGCTGTGGGTCAGGTGGCCTGAGGCACACCCTTGTACTCTTCTGCCTTTCCCACATCCTGGTCCCTGTGTGGGGTGCTAGCCTGTCCTAAGAAACACATGGCCACTTTCCCTGCAGACATTGATGAGTGCCAGTCCTCGCCCTGTGCTTACGGAGCCACGTGTGTGGATGAGATCAATGGGTACCGCTGCAACTGCCCACCAGGTCGTTCTGGCCCTAGGTGCCAAGAAGGTAGGCTGGCTATCACTGTGGTGGTCAGGGCATGGACCAGGTCCTTTGTCCAGTGCTCGGATACTCTGTCGAGCCTCCTCCTTCTCACCACAGTGGTCATAGTCAGGAGGCCCTGCTGGTCCCGGGGCATGCCCTTCCCACATGGCAGTTCCTGGACAGAAGACTGCAACAGCTGCCGCTGCCTGGACGGCCACCGGGACTGTAGCAAGGTGGGACCAGCCCCTCACCCACCCCTCTCGCTTTCTTCCTCAACTATCAAGAGGCTGGGGCAGGGGTGGGAATGTAGGCAGATAAGGGGCATCCTAGGGGAATAAACTGGGGGAGGGTTTCTTGGGCCCACCTCTCTCTCTCTCTGTACACTTAGGGAAGTTGAGGCCCATCCCAGGCTCTGCCTAGCTCTTTCTGCTTAGACAGAAAGTCATTTCTGGAATGGAGTTTTGTCTGCCTCCCTAGGGCCCCTCAGTGGTGGAGACACTGGAGACACACTGACTCAACCATATCTTACCTTCATGAGCTGCCTGTACCTGCCTGTGGTTCCACATTCCCATGTGTCTTTCCCAGGTGTGGTGTGGATGGAAACCTTGCCTGCTATCTGGCCAGCCCAATGCTCTAAGTGCCCAGTGCCCACCAGGGCAGCAGTGCCAGAAGACCCTGGGTCAGTGTTTGCAGCCACCCTGTGAGAACTGGGGGGAGTGTGCAGCTGAGGAACCCCCGCTACCCAGCACCCCCTGCCTGCCACGGACCACCCATTTGGATAACAATTGTGCTCGTCTCACACTGCACTTTAACCATGACCAAGTACCTAAGGTAAGTGGCGCTGGGGGACCTAGGATTCCAGAACTTACCTCTAGAGTGATTGCCTTGTCATAGCTCAGTTCCCATAAGTTCAGAAGCCCATGGTTGTCCAAATGGCCACCAGCAGGCTCACGTGAAAGCACTGAGCTCAGGGACTGTTGAGTTAGAGGAGGAGAGAATAGGTCTAGTCTGGGCAGCCTGCTTATCCAGTGTTGCAGGGGTGCTGTGGGCCATTCTACTTTAGCTGGTTGACTGTTTCTGGTGTGTCCCAGCCACATCCTCTGGATGTTTAGAGCTACTCTGCCTGTCTCCTAGAACAAAGGAGCTTGGAACTCAATGATGCCCATCCTGTCAACCCCTTCTTTTCTCCTAAGCTCCTACTACTACCTACAGATAAGACTGGGGTGGGGGCAAGGTAATCTCCCCTTGTTCCTCTTCTGCTTCATGGATGGAGCCCCCACCAGCAGAGAGATGAGTGACCTCAGATCTTGGCTCCAGACTCTACTAACCTATTGCTTGTCTTCCTAGGGCACCACCGTGGGTGCCATCTGCTCTGGAATCCGAGCCCTGCCTGCCACGAGGGCAGTGGCACGCGATCGCCTCCTGCTGCTGCTCTGTGACCGTGCATCCTCAGGGGCCAGTGCTGTGGAGGTGGCTGTGGTGAGTGTGTCTGGAGACCTGTCCTGAGCAGGCATCTAAACCCTCAGTGGCTGTGACACTCTGGTGTTTTGTGGGACAGTGGCAAGCTTGAGGAGAAGAGGCATTTACATGGCAGAATGGAGACAAGGAGCAGTGGGAACTGGGGGAGGAGCCAGATCTGGCATCCCCCTGGGCACCTCTGCAGCTGAGTGGGGCCAGGTGGGAAACTGTATCTATGTGGACAGCAGCAGAAGGGCAGGGCCAGAGCTCTTAAGGAGAAGAACACCAGGATGTAGAGGTGGTTCGTGAACTGACGGTCCATGGGCTCAGTTGCTTGAAGGAAAGACATCAGGAATGTGAGATGGGATTCTTTTAAGAGAAATGCTCTAGAGCCCAGTGGGGCCCACAGGGATTTTGTCTAGGTGAGGCAGTGCAGACTACATGGTATGGAAGGCAGGGTTGGACAGAGGCCTTGACAGGCCCAGGGCAGAGGCAGAGGCAGAAATGACAAGATGGGCACTAGACAAGTGGGAAATAGAGTTTCAGAAGTGGCGTGATCAGTGACCTCCAGGGTTTGTTTTGCCTGGCTTCTGAAGCTGCAGACATTCGCTCTTGGGTAGGATCCCTGGTATGTGGAAGGAGGCCAGAGAGGATGCTCTGGAGCTATCCCTGAAAGAAGCAGTCTTGAGATGGCAGGGGTGGTTGTTAGCCAAGGGGAGGGTGAGGCAGGAGATCAAAGTAGCCTTGTGGCATGTGGTGATGAAGGGGCACAGTATTCAGGGAGAGAGAAAAGAAATGCCTTGGGTACAGGTTGGGTGCCAGGGCGGGTGTGCAGCACACAGGTAGAGATAGAAGTGTGGGGCCGGTTTTGTTGCTGTAGCTCTTGAGGAGCATGCAGATCTGGGAGCTGAATGGCCCGAGTAAGGTCAGCTGTCCCCAAGCAGAATACAGGCATTTGACAGAAGGGGTTGGGCCACTCCCTAAATATGTCTGGTGGGTGCATCCTGTATCAAGATCCGACCCCAGTGAACGTCCCATTTCTTGGTCTCCAGACTCTGAGGTCCTTGCCATGTGTGGCTCAGCACAGAGTCAGTCCTCCCTGTGGCAGCCCTCTGTGCATCTGGCTGGGAACTGGTCAAGGTTTGGGCAGTGGCCATGGCAGGTGCCTGGGAGAATACCTTTGGGCTATCCCCAGTGTCATTCTCTGCTACAGTCTTTCAGCCCTGCAAGGGACCTGCCGGACAGCAGCCTGATCCAGAGCACAGCCCATGCCATCGTGGCTGCCATCACTCAGCGAGGGAACAGCTCACTGCTGCTGGCTGTCACCGAGGTCAAAGTGGAAACAGTTGTTTTGGGAGGCTCTTCCACAGGTGAGCTGGGGAAGTGGGGGCTCCCAGACTCCAGGCCAGTGGGAATCTGCCAGGTAGACACTTCTCAGAGAGATGAGCTACCTGCTGCCATCCAACTCCATTCTAGAAATCAAACTGTAGGTACACTGGGGTGCTTACTGCCTCTCCTTCCACCTAGGTCTGTTGGTACCTGTTCTGTGCAGTGTGTTCAGTGTGCTGTGGCTTGCCTGCGTTGTTATCTGCGTGTGGTGGACACGAAAGCGCAGGAAAGAGCGTGAGAGGAGCCGGCTACCACGGGATGAGAGTGCCAACAACCAGTGGGCCCCGCTCAATCCCATCCGCAACCCCATTGAGCGGCCAGGCAGCAGTGGTCTGGGCACTGGGGGCCACAAGGACGTACTCTATCAGTGCAAGAACTTCACACCGCCACCCCGCAGGGCAGGCGAGGCACTGCCCGGGCCAGCTGGCCACGGGGCTGTTGGGGAGGACGAGGAGGATGAGGAGTTGGGCCGTGGAGACGGGGACTCTCCAGAGGCAGAGAAATTTCTCTCACACAAATTCACCAAAGACCCTAACTGCTCCCTGGGAAGGCCAGCCTGCTGGGCTCCAGGACCCAAAGTGGACAACCGTGCGGTCAGAAGCACCAAGGATGTGCACTGTGCTGGCAGGGAGTAGGCCAGCTGCCAGGCTGGCACCCAGAACCCTTGCTGGCACCATGATGCCTGCCGGACCATAGGAGGCCAAGGCCGTGTGCATAGTTTCTTTATTTTGTGTAAAAAACAAAACCAAAAACAAAAAACAAATGTTTATTTTTTACGTTTCTTTAACCTTGTATAAATTATTCAATGGCTGTCAGGCAGAAAACAACGGAGTATTCTCGGATCATTGCTATTTTTGTAACGTTTCCGTGTCCACACGCACTGTGGCAGGAGAGCAGGGCGTGTTTGTGTTCTCACCAAATCGTATAATGTTTGTTACCACAGGCTGTTGCTGTTTACAGAATCTTCTCTTTTATTCCTCATTTGGGTTTCTCTCTGGCTTGAGGCCCAAAAGCCCACAAGACTTGTGGGCTGGGCTGTGGCTCTCAGTGAGATCTGTGGCTGTCAGTGTGACCCATGGCTCTTGGTGGGACCTGTGGCTGACAGTATGGCCTGAGGCTGTCAGTGGGACTGTGGCTGTTATCTTAGCTGTAGCTCTCAGTGGGACCTGTGGCTGTCAGTGGCACCCGTGGCAATTGGCCTGGCCTATGGATGTCAGTGGGACCTGTGGCTGTTAGAAACATCTGTGGCCATTGGCTTGTGGTCGTGACACTCATGGCTGTCAGTGGCTGCTGGGCTGGCCTGTAGCTGTCAGTGGGACCTGTGGTGGCCCATGTGATGCTGGTTACCATAGCTGTTGGTGGCGCCTGTGGTTTCGTCTGTAGGGTTGGAGGTCACTGGTGTGGCCTGAGGCTGGCAAACAAACCTGGCCCACGCCTTGGCTAGCCCCTCCAGCCTGCCGTCCTTGCTTCCTCCTGCCCAGAACTCTCCAGAGATCTCCAACTGTGCTTTCAGAAGTGCCCTTCCCAACTGCTCGGTCTCCCTCCCGGGATGGCGGCAGTATTGAAGCTTGTGACAAGTGCCTTCACACAGACCCCCTCCCAGCTGTCAGCGTTTGCCGTGGGCACCAGGCCACTGCCCACCTGCCGGCCCTGGCCACCCTCCTTGTGAAAGTGCATTTCTGTAAATATGTACATATTAAATGAATCACTCTGTATATTTGATTTAATAACTTAAACGTTTTGGCCTCCCTGTTCTTTGGGTGATGTTCCTTTTTTGTGCTGATAGTTGGGGCACAGGTAGAGGTGGGGCATGATGTGGGTGTTGGGCCATATTAATGTGGAATCTTTTAGGTCAAATGGTCCTGACCTCAGTGCAGTGGGTGAGTTGGCCCTCAAACATTGCTGGAGTCCTATAGTAGTTGACACCTGTTTAGTGGTACTCTCCTGTTTAGGGTATGCAAAGTGTGGGTGCCTGGCCTCCAACCTCTAAACATAGCTGAGCGAGGGCTTTATGAAATAGGAGACTGCTCTCAGTGATGAGTTCATAAGGTCTAAGAAACCCCAGGTAAAGTGTGAGAGAAGGAAGCCCAAGGAAGCTATAGACTTCTCTGGCTCATCTTCATATCTCATGTAGGAACAAGGGAACTAACTGTGGTGGCCTCAGGGCTGAGTGTGGGGAGCCAACCCTGGGGCCACCTGCCAGTTTATAGTTCATGCACAAGCTTTTTTCTTTTCTTTTTTTCTTTTTTTTTTTGAGACAGGATTTCTCTATAGCTTTGGAGCCTGTCCTGGAACTAACTCTTGTAGACCAGGCTGGTCTTGAACTCACAGATATCCACATGCCTCTGCCTCCCGAGTGCTGGGATTAAAGGCGTGTGCCACCACCGTCCAGCTCTATGCACAAGCTTTTTACCCCTCTGAAGGGCAGAGGCTGGCACAAAGTAAAGAGAAAAACCAGATTTCAGAGCTGTGAGGAGCAGAAAGATTGCTTAGTTCTTGAGAGGGAGGCCTCACCCTGCTTTTTGCTGAGTAAACAAACTAGCCTGGCGGCTGCTGCTGTTTATTTTCCCAGGATACCTTGTACCATTCCTCTGTACTGCAGTGCACATGATGAGTGTCTCCATGGTGTCCACCTTCAAAGCACTTCTAGGCTGGCAGTGATAGATGTGAAGGCACTGGACAGTCCAGACGAAAGGCTACCCTGAGGGGTCATGGTCTGCCTCATGACTTGGTAAGACACCAGGCTTACATTCCTACCATTGTGCTGGCTAAAAAGTCCTCTAGGCTTCAAGTTTCTTCTTAAATGATAATACTTGAAATCCTCAAGTGCATAGTAGAAATAGATATAGACCATCCTCATCCTAGTATTCTATCTACCTAGCTCATAAATGACTTTTCAAGGTCATTGAGCAGACTACAGCCAAGAAGACCAGGCCCACAGATCAGTAGCCTGAAGGACAGGCATGCACCATGCATGGGTTCTCAGCCATAAGCCATAGAATAAGGCTGCTTACCATGCTCAGAGACAATGGCTCAGAAGTACTGACAGGTTAGCAAACTTGTGACAGCTTTATGGCCTTGAAAAAGAATCGAACCTATAGAAATGAACCCTAGATGAAAAGCTTCAGGTGAGTTTAGCAGATACTGCAGAAGTAGATGATCCTCAGAAGTCCAGGGCTTGGGGAGAGCCCAGTGGGAAAAGTGCCTGCTGCATCAGCATGAGGAGTTTGAGTTCCATTGCTAGTGCCCACACAAAGAGCCAGGTGTGGTGGCACATGCTTGTAATCTCAGCCCTGGGGGGACAGGAAGATCCATGGGACTTCATGGCCAGCCAGCTTAGTCTACTTTGCAAGTTCTGGGCCAAGAGACCATGCCTCAAACTAAAGGTGGATGGCTTCTGAGAAATGACATGCAAGGTTGACCTCTGTTCTGTGTGTATTCACAAACCCATGTGCATGCACACACACACACCATCTATCTCCACGTGAACATGAGCATGCATACACAGTCCAGATGCAGCTCGGAGACAAAGGATGGAAATGGCATCGGCAGCCAAGGGCCCTGGGAAGAGGGCCTTGGTGGCAGTCCTGGTCCCAGAGGAGCCCCGTCAGTCTCAGGAGGAACAGGAGGGTGTGTGTTTCCCCTGCTGAGTCATTCCTAAAGGGTTAGCATGTCATGCTCATAACTGCTTGATTGGTGCCAGGGAAGGCCCCATAGACCAGAGGGGGCTCATAGGACAAAGTCTACCTCATGCCTGCCCAAGGTAAGGTGCTCCTGGAAGCTAAAGGGGGAGTGGTGCACATGCTGCGTGTGTCTCAACTGCATGAGTAGAGCTGGGCCTCTGTAGAGGTCTGCATATGCACATGTGTGCAGGCCTGTTCCTCTTCCTAGTTTGCTGTCCAGTGTTCCAAACACATTTCAGATTTCGGATTCCTGCTTAGGCCTGGCTTGGTCAGTAGCTGAGAGTTGGCCTCCACTCAGGTAACCTGGTACCCAGCAGGGATGGGGACAGACTGGCTACAGCCAGCTCATGCTGATAGCTATACTATACTGAAGTGACCCAGGCCCAGATCTTCTGGCTTACTCCTCATTCTTGATCTGGAGTCCCTGCTGGGTTATAAGTTTCCCTAGCTTCTGGTGCTGGCCCGTCTTAACATGGCCACTGATTATATAGGCCATTCAAGTGACACCAGGATTCCCACCAGGGCCAGGCTGTGTCCCTATGGCCATCCTGACCCTACAATAGGCCACCCCTTCTGGAGAGCTGAATAATTAGCTCTGTAGTGGCTGATTCCTCAGCAAGTCCAGCCAAGGGGGGAAACTGACTTGTGTGCCCAGCTATCTGCTGTGCACTGTCACCCTGAGGTTGGTACTGCCTGGGTTTTTCCTGACTGAGTGGGGAGAAACGGGTGGGCTCTCTCTGGAACTGTCACAGTCTCCAAGCCGACAATTTGACTGGGAACACTGCTCCTATTTCCCTACCTATAGATCTGCTGCCCAGGTGGAGAAAGGCAAAAATCTGGGACTGAATTGTGGCCCTGCTTCAGATCTACCTGCTCTCTACCCTAGAGCCAGCTTGTTGCCAGGAGCCTGCTGTGGCCTGTGCAACTGGGAAGCTATAGGCCCCTCCTCTCTCCTGTCCTACATATTAGCAGTACTGGGAACATGGGAAAGATAGCTTTGGTCCTTGGGCAAGATGGGGGAAGGCGTGCTCCATGGTCCCACATCAGGCAGATGCCCTGGAGCTGACCCACAGTCTGTCTGCACCTTGCCTTTTAGACCTGCTGCCAACCAGGGTCTGGCGGGTATACGTCCCGGCAGGGAATGACCCTCTCATTCACCCTTAGAAGCTGAATGTTGTGCAGTTAAGAGAAGCCACCAGGAAGGGACACATGAGCCAGGCACAGTGTAGAAATAGGTGTGGGGCCAGGCAACTGAATACACAAGGATTACTTTGAGGGACTTCCTGTATCTGTAGGGACTTCCTGTGTCCTAGCAGGTGTGGACTGTGTGGCTCCAGGGTTAAGGGCCTGGATTCTGAGGTGAATAACAAAACCCCAGAGGAGTTCCTGACTGGGGTGTAGGCAGTATAGGTGCTCACCTCTCCAGCTGAGGACATAATAGCCTCATCCTTTCCCCCCACTGTTTCTAGGTGGGGTGACCTGTGCCCAGTGGCTGGCACTGTAGTCTAGACAGCAGGGGCAGAGCCTGAAGCCCAACACCTGAAACATATTCCTCCTTGGAGCAGGGGTCAAACTGCCTTTATACTCCCACACAGAATGGAGTGGTATCAGGATCCTGGATCCTGGGGCACATCCCAGCTGCCATCCTGACCCAGGGAACCAAGTCCTGGTTGGAAGACTGATGCAGGTGCAGGACAGCTCCGAGGTCGTGGATCTATGCCTCTCATGCTTACTCTCACATTGCCATGAGCAGCTGGCAGGCAGCCCTCCTGCTGCTTTGGCGCGTGCCCCCAGGGACCGCACCAGTTGATTCTGCTTGGCGACAGCCCTGACTGCTGTATCTCCAAAGAAACCAGCCTCAGGGAGCAGTGAGGAGAGTCTACATGGGAACCTAGTCCCAGGGTGGCTGGGCCCATTAACCCATGTGGGCCAAGCTGTAGGCTGCTGGCTTGGCCCTGTAGTGGCTTCAGGGTAGACCTCATCTCTTCTAAATGCAGCTGGGCTCACATTTCCCCATCAGCCCCAGCCTAAGTCATCCAAGGAGTCCAGGTCAGCAGGGTTCTGGAGACCTCAGGTTGAAAGCATCTGGGACTTGGGTTATACCAGTAGACAGTAGAGACATGGAAGGCAGTGAGGTAGAGGTCTGCCCTGCAATGTCCTTCCTGGCTTCTGGCCCCAGAGGACTCAGAAGCTTGTGGCGGAGATGGCTAGGGTACAGCCTGGGGAAGAGATGCCCCAAGGGATGTGCTCTCCGAAGAAGGCAGCAGGCAGGGAGCGAGCAACACTAAACAGGGGCTATTCCAAGGGGCTATAGGCTAGAAAAAAAAACAAGGTTCCTCTAGGAGGGGCTGCTTGGCTGTGTGGCACATGGGCTCAACCATCAGATTAAGGGCTTTAGTTTTTAACTGGTGTTAGCCCAGAAGAGAACTGTCTGCCTAGAAGTAGCTCATGGAAGAGAGAACCCAAGATGGAAAAGCTAATTTAAAACAGGCCTAGAGGCTGATCATGGTATTTCATACCTTTAACCCAGCTCTTGAGAAGCAGAGGTGTGTGGATCTCTGTGAGTTCAAGGCCAGCCCGGTCTACAGAGCGAATTCAAGGACAGCCAGGGTTATACACAGTGAGACCCTGTCTCAAAAACAAACATCCCCTACCCCCAAAATTAAATAAAACAATGAAAACAGGCCTGGAGGCTACCAAGAGAACTCTGGCATGGTGGCATCCATCCAATGTCACTGTTTCTATGGATGATCCACATCACTTTCTGGCTATCAAGTTTTCAGGTGCCCTGGGATTCCCCAATCTCAAGACTAGGAAGGATATGGAGCCCCAATTTTTTAAAAAAAAAAAAAACTGAGCAAGGGCCTGGCCTAAAGAGCACTCAGCTTAGAAAGAACCCTCCTCAGGTGGGTGGATTCATGGTGAAGCCTGTGGTAGCATACCCAACCCATGGGCTACCAGGAATGTGTCCCAAACCACTGCTTAACCCCAGCACCCAAATCTCCTCTCAGAGAATGATTGTCACCTGAAGTCAAAGTGACCCTCAGGCTCTTGGAAGCTCATCAACCCTTCTTGCCTCTTCCTAGTTCCTTGCCGCCTTCAGGAGAATGTTATATCTTTCACCTCTGAAGTCTCTGGGCTCCCGGGTTAGATTGAGATGACAATGGTCTTTAGGTAGCTGGGTCAGGAGGCACCAGATCTACTGCAGGTGACTGACTGCAGAGGAGAGGGCCGGCCAACCTAATTATCAAAGAAATGCACAGTGGAGAAGCCAGTGAGCAGTTTCAGGTAGCTTATCTCCCACCAAGCAGGAGAGAGGAACCCAATGGCCAGGCCCTGACCCACACAAACTCCCTGCAGATGCTCCCAGCTGGGGACCAGGGACCCATATCTATACACTAGAGAAGGGTTTGGTAAAGTGATATGTGTATGTATATACACACACACACACACACATATACACGCGCGCATGCACACACACATACATACAAAGGGTCTTGCCGCGTAGCCTCAATTGGCCGGGAACTTATTATGTGGACCAGGTCAGTCTCCAACTCTTAGAGATCCACTTGCCTCTGCCTCTACTGCGCTGAGGTTAAAGGTGTGCACCGCCATACCTGGCCGTAAAATGATATTTAGAAGACAATGAAACAATCAGTGGTTGATGCACATGTAAGGCACACTGGGTGGCCTGGAAGAGCCTAGCATAGGTGGTAAATCTATGAGGAAAATGAATGCCTAACTGTGTACTTCTGGCTGGTGCCAAAGAAGTAAGTGCTGTGTGGTTATTTTGTTTGTTTGTTTGTTTACTCTTATGAATGCCCAGCCTTAGCTTGGCTTGTTTTTAGCCAGCTTTTGTTAAATTATCCTGTCTACGCTTTGCCTTTTGGACTTTTGCCTTTCTCTATTCTATATGCCTTTCCTTCTTACTCCGCAGCTGGCTTTGTGACTGGGTGGCTGGCCCCTAGCATCCTCCTCTCCTTTTCCTTTTCTTGCTCCCCCTCTTCTCTTCTCAAGTCTAGATTTTTCCTAACATTTATCCTCTCTGCCTGCCAGCTCCGCCTATTTCTCACTCCTCCCTAGCTATTGGCCGTTCAGCTCTTTATCAGACCATCAGGTGTTTTAGGCAAGCAAAGTAACACAGTTTCACAGAGCTAAACAAATACAACATGAAAGAATGAAAGAATGCAACACATCTTTGCATCATTAAACAAATATTCCACAGCATAAGCGAATGTAACACATCTTAAAAACTAAATTCCACAACAATGCTGTATCACCACATTTCAAATAATGACTCAAACCCTCTCATCTATGGTTCCTGGTACCCACAGTCCACCATGGCCTGAAGATAGTAAGTGGAAAACTTCAGAAAAAAACAACTGCTAAGTTTTAGATAGCTTAGCCGGGCCGTGGTGGCGCACGTCTTTAATCCCAGCACTCGGGAGGCAGAGGCAGGCGGATCTTTGTGAGTTCGAGACCAGCCTGGTCTACGAGAGCTAGTTGCTTGTTCCAGCGCAGGCTCCAAAGCCACAGAGAAAACCCTATCTCGAAAAACCAAAAAAAAAAAAAAAAAAAAGAAAGTTTTAGATAGCTTTTATCACAGTGCATCGTTACAGTGGTTCAATGCTGTTATTGCTGTCGTTAATCTCGAGTGTGCCTGACAAATTAAGCTTTATCATCAATACAGAGGTGTAAAACATCTGCACTGGAATCAATACTGTCTACAGCTGTTGGTGTCTTGGAAGATGTTCCTGCAAACAAGGAGGACACTGTGTATCCAGAAGTGGAATAAACCAGAAAGAGGGATGAAGATCTATGGTCACATTGCAGGGAGGCTGAAAGTTGGGCTTAGTGAAAGCAGCCAGAGAGAAGGGCTGCACGGGCAAGGATTTCCTTTGTGCCTGTTTACTTTTGCCAACGTGACACCAAATGGAGTCACACAGACTAGAATCAACCTCTACTGAGGAAATGCCCCCATCAGATTGGCCTGCGGGGATGTTTGTGGGGCATTTTCTTGATTGATGTTGATGTGGGAAGGCCCAGCGCAATGTGGACAGTGCCACCCCAGGGTAGGTTGTCCTGGGACGTGTAAGAAAGGAGGTGGTGGCACATGCCTTTAATCCCAGCACTCGGGAGACAAGAGACAGGCGGATCTCTGTGGTCTACAGAGCGAGTTCCAGGACAGGCTCCAAAGCTACACAGAGAAACCCTGTCTTGAATAACCAAAAAACAAAACAAAACAAAAAAAAGGAAGGAAGGAAAGAGGGAAGAAAAGAAAAAGAAAACAAGCAATCAGTTGAGCCGAGCATGCCAGTAAAGTAGCATTCTGTGCTCTGCTTCTGTTTCTGCCTCCAAGTTACTACCTTGAGTTCTTGCCCTGGCCTCCCCCATGATGATTACAACTTGTAAGCCAAATAAAGCCTTTCTTCCCCAAGGCTGGTTTAATCAGTGTCTTATCACAGCATCAGAGAAGCAAACTACACAACAACTACAGCAAGAAGCAGACTAGATGGTCCTTCAAGACCTGCTTGGAGTGATGTGTAAAGATAGGAAGTAAAAGAATAATGACAGGTGGTAAGGGTGGAGACAGTAGTAGCAGGGAATAGTAACTGGGTACCAGATTTCCTTCTCAGGCAGGGTGTGTGTTTGTGTGTGTGTGTGTGTGTGTGTGTGTAGCTCTTCTATAATCGAGGGTACTGCTCAACTCTGTGAACACACGACAAACCTAGCCGATTTACACTCCATGCAGGCAGGAGGCTGGCATCTGCACATCTCCAAAGCTGTTACAATCAAACTCACAGCACAGCTTCCCTTGATGCCATCTGAATTGGGTGTGCTGGCTCACACCTATAATCTCAGCACTCTGGTTGCGTAGGCAGGAGGATGGCTGAAAATTCAAGGCCAGCATGAGCTACATAGTAAATTTCAGGCCCAAACAACCCCCCCACCAAACCTGGCGCCAAACAATAACAACAAGCTATTTAAACATGGCATTGGTCTCCATAAGTTTATATGAAGATAAAACCATAAATACATAAAACCACAGTCAGATCATTAAAATTATTTTTTTCACAAACCACCTGCACATAATTTTCTTTTATCATTTCCTGGCAATCTACTTGTACAGCAGGGCTTAAATCATCTAGCAAGAGCAGAGGCATTTAAAACTTCATTTTCTCTTGTTTTTGCATTAATTTCCAGAAAGAAAAAGAATAGGGGTACTGACAGCAGGAGAGGCGTCCATGTGTCATGAGGGGCCAGAGCCACTCTGAGTCCCCAAGTGCCACATGGCAGCCTAGAGGCTCTAGTGTGGCTGGCTACCTGGGACTCTGGAGTCTGCACGCTCTGCTGTCTGATATTCTTCTAAACAGCCTGCAGGTCCCTGTGACACTTAAGAAGATCATGCTAGGCAACGAAGGATCCCTCTCTCACACCATTCAGCCGACAGAAACGTGAGCTGTGGGTAGCTGAGGAACCTGAAGGTAAATCACCCCAAGAGTACTGGGTCTGGGGAACAGAAACGTCCTGGTGACACTGTTTCTCTGGGACATTCGTGCTGTTAGAAGTGGGGCTTCTCCTAAGGAGTAGAGCACACGCGTGTGTGTGTGTGTTTATACACACAAATTGCCGTCACATGTTCTTTTTTCCAAAGCTATTTTGTTTTTTAAAATGTTTATTTAAGCCAGGTGGTGGTAACGCACGCCTTTAATCCCCAGCACTCAGGAGGCAGAGGCAGGAGGATCTCTTGAGTTTGAGGCCTGACTGCTCTACAGAGTGAGTTTCAGAACAGCAAGGACTACACAGAGAAATCTGTCTCAAAAATTGCTTCTTTACTGTATGTGTATGGATGTTTTCCCTGCACATATGTCTGTGCACCATGTGCATGCCTCGTGCCTGTGAAGGCCAGAAGAGAACACTGAATCTCCTAGGACTGAAGTTAATATATGAACTCCTATATGGGTGCTGGGAGTTGAACTCAAGTCCTCTGGAAGAGCAGCCAATGTTCTTAACCACTGTGCCCCCTCTCCAGCCCTGAATTACAATTTTTGTTTCTCAAGACAGGGTTTCTCTATGTAGGCCTGGCTGTCCTGGAACTCACTCTGTAGACAGACTGACCTTGAACTCACAGAGCTCTGCCTGTCTCTGCCTCCTAAGTACTGGGATTAAGGTCACGTGCCACCATGCCCAGCTTCCCCTTTTTTATGATTAGATTTTTTTTGGTAGTTTTTGGCTAACACTTAAGTCCATGACCCATTCTGAGATAGTTTTGTTTGTGACAGTTACTTGCCTGTCACTGTGTTTTTTGTTGAATACCCCTTTTCCACCGAATTGACTTTACACATCAGTGTTTCACCTCTGTGCCAGAACCATGTGGTTTTGATGACCACAGCTTTACTGGAAGTCTTGGAACTGGTTTTTTTTGTTTCTTACAGTTGTTCTGACTATTCTAGGTCCTTTACATCTCTGTATGAGTATTCAGGTCAACTTGCCATTTTCTATGCCTGAAAAACAACTATCACTTTACAATTTTTTTCTAACAGATTTATTTTATTTTATGTGTATGAGTGTTTTGCCTGCATGTGTGTATGCACGCTATATCTGTGCTGAGGTCAAGAGACGGCATTGGATCCCCTGGAACTGGATATATAGATGGTTGTGAGCCACCCTGGAGGTGCTGGGAAATGAGGAACAGAAACCACTGACCTGTTGCTCCAACTCCTTGTTGATCTTTTTAATTTTCAATTTTTAAATAATCATGTTCATAAGAAGCTGCAGCCAAGCCTAAGCCTGGCGGCCTCCATGGAGGCATCTCAAGATAAGCCTGGCATCCTCTGTGAGGTGTCTTGCACAGCTCTCGGGCATCCTTAAAGCCAGGACTCAAACTGTCAAAAGCTGTTACCATTATCGGCCTCACTTGTGGACCAGTGTTTGCAGCTTGTCTCCTGGCCTGCATTTGTGTATTTCCATGACATTTCATCATGAGTGTAGAGTCAGTCAGCCAATCCTGGGTCAGAGCGTTATCACAGCCCCTTTCATCAGACCCTGACAGCCATTAATTCTTTCTTCATCTGCTATTGGTTAGGCATGAAGTACCTACCCCGAACGGCTAGGTGTGGTCCAGCTGTGAGCTGACTGGCTCATGGTGGGCTAAGGAACTGGAGAGCTCATACAGGAGCCGTCAGGAGCTGGGGCTTGGCTGGAGGACGTGAGTCACAGGGGTGTGCATCTGTAGAGGACATTTGTCCCTGCCTGCCCCCTCAGCTTCCTGACTGACATGAGACTGGCTTTCCTCTGCCACATGCCCTTTCTATGCTACCGCTAAAAAGCAACAGAGCCCTGCACGGGTGGAAACCTTTGGAATCCTGAGCCAAATTCCTCATTTTAGAGATATGTTGAATTATACAATAAAAAACCTTTGAGCTGGCTATCTCCCTTGAGTCCTTAATAATCACCCAAATTACTGCACACACCAACAGCATGTCCCTTTTTTACTTCTGAATATTTTGCCATCATGTGGACTTACTGAGGTTTGTTTAGCCGTTAAAGGACATGGAAGGTAAGTGTACCTTTACACTTTTCTTTAAATTAGTAAGATTTATTTTTAGGATAGTTTTAGGGTCGCAGTAAAATTAAGCTGAAAGTAGACTTCCTGTAGACTCCCTGACCCCTCAGCCTCTGGCACCTTCCATGCCCAGAGGTCCCTTTTCTGTGATTGACCTGCCGTCCTTAGACACCAGCTGTGTCATACTGGACCACTTCCAGCTCTAATCCCCTGGGCTCCCCTCTTCACTCCAGAAGTCACCGATTTCATGAGTGTTTTCTGCTTTCACCAGGATATCATGTTGGGTAGCCACAGGGTCTAGTCTCTTCAGACTTTCTTCTACTTAGTCAAACACTTTTCCCTCCCCCCAAGTCTTTCCATGGACGGATGGTTCAGTTCTTCCTACTAAGGCGTGTGTGCCGCTCCCTGGACCATGCTTATTCATCCATTACACTGTAAGAATACCTCAGCTGCTTTCAGGTTCTCGTAATTAAAAACTGGTGGCTATAAACATTCATGTTCGGGGTTTGGGTGAACATGTGTTCAGAAGTCAGCTGCCTCATTCTCCAAAAGCATGTACCCCAGGTTTCCACATGCGGCTTGCCACCTGTCTTCTTCATACAAGTGTCTGCCCAGGTCTTTGGGCAATTTCTTTGTTATTATTGAGTGTGTGTTTGTGTGTGTGTGTGTGTGTGTGTGTGTGTGTGTGTGAGAGAGAGAGAGAGAGAGAGAGAGAGAGTTCTTTGTTTATTTCAGGCAACAATTCTTTATCAAACACGGCTTTTTCATACACCATCCCACCATCTGCCTTGCCTTCCCACGCTCTTAAGATCGTCTTTCCTAGA
>JAQHUG010000231.1:2591506-2619621 GCA_028555095.1 Dicrostonyx torquatus | reverse complement strand
GCGGTTATGGAGGAGTGCTTACTCAACCTACTTTCATAAGAACCCAGGACCACCAGTTCAGGGATGGCACCACCCACCATGGGCTGGACCCTTCCCCATTGATCACTAATTAAGAAAATGCCTTACAGCTGGATCTCATGGAGGCATTTTCTCAGCTGAGGCTCCTTCCTCTCTGATGACTCTACCTTGTGTCAAGTTGGTACACAAAACCAGCCAGTACTCTCTTACATTTCTTTATTCCGCCCCCCCACCCCGTGTGTGTGTTCATGTAAGGAAGTCAGAGGATAACTTGGGGAAATTGGTTCCTTCCCTCTACTATGTGGGTCCCAGGAATGGAATTGAAGTCATCAGGGTTTGTGGTGAGCTCCTTCACTGAGCCATATCACAGGACCTCTCCCTCCCTCCCTCCCTTCCTCTTCTCTTCTCTCCTCTTCCCCTTTCCCTCCCTCCACACCCCCATCCTGCTGTATAGCCCAGTATGGCCAGAACTCTGGATCACCCTGCCTCAATGTCTCAAGCACACCACACACGCTTCTTTTCAATTTCTATTGTCATGACCCTGAGCTCAGAGAACCTTTGCTCAGCTGTGTTTGACCACTGCACAGCCAGTCATGGGTGTTCTCCACTTCTGTTTGGTGGTTTTGGTTTCTGGGCTCCTTTGTACCCTTTCCTAAGACTCTACCTCTATGTTTTCATTGCCTGATGGATTCATTCACCATTTCCTCTATCGGAAGAGCCCTTAGTGCCTGTGTCCGAGCTGGGTTCCATCTGCAGGAGCTCCTGTCTGATTCTCCAGCACTTCCGTCATCCCTGACTGGGGTTCTGACGCTGCCTCTGCCTCTGCAGACTTTGCTTTGCCTTTTGACATGCTTGTCAGTCTTGCTCAAAGTTGGCCATGATGAACAGGTAAGAGCAAGTGTGGTTAAGTGGCCTTGGCCTTGGTGACCAACATTTTAGCCTATGATCCTGGGCTGGGGGCCAAATTGGTACTACTCTCCTGTTACCTAGTTGGCAGCTACCTCTTGAGGGAACTGCCAGGAAGGCCCAATGCTCTGGGTTTTGTAAATGGCTCCTTTCCCTCCCCCCAGGGTGTCTAATGTTGGGGGTGATTCCCCCACCCCCAACATTACAAACTGTGAATCTCAGGAGAAAAAAAATTATAAAAATGGGGTCTCTTGGTAGATCCCAGGAAAGTCCTGGCTGGGAACTGTTTGGAGGAGCTGCTGGCAACCTGCTTCCCCATTGCCATGGTCTGAGGCCTCTGCTCCAGGAGTCCTGATTTTCAGGGTCCATCTCTCCGGCTCTGGGACCGTGGTTTTGCTTCTTTCTGGTCAATGCCTTGCTGCTGGTAGGAGGAAGTTCCTGTTTGGCTTTGTGAGAAGCGTCTGGTTGATTTCCTGAGAGGCTGAAGCTCCTGCTGGGAGCGTTCTGCACAGATCAGCCCGAGTGGCACGGTAATAAACCCAGTCTTCTGAGCCGTGAGTGAGCTTTGGTCAGTACTTCACTCAGACTCTTGTGCTTTCTCCCAGCAATGCCTTGCTGTCATCAATTTTAAAATTAGCTTGCTCATTTCCAATTATAAAGTAACACTTGTTCATTGGGGAGAATTGTGAAAAGACAGAAAAGTACAGAAACTGTTTTGAATGTTGGGGGTGGAACTCTCATCCCACCATACAGAAAGAAGAGCAGTTGGCACGGGCTTCCCCGATGCTTGGGTCTCTGTCCTCTTTACATGTATTTGTTACCATGCAAAGTCACATGGCGTAGATCACGCAGTCTCACCCTTCGCCAAATGTTCGGCTCACGCTTTGTGGTTCCCATTGACAGGCAGGGCACATCTGTCACATCCTCACTGTGCATGCTGAGTCCACCGCTGCCAAGGGCATGGAGCTCTCCCAGTTCCACTTCTTTCTTGGCATTATCCCTCCAACCCTCACCAACCTTGTGTCCTCAGCCTTGCGAGCTTCTCTTCTTGTTTATGCTTTTGAGAAACAGCCTGGGTTTGGTTGATGGTGGAGGTGGGGACTGAGTCATCTGGCCAATTTGCTGTTTAAATTCCTAGACACTAAATTGCTGGGTTGCAGGTCACAGAGCGTTTAGAATCTGTGCTGCCAAATTGCTTCCAAAAATGCTTTCTAATTTGCATACAGCAGAGCCCAGCTCTTCAGCCAGTCAGTCAGAACCCATCACAGGAGAGTTCCCAGACATGGAAGCCTCCTACACCAACACCCCGGCAGTCCTGTGGGAGCCTATGCATCAACAGGGCCGGGCATCAGCAGGGCTAGGCATCAGCAGGGCCGGGCATCAGCAGGGCCGGGCATCAACAGGGCCGGGCATCAACAGGGCCAGGCATCAGCAGGGCTGGGCATCAGCAGGGCTGGGCAGCAACAGGGCTGGTATCATCAACAGGGCTGGGCATCAGCAGGGCTGGGCAGCAACAGGGCTGGGCAGCAACAGGGCTGGGCAGCAACAAGGCTGAACAGTGCCAGAAGAGCGTCCCCATGTGTGTGGCCTGAGTGCAGCCAGTTGTAGGCAGACACACGAGCGCTGGGATGACTGGCAAGCCTGGAGACCATGGACTCCTTCTTCCCTTCACACTGCTGGCCTGCCCATCCACATTCTTGGTGCCCCCCTGATTTTCACAGCTAGGTGACCTTTGGCCCTGTCAAGATGGACCACGTGAGACTTTGCTTCTCACTGTAAAAGCCACACAACCGGAATTCTGTGTGCCTCCGTCTACTTCAGTACAGCTGGAGTTGAGCCAGCCTACATCTGGGAGCCCCAGTTCCACTCAGCCCTTAGGGGCACCAAACTGGGGAAGTGGGTTGGCCCACCACTTAGCAGTTCACCATGGCTGGCAAATCAGTCAGGCCCTGCCCTCAGGGTATCCATCCTGGTTTGATGATACCACTCTCTTCTCCCCACTCCTCCTCTTTTAATCCTCACCTTCTCCAGAAATAATAATAAAACTCTCCAGTGCTTTTCCATACTGTTTAAGTTCTGCAGGAGTCCTGTGTTAGCCTGAAGACCCTTACTTCTGTCCTCCCTAGCTCCTGCAGCTTCTGGCAGAGCCTGGCCCAGGCAGCATAAATGCAGCTCCCTTCCGCCCTTCACTCCCCACCTTCCCTGGTCTGCCACAGTCAAGCAGCTCCTTGGTTTGATGTTCCTTGCTGTTGACCTTCCTCCTGTGGAAGCATGGTCCAGAATGTGCGGCCAGGCTGGGCCACTGTGCTTTGCCCAGGTGAGGTGTGGGCCTGGACTCCCAGAAGGTACGCTCACACACAAGCAAAAGATAACTGTCACACATGCCATGGTCATCCCTGTTTTGTTCGTGTCCCAAGGATGTGACCAATGCAACCCAGGATGTCTCAGAGCCGGACTAATTTAACTTTGTGAAGTTTATGCACTGACACCCCCTCTCCTCCCACCCCTACCAATGACACCCCCTCTCCTCCCACCCCTACCAATCACAGACTGTTTAAGAAGGGTATCGTGAGATTCTTGCCTTGCAGCAAGTGCCTTAGCTCTTTCTCTTGCCGGGGAGAAATCTGTGGTGAGCCATGCTCTCCCTCCTCTGCCTGTGCTCAGCCTGCCAGTGTCTCATCGGCACTCACCTGCATCCAGGGTCCAGGAATCTGCAGATACCATCCAAGTGCCCTTCGCCAAGGAGCCTGCTGGCCCCTGCATACTTGTGCCCTTGTGTTGGACTGGAATCCAGGAGCTGGAGGAAGAGCTAGACTCTGACTCACTTTTCACGGGACAAGGTGCTGTGACTCCCCTCTCCCTGCCGAGGCTGTGCATCGGTGGCCATAACTAGCTCAGTTCAGTAGACCTTGTGCTACCTACAGTTCAAAGTCCCCAGGCAGCAAGTCCAGGCCTTCTGAGCTCTGCGCAAACTTGGCGTCATTCCTGATCCCTCTACACCAGGCCGAGCAGGAAGGAGCACTAGTTATATATTGGGCAGAATCCAGCTGACAGTATGGCTGCCCTACATGTCATCGGTGTCAGTAGTGACACTGACCAGGGAGGACATGCCAAGACACATGTAGTGGTTAATCACCCTCATGATGCCTTTTACCAGGAAGCAGGCAGGCACGAGTCCAGGATGGCTCCAACAGATAGATGGGCTGATGTCTGGAGGGTAGGGAGCTGATGCTGGAACAGGGTGAGTTCTCTCAGACTGGAGTCTGTATGGCTTTAACTTCCTGCTGAACAGTTGGGATCTCTTGAATTAGCTTATTCAGGTTCCAGGCCAAAAGGGGAAGAGAGGGACCAGACATGGTCAGTAAACATCAGAAATGGAATCAGACTCTATTCTTCTTGGGAGTGGTTCTCATCAATTTGACCCCCATGTACTATAACCTGGCTAGCCTACATCATGCTGCAGTCACCAAAGCCATCATCTTCAGTGTCTGGAATAAAGAGCCGCAATCAGCAATCGGGTGGTAATCTGTCCTGCGGTGCAGGGTAACAGACTGCCTTATCTTTACATAGAAGATAAGCACACGTGGCTGAGCACACGGTTATGGCTTGGCCAGGTGCTGCTGCTGATCTGGGCCAGGCTTGGCTGGCCCTTGCCACCTTATTTAGGATGACCCCATCTCAATTCTGGGAGTTGGTTGGCCTTCAGTTGCCTCAACCACCCTCCAGCTAATTGGCTTGGGTTTGCTCTGGTGGACTGAGCAAGGCAGGGAGAGGGAAGTTTCAGGGCTGCTAGGTTCTCCATCATTCCCTCTTTTTCTCTCTTTCTCTCTTTTTCTTCTTTCCTTGATTACTTTTTCAATTTTATTGATGTATATTTTGTATACTACAAAATTAATTTGTTTTAGGTGTTCTCCACACACTAGAGGTCATGCCTGCTCATGGGCAGTCACTCCTGTGTCCATCTTCAGAATCACCAAATATTCTTCCTGTCTCCGGATTTGCCTTTCCTGGAAATTCTGTACAACTTCACTCAGCATAATGATATGTGGTACCAGAACCTTGTTGGATGCCGCTGTGTAGTGGATCAGACCTCGTCCATCCCTAGGAGAAGCAAAGAGGTATTTCTTTTTTTTTTTTTCTTGGTTTTTCGAGACAGGGTTTCTCTGTAGCTTTTGGAGCCTGTCCTGGAACTAGCTCTTGTTTTTGTTTTTTTTTTTGTTTTTGTTTTTGTTTTTTTTTTTTGGTTTTTCGAGACAGGGTTTCTCTGCAGCTTTGGAGCCAGTCCTGGAACTAGCTCTTGTAGACCAGGCTGGTCTCGAATTCACAGAGATCCGCCTGTCTGTGCCTCCCAAGTGCTGGGATTAAAGGTGTGTGCCACCACCGCCCGGCATGAACTAGCTCTTGTAGTCCAGGCTGGCCTCGAACTCACAAAGATCCGCCTGCCTCTGCCTCCCGAGTGCTGGGATTAAAGGCGTGTGCCACCACCGCCTGGCGCAAAGCGGTATTTCTAGCTTGGGTGGTCATTGATAACAGTTACGGATGTTCATGAACAAGTTCATTTCTCCTTTCCCAACGTCTAGGAGCGCGATCGTGGGGCCATGGGAAAAGCTGTGCATAGCATTCGAAGGGTCTACAGACGGTCTCAGAGCAGCTTCTGTGCCTTCGCATCCCCACAAGCAACACAAGCGTCTCCATGCCACCTCCCCAATCCTCACTATTCGTCTTTCCACAGCCATTCCTCCTGTGTGCAATGTGTTTTCCACTGTGGGTTAGATCCACATTTCTCTACTAATGTTGCCACTGGAAAAGTATCTGCATGTGTACTTTGGAGAAATATCTGTTGGCCATTTTTATTTAATTATTTTGAGTCTCATTAAATAGTCCTGACAGGTCTGGCCTTGAACTCACAGAGATCCACTTGGCTCTGTCTCCAAGAGCTGGGATTAAAGGTGTATACCACCACATCCAGTTTAGCTATTTAGAAACAAACCAAGATTTATTTATTCTTTATCTAATGTATACAAGTTTTTACCTGCATGTATGTCTGTGTAGTGTGTGTGTGTGTGTGTGTGTCTCTGTGTGTGTGTGTGTCTGTGTGTGTGTGTGTGTGTGTGTGTGTGTGGTGCCCGAGGCCAGAAGAGGATTTTGGATGTCCTGGAACTGAAATTACAAATGGTTGTGAACCACCATTTGAGTTCTGGGAACTGAACCCAGATCCTCTGCAGGAACAGCAAGTGTTCTGCTGAACCATCTCTCTAGCTCTGGGCCTTTTATCATTGAGTTGTATGGTATACACACAGTTATGAATACAAGTTCTTTATCAGACAGTGGCTTGACTATTTCTCCCATTTTGTGAGCTGGTATTCTTCAGTAAAAATCAACAGACCATAAATGTGTAGGATTATTTCCAGACTCTTAATCTAGTCCATTGATCTATATTTGACAAGGATCACATTGTGTTTGATTACCATAATTTATTATAGTAAATTTTGTGTATGTGTGTGGTATGCATGTATATGTTTGTGTGTGTGCACATATCTGCACATGCATACAGAGGCCAGAGGAAGACATTGGGTGTCTTTCTCAATTGCTCTCCACCTTACTTTTTGAGACAAGGTCTCTAACTGATCCCAGAGCTACCAGTTTGGCTAGACTGATAGCCAGCGAGCTCTAGACTCCACCTGCCTCCCCATTCCTGGGATTACAGTTGCATGCTGCCATGTCCAGATTTTTACATGGATGCTAGATTTCCAAACTCGGTTTTCATGCATGCATGGCAGGCACTTTACCAACTGAGTCATTCTCAAGCCTCTAGCATAGGAAGTTTTAAAGTCAGAAAGCTGTTTCATTTTTCATTTTGCATATTATGGCCCCTTTCATATGAATTTTAGGATCAGTGGCTAATTTATATAAGATTCAAAACAGATAAAAAGAGCCAGCAGGGACTGTTGGACTGCACTGCAGATGCATGCGGGTATTCATGCCGCCTCATCAGTCCTAACCTGTCAATCCGTGAACGTGGGGTCCCTTTCCATCCACATCTTCCTTTGCCTCCGCTGTGTGGCTTTTCATGGGAAGATGCTACACACATTTCTACTCCCCTCAGATAGGGAACCCACAAAGTATGGTTACCACCAAAGCTCAACTTGGAGAACCATGAGTTTTCGTGGGGTTACTTACAGGAATATAGGTAATGATGTTACTTACATGAGCAGAAGTGAGCTACATCACCAAAGCACACCCCAGCATGGGTGACGGCTCACAACCTGGAGCACATTACACAGCCTGCAGGTGGCTCAACAGGTTGAATGTCCTTTCCACGTCCCTCAGCGGGACTACACCTCTTCCAGGCAGCTCGGCTGGTTTCTGCTTCCTCTGGGCAGCTTGCTGTGGTCTGAGAGTCTTCTTTTCAGCTTTGCTTCACTGAAATCTAAGGGGAACTCTCAGCTTTTGTTGGTTACTCTGGTAGGGAAGGGCCCTAGTGATTCTGATCAATTTCAGGAACTTCCTGAAGCTATTTTGAGTTGTTGCCCTGCCTGCTTAAGGAACTTGCCTGCAAGTTGGAATGTTTCAGTATCTGAGGAAACTATTACATCAACATGTAATTTTCTGTATGTGCATGTTCCTGCGCGTGTCCACTGAAACTTGTTATGAAGTTCTGAGGTATACGCACTAAATTCAAGAAGTGGGGAACTGGGCTCACCTGATGGTGGGAGACAGTGCAAAGCCAAGAGTGTGGACCTGGGTGTGGTGAGATTGCACTGGTGGGGTGATGATTGAGGACCATGTCTTAGGCACCTTCAAATGCTCACAGGGCTCACCTGAGGCCCACTGCCGCTTCTGCTGTCCATCACTGTGTCTGTGGGGTTGCAGTTGGTTTTTGCACTGGACTGCCTTGGGGTTTCTGTCTGGGTCTGGCTGGTGCTTGCTCACATGCCGCCAGCCCCCCAGGCACCACAGCGGCAGCTGCTTGGCTGTCCTTCCAATGCATCTTTTTCACAAGGCTGGTCACAGGATTGGTTCCCATTCATGGGAAGTGAAATGACTTGTGACTGGTCATTTCTGAGGGACAGCTGAAGCCCTATTCTTATGAAAAGCATGGTGCTCTTCATTTCCATCCTCCCCATCTTAGCTTGGACCCTTCTGTCCTGTGTAGCAGTCACAGGCCACTGGGAGGCCAGGCATTAGACCCTATTGAAGCCTAACTGCTCCAGTGTGTGGAGCCAGAGTGACTGCAGACACTCATGAGCTAGGTTTGGGCTGGTCGTGGTTGCAGATGGCTGGGCTCCTGGAGCCCACAGCAGTGACCTAAATGATCGCCTAGTGCACTTGACATGCCACGAAGCTGGTGGTGAGAGCCCAGGACAGTGACATTAGAGCCCAGCTGGCTCTGCTGAGCTGCACTGAGTATCCAGAAGTACAGTAATGCCATCGGGGTCTTGAATGCTTAGCTTGAGGCATGCCTGGTGCAGGCACACTCCTGTAGTCACTGTAGCTCAAGGCTGCTGAGCCCCTGTGCCCCGAGGCACATGCAGGAGGGATGCAGAGTTTATGCAGATTGATACACACACACACACACACACACACACACACACACACACACACACATCTTCCCCAGTCCCTTGAGAGAGTTGGGGTACTGACTGGCAGGGTGGGATTCCAGAATTGTGAGAGCCAGAGAGAGGCATCAAAACCACCGCCCCCAGCCTGCCCCGGCTTGTCAGACGACCTCATGATGACCTCACCTGATGCAGTTGCTTTGCAAGCAGGTGCTGCTGATCCTCCCCACACTTCCTCACTGCCACCCTCACTGCTTTCAAACCTGCAATTAGCATCAGATCCCAGCATGTCCCAGGGGGATAAGTACAAACCTAGTTCGGGAAAAGAAGCCTTCCACATCAAAAGTTTTGCAAGGCTTGCCATTTATAGGGTTAGAAGATGGGGCTGTGTGGGAGGGAAGAAGGAACACGTGGGCTTGGGGGCCCTTCTGTACAGGAGGGCTCTCCTCTCTCTCTCTCTCTCTCTCTCTCTCTCTCTCTCTCTCTCTCTCTCTCCTATCCCCACCCAATGTTTTAGCTGGAGTTACCGGAGGTGTTGCCATCTTTCTTCTTGGTTGCCAGTGACCTCCATGGGTGAGGGTGAGATGCTAGGGATGTAGGGATGCTATGAGCCATTGGAGAAGGATGCCAGAAGCAGGAGAGAGGAGTCAGCCCAGCTTTGCTCCAAGAGGATTCCAGGGACACTGAGGAACATGCAGGGGTGTGAACACCTGACATTCTGACAGGTAGCTGTCCTTCAGGTGGGAACAAATAGGAGTGGCTTGGGTATGGTCTATTCCCCAAAGGCTTATGAATTGGGAGACTGGTTCTCAGGGGCCATGTTAAAAGGTAGTGGCACCTTTAAGAAGTGGGGCTCAGTGGGAGGCTCTTAGGTAATTTGGGATATGCCCTGTGAAGTTCTCATGGGCTCCAATCTCTCACTATGGCTGATGATGTGATCTCCTCTCCTACCCCATTCCATGTCCCATTGCTCCCATGGCAACAAGTGAACCCTCACCAGAGGCCCAGTCAATGGCACTGCCTGACCCTGGACTTTCAGTTTCTGTCCTAGCTTCATTTCTGTTGCTGTGATAAAACACCAGACAAAAACAAACTTGGAAGAGAAGCTATTCATTCAGCATCTAGTCCCTTACACAGCCAGTCATTGTGGGGAAGTCAAGGCAGCTTGTCACATCTGGAGTCAGGCGCAGAGAGAGAACAAAAGCATGCGTGCCCACTGCTCAGCTCAGGGTTTCTCCTCTATGGAATGCAGGAACCTTTTGTAGTAATCCAGGGTATGATGCCACTCAATTTCAGCTGATGATCCCTATATCATTAATACAATCAGACAGCTCCCAGACACTCTCATAGAAAACCTGAGCTAGACCCCCTTCCCAGGTGACCATCACACGAGGCTGGAGCGACAGCTCAGCAGTTAAGAACACCAGCTGCTCTTCCAGAGGGCTCAGGTTTGATTCCCAGCACCCACAACTGTTTGTAACTCCAGTGCCAGGACATCTAACTGCTTCTTCTGGCCTCTGTGGGCACCAGGCACACACATGGTTCAGGCATACATACATACAGATAAAACACACATGCACACAAATAAAATTAATAAAAAAATCAAATATCAGAAATTTATTTTAAAAACAAAACCAAACCACAACCTCCAGAACTATGAGCTAAATAAATATTTTTTTCTTTATAAAGTATGCAGCCTCAGGGGCTGAGTTATTATCACAGATGGTGGATCAATGCACCTGCGATGCTGATACCAAAGCAGGCAATGGGGACACTGGGAAGACTTTTTTAAAAAAGGTCAGTCAGCAGCGATAAAAGAAAATGCATAGATTTGAAGACAAAAAGATGTTTGGAACTGGTAAACAAATCTAATAGCTAACTATTTGGAACAAAAATCAAAAAAGGAAGAAAAACCAATGAAGGAAAGAGGAATGTTAAAACACACAAAAGAAGAAAATAATCATAGAGAAAAAGGTTAATTGGAAGAGAACATTTTGAATGCCAAGCAAATAAATAACACCTGGTTCAAACAGCTAATTTTTCTAGAAACATGTTACAATTAAAAATCATAATTCTATTACAACAGATTTATGAAGACACCTAAAAATGTAAGCATGCCAATTAAGCAGGTCATTTGCAAAGAGCAATCTCACAAAATTCATCAGACCCAGACAATTTCACATGTATGTTGCATATTCTTATGGCATTTATTTTTATTTTTAAATGGTGTGTGTGTGTCTGTGTATGTGTGCGTGCATGTGTGCCCGAGTGTGTAGGTGTCCAATGAGGCCAGAAAAAGGCGTTGGTTGCCCAGAAGCTAGAATTACAGGTGGTTATGAGCCTTCTGACTTGGGCAATGGGAAATGAACTCGGGGCCTCTGTAGGAACAGAATCCCGCTCATAACCACCCAGCCATCTCTCTGGCTCCCAGAATGTTGTACATGGTAAAGGATGGCTAACCTTATCATAGTATGAAGTGTTACTGTTTAGAATACACAGCAGTAAGGAGCTCTGCATAGTTTAAGTTATTTTGTTTTTTGTTTGTTTGTTTTTTGATAGGGTCTCTGTATTGTCCTGGAACTCACTGTATGAACCAAGCTAGCTTTGAACTCACAGAGATCCATCTTCCACTGTCTCCAGAGTGCCTTGATTAAAGGCATGTGCCATTACACTCAGCTTTTAAAACATTTCTTGACAAATATTGATTAAAACTTTTAAAATATAGAGCAATACTATAAAACTTTTCATTGATTAACTTCAATGCAATAATATGAAATAACATAGGAGGAAGCAGGATCAAGTAACATGGGAGAGAAATCACCCCCTGGGAGTGTGGACGAGCGGGGACAACTCCCAGGAGAGAAGGACACTGCTTCGCTACAAGAAAATGAGATGTTTGAAAACTTCTTATGTATGTGTTCTTTTGTTGAGGTGAAATCTGCATAAGGTCAAATGGAGAAACATTAATATTTCTGAACATCGCTATGGTGTCAGGAAGGCTTAAATGTATCCCTGAACCACTTAAGGTCCGTGGCTGTTTCAGTGTCCATCACCTGCAAGCATTCAGGGTACACGCTCTGTGCAAGGATCTTCAACACTGTCAGAACACGGCGCACGACTGCTCTGGTCCTCAGATCCCACTCAAGTGCTACCAGATTTCCCAGTGCCACCTTGTACAAGCAGGGACCTGCCCGGGTCCCTCCTGTGCCAGCTGTCCCTTCGCCATCACTGCCTTCTAGCTGGACAAATTCTTTTTTTTTAAATTTTTTTAATATTGTATCTTTGTTTATTGTAAGCAGATGAATGTTTTGCCTTGCATGTGTGCCTGGTCCCTGTGGAGGTCAGAAGAGGGTATCAGATCGCCCTAGAACAGGAGTTACAGGCAGCTGGGAGCCACTGTGTGGGGAGCCGAGAGTTGAACTGAGGTCCTCTGCAAGGGCAGCCAGTGCTCTTAACCGCTGAGCCATCTCTCCAGCCTCGGGACAAATTCTATGTATTTCCTTGACTTTTGTGTCCTTGATACTTGAAAGGCAGCAGATGCTTCCAAGAGTGTTTTTCAGTTTGGATTGGTCTAAAGCTTTCTCATTAGTAGATCCAGGGCAGAGGTCTTCGTTAGGTATTCTCAGGTGGGAAATTGTGTTCCTGGTGTAGCTTATCATGAGACGCGTGATTGCCACATGTCCCACTCAGATGAGCGCTCTCCCATCTGCTGTCTTGCCCACCTAGGATTCTGTAAGAGCTTTTCACACTGTGTGGGTGCCTCATCCCCAAAAAATGTGTTTAACTCTCTGATCAGTATGTATGTAAGAGTTTTTATTACATGTTGGTTTTGTGGTTGTTTTTGTGCTAGGAACTGAACACAGGTCCTCTGGATGAGTAGTAGTCAGTGCTCTTAACCAGCACTTGGGAGGCACAGGCAGGTGGATCTCTGAGTTTGAGGACAGCTTGGTCTACAGAGTGAATTCCAGGGCAGCCAGGACTACACAAAGAAACCCTGTCTTAAAAAACCCAAGAGCATTCTTATTTAATGAATTCTAATTCTTAGCTCTGGTCTTGCTGACAGTGCCTTTAATCCCAGCACTCTGGAGGAACAGAAAGGTGAGCCGCTGTGTATACAAGGCCCAGGCTGGCCTTGGCCTTCCTCTTGCCTCAACCTCCACGATGACGAGATTACAGTGTGCACTACCACGCGCGGCCCCATTTAGTCTTGCTGTTTGAGATAGGGTCTCACTAAGTAGCCCTAGCTGTCCTGGAACTCGCTGTGTAGACCAGAGAGATCCGTCTGTCTCTGCCTCCCAAGTGCTGGGCATGTGCCTCTCACTGGGCTTCCATTCCATCTGGTTGTGTAGTTTCCCCTTCCCTGCTGGGGGGTCTCCTGTTCCTATGCTCTTTGTAGCTCTTACACATTTCATATATTTAGATATATCTGTAATGGATCATTTAGTGCTCAGTTTTGCTAATTCTGCCTCAATTCTCATTGACGCAGGGTGCTATGTTATAGCATCAGTCCTAAGACAAGCTAGACAGCACCCAGTCCAGGGGGGCCTCTGAGAGGCTGGGGTGCTGATACACAGTCTCTCTTTCCCCTGTTTGGAAATTCCCACAGTCACCACTGTGTGTGTCGGAGTATGCCAGAGAGCCTGAAGTACTCCTGCTGGGTGGATGTCTGTGGTGCCAAGCCCATGCAGGAACACTCTCACCTATTCTCCAGCTTCCTGGCAAGGGCCTTTGATGACTAGGTATTGTGTTGGCGTGCTCATGAGCACAGCCCAGGGCTCCAGATGCGGTCTTGCTGCCCAGGCTGGCTTCTTAGGTTTTATGAGGGTGGGTATAGGATTTGGCCCTTTCTGCACATGACTGTTATTCCCAACCAGCTCTCACCCTGCTGCTGAAGTTTCCCCAGTCAGGGCCACAGTGAATGGCATTGTGTGGTGGGCGGTCCCTCCCCTTCACCCTCTGTCTGCTGGGCTCTGTGGAGGGACGCCACGCACAGGCTTCTGTGCAACGGCACTACACATAAGCTTCTACAAAGCTCTTGCTAATTCTAGAAAGAGCCCTTCTCTACCACTTCTACTACCAGGAATTCTGCTCTGACTTCCAGTGTCTTCCATTAGGACACCAGAGATAAAAAAAAAAACTGTGGTGACACAGGCCTCGTGCTCCATTGTCTAGCCTGTAAGTGACCTTCTGACACACCTGGCCAAGTTCCCAGTTCTTATGGCAGGATGGTCAGCATGCAGTCTGGGTGGCTAGCACCCACATGTATTCTCCACAGAATTCTTTCTCTCACCATGACCCAGACATTGACAGGAGAAATGCACCTGCTGTTGTCACTATACTTAATATTCATGTGGCTGGAAAAGGGAAAAAAGTGAGAATCACAAACAGGGAGGGGGCTGAGCATGGTGGCACATGCCCCTAGCACAGAGCAGACAAAGGCAGGAGTATCTCCACGAGTTTGAAGTCAGCCTGGTCTACATAATGAACTTCAGGGCAGCCAGAAGTACATAGAGAGACCCTGGACTAAACAAACTAATGAAAGAGCAGGGAGGAAATGTGCTATCATTCTTTGCAGAAAATCCAATTAAATCCCTGCAAAGTACAAGAAGCATTTAGATTCTGTTACAAATACGACGCAGCTCTGTACCGGGACAAGAGCAGCAGCATCATTAATAAAGACACAGGAGGATTCAGGAGCAAGAGTGACAGCATGAAAGGACCCTGTTTACCACATTAAAAGGGGAAAAAAACCTGAGTTCAGGTCCCCAGCACCTGCATAAAAAAGTAGATGTGGTTCTACATTCTGAGCCCGACAACAGTGGGATGTGGAGACAGGTGGACCCCAGAGTTTGCTGACTGGCAGGTAGGCCAGTTGGTGAATGTCAGGTCCAGTGAGAGACCCTGCCTCAAAAGATAAGGACTCCACATGCACATGCACACACTCCCCCACATCACACATTCATCACACACATATCACACATACATCACATACACATTACACATACATCACACATTCATCACATATACATCACAACACATCACACACATCATACATACATTACACACATCACACATGTATCACACATGCATCACACACATCACACATACATCACATACACATTACACATCACACACATCATACATGCATCACACACACCATACACATCACACACATCACAATACATCACACACATTACACATGCATCACACACACACCACACATTCATCACACATTATACATCACAACACATCACACATATATCACACATACATCACACACACATTACACATACATCACATACACATTACACACCACACACAATCACACATATCACACGCACCATACACATCACAATACATCACACACACATTACACATGCATCACACACACACCACACATTCATCACACATTATACATCACAACACATCACACACACATCACACATTATCACACATACATCACACACATCACACATACATCACATACACATTACACACCACACACACATCACACATATCATACATACATCACACACACGTCACATACATCACACATACATCACATAGACATCACACACACACAATAAAAAAAGAAAAAAATAAAGACATAAATTGAGAAAACAAAAGGTAAAAAGAGAAATAGTTCACAGCTGAAAATCTTAAAAGCTTATTTCAAGTCTCAGGGGAAAAAAATGACAAAATCCAGGGCAGAGAGGAGACAGTTACAGCCATGAGAACAGTACCTGCAGACGACATGTTAGAAACAACTACACACAGACACATTCGAAACTTGGGCAAAATACAGAGTCAAAGAAAATTAAAGACACTGAACTTGGAGCCAGGCATGGTGGCACACACCTATAATCCTGGTACTTGGGAGACTGAGGCAGGAGAATTTCTATGAGTTTAGGGACAGTTTGGGCTACACAGTGATTTCAAAGCTACATTGTAAAACCCCATCTCAAAATTCAGGGTAAAAGGATGCCAAAATTAGGACATGAAGTATGCAGAGTTTAGCAATCATTTAAGATGCTAAGTTAGAAGTGAACTCCCTCCCACCACACATGTGCACATACAGACACTTGCAGGCATGCACACTTATATACAAGCATGTCTTGCAACCCCAGCCTGCAGGAGTCGCTTACCAACCCCCCGTCAGTAGATAGTGTACATACACATCAACTATTCCACGGAGGAGAGCAGAACCCGCTTTACAAAGCCAGTCCAGAGCTAGGAGGAAATGCAACACTGCCAGCCAGACTTGGGCTGGTGAGATGGCACAGTGGTTAAGAGCACTAGCTGCCCTTCTAGACATCCTGGGTCCAGGTCCCAGTGATCGTGACAGGTGCTGCATGTCATCTATAGCTCAGTTCCAGGGTGTCTGTCAGCTCTGGTCTCCGTGGGCACCTGCACTCATGTGCACACACACAATTAAAAATATAAAATAAATCTTAAAAATAACATAGCAACTAATCAGATTCAAGAAGGAAAGTAGCAAAACTCTTGCACCAATGAAGAATAAAATATTTGATGACATAATCCATACAAGGTACTTTGCATACAAGGGACTCTAGAAAAGAAGAAATGGAGAGAATGTTTCCATGGAACAAACTTGTGGCCAGCAGCACAGGGCGTACATGGATCTTACAGTCAGTGTTCAGCATCATTTCGGACGTCCTGGCCAATGCAACAAGACAAGAAGAAGAAATCAGGAGTTTAGGAATCAGGAAGGGAGACAAAATTGCACACCGTGTTTACTGTTTACTGACCTTGTAATTACTGTGTCAGCTTCCATAGTTCCTGAGCAACCAGCAGATGACCTATCAGCCTAATGCAGTATCACTGAGGTTGTCAAATTAAAAAAAAAATCAATAAACTTTAATGCACTAAGATGTATATGAAACTAAAACATGTGATGCTGTTTCCAGAAAGAACACAAATGTAAAATATTAAGGAATTAAGCTTAAAATCCACTCCTTGATGTAAAACCAAAACAAACAACCAAAATCTCTGTTCAGGCCCACGGAAGAGGGCTGGAACAGACAGCACCTTTCTGCCTCCTCAGAGAATTGGCCAGGTTGCCAGGATACACTCCAGGCTGTGTTGCCTTAGCCAAGTGTGCTGGCTTCTCTGCCCAAATTCCTGTGGCTTTGGAGGCCTGGAATAAGGGCTGAGTAGCAGACTTGGGAACATGAAAACTTCTGGTCCCACGGGTCTGCCTTTGACCCAAGATGCCTCATTGGAGTGATTTGTCTTAGAGTCTGGTGCTCCTATGGCTGGGTTCAACCATTTCCACCTGAGCTTGCAGACCTAGCCACTTCTAGGTCGTTCCTAGGCTGTCCCTGCCATGGGGCCTTGAGACTAAGTGAACAGCATGTCCCTGCCTTGCATACTGGGTTACAGGCCAATGGGCTATGTTGGGGCCTCTGTCCAGCCCTCTGTGGCCTGAGTTCCTGAAATACCAGGTGGTGATCAGGCCTACCTGAGTTCTTCCCAGCCCATCAAGAGGGAATTCAAGGCGTGCTGCGGCATGCCTTCTGCCTGGTTCAGACAAGGTGCTCAGCTTTGCACGCATGTGTGCGCACGTGCATGCATGCATGCATGCTTGCGTGAGTGTGTGCGTGCGTGAATGTGTGCGTTTGGGGGACAATCAGTAAGAACCAGCTCTTCCCTAGGCAGGAAAGGAATGAATGGCCTGTCTTCAGCTTCCAAAGGGTTCCTCCTTCCTACTCAATCACTTGGCCCTGTATAAGTATGTGACACAATGCCTGTCACTTAACCTCTCTGAGGGTGCTGTATCCTACTCACAGGGTCCTGACACAGCTCTCATTCTGCAGACTTTCAGCAAGGACTTCTCTGCCATGCTTTGGGGACATAGAGGATTTTTCCTAAGCTTGAAGATGGGACATAAAGATAGTGAGGAGTCAGAGAATGAGGGTAAGAAAGAGAGACGAGGGTAAGACAGATAGAGAGACGAGGGTAAGACAGATAGAGAGACGAGGGTTTCTATGCTGTTTTACACACCTGGGGCTGGGGCTAGTGAGGATGTGTGGAACTGGAGCATGGGGTTTTAGGACACTTGGAGGAAGGTCATATTTTAGGACACTTGGAGGAAGGTCATATGGGGTGCAGATAGTCTTACGCTAGAATTCTGGAGTGAGGCAGACTCTGGGAGGGCATGGTGAGACCAGTGAGGCTGTGGTGTGAAGGCTCCAAAGTGGAAGAGGGATTGAATATTCAGGATCAGGAAGCAGGAGGGACGGCGACAGGTAAGACAGGGCCGGGTGCTCAGTGAACAACTGCCTAGGAGGCTGATGTGACGGGGAAGGGAGGGTAGATGGCTATTGCCTGAGGTCTGGGAGTGATGCCTCAGACAGGGAGGACTGGATAGATGTGAGAATGAGGTGCAGTTGGGGAGAATCTGAAGTCAACTGGAGACTCTTACCTGACAGGAGGAGGCTGGGGATAAAGGTGCATTGCTAGCACAAGGTAGGGGCCAGAGCTCAGGCTTAGCAGGGCATCTAGGGGAGGTGGCCCAGGAGAGAAGCTGGTGCAGGAAGAGAAGGATAAGGGGAGGAAGACTCTCTGGGAGTCTAGCAGGCCACAGAGACATGGATGAGGACTGTGCCCATGTATGACCAACAGGGTGAAGAGGAACCCAATGTAGGTGGAGGAGGCAGAGGCTGTAGGTCTGTCCATGGGGCTTATACATTAATGAAGACAGGTCTGCAGCTCACAGAGACAGATTCCCAGTAACTGTCTAAGCAGCCCCTTTGTCTCAAATGCTAGCACAGTCTGGGACTGCCAGTAAGGGCCAGAGCCTGGCCACACTTGCCCCTTTCTTACACTTTGATGACAGGTCCCACATCTCTTTAAACTGATGTGGAAGACTGGGTATAGAAGACAATTAGCCAAGAGCCAGGCAGGAAGGCACATGGGAAGAACTCAGCTCCCCAAGAGTTCACAGAGGAGCCTGAAGAAGAGACCATGACAGGAAGGACCCCAGGGTGACTGTCAGAACACTCAAGACCAGTTGGAACACATGAAAGAATATGCCAGTGGGCAGATGCCCGTAAAGTATAGCCATGCTGACAGCAGGGTTGCAGCAGCTGCTGTGTGCACTACGAGGCACTGAATGTGTCCACTCAGTGCAGGCTTCCTAGGGCCATGGACGGTACAGAGCCGGGATTCTGGAAAGCAGCTCCAACTGCAGAGGCCTGAGGCCTTGGGTTCTTCCTTCCTGAATTATCACCAGCACACTCAGTGTCCACAGGGGAGGCTCCTCAGGACTCTGAGTTAGTGGGCATGATGTTACTTTTCTTGTAGTGATACCCTTTGGGGCTGCTGGCTGATTGGGTGCACACAGCTGGCCTCCATCACACTCAATGCTCAGCAAGGTGGATCACTCACCAGAACAGACACAAAATCACAGAGAAGCACAAAGTGCAGGGGTTCATGGTCATTATTTTTCTAGGAAATTCAAATTTCAAAATAAAACCATCATTGTAAAAGTCAGTCAGCAAACTAAGAAGGTATCTGTGATGGTTGTGTGTGCGTGCATGCGCACCTTCCACCAGCATCAGTAGATGCGCTTCAAGAGACTCCAGAGCTGGCATGCTGCATGCCCTTAATCCCAGCACTCAGGAGAGGGAGGCAGGAGATAAATTATTCTTGAAATCATAGTGAGTTTGAAGCCAGCCTGGGCTGTGTGAGACCCGGCCTTGAAAACAAACAACCGTTATTCTAGAGACTGGCTTCCGTGGCAATGAACAGTGAGACTCACTGCAGACCACTGAAGGACTGTGGAAACACCCAACATGCAATAGTAGAGGATTTTTCTCGCAGACAAAATTCATCCTGAAGACAGGAGGTCATAGACTGTAAACCATTTTGGTCAAGGTGATCATTCCAAACCTTGGATCCCATCCTGTTCTGATACCTCCATGTCTCCCTGTTGCCTCCCGAAGTTGCTGAAACCCAGGCCCCACCCTGCACCCCATTTTCTACCTGAGGATTCCATACATTTTCCTGGGGCCCACCCTTGTTCCTCTTTATTCTCTGCCTTGAATACCAACCCAGAGGCCACACCCTATGTGTGCTTCCTGCCTCTCCCTCCTCTGTGCCCTCCTATGCCCATGCTGCCTGTTAAAGGGTCCCTCTGAGGAGTATTGATCTGTTCCGTGCTACACCTGAGCCTGCAGGCAGACGGGTCCTGCAACAGTCAACTTGTGGGAAGGAGGGACAGCTGGGAGCCCAGCTCACCAGTGTTCCTACAGCAGAGCCCTCAGGTCCATTGAAGCAGGGAGGCTGGGTGTGTTTGCCCCAGGTCACAGCAGGGTGAGCACAACTTGTGAATAATGGCGGCTCTGGAGGGGCTTGTGATCACATGGGATGAGGATCACACTCCTAAAATATGCCTCTTCAATCACCAAGCTTCCTAAGTGGCTCCCAGCACCTGCCACTCTGGCCTGCTTCCCTACAGCCTGTGTCCCCCTGCAGGAACCTCTGAGTTCCTAGGCTACACGGGTTACCTACACCTTCTCTTCCCTCAGAACTGCAGAGAACTTGGCTGGATTCTCTCTACTCAGCAGTGACCTTAGTCGGTCAGTTGGTGGATTTCTATTGCCACCAGCTGTAGCTGCCACCTGGTTCTAGACACCCCAAGAGTTTGGGAATCACCCCCCCCCACAAGCCTAGGCCAGCCTAGCTACTCTTCTGAGGATCTCAGTCCGTTGCATCATGATAGGTAGCCATGACTTTGCTGGCCAGGAACTGGAGCATGAATTGAATTCGGAGGTATAGCCATCGGAGGGGATCTTGGCAGGGGCTCCAGTTCTTACTGAAGGGATCCTCCACCTCTCCAGCTTTCAGCAGCGCAACACAGGCCTGAGACAGCCCACGAGCCCTTTCCAACAGCACCCCAGCCTCGCCAGGTATGCACTGGGCTGGGGGCGGACCCTGGAGCGCAGTCAGTTGGGCCCGCCAGAACAAGCTCAAGGACCGCGCTCACAAAGGCGCATTCCGCCGCACCCCTCCTCCCCGCCCCACGCTGTCGGTGATCCGCCTGCACCTCTGGGCCCCTCCTCCCTCTTGTTGGGGGTGTGTTGCGATCAGGGTCCCCTCCTCTCCGCCCTGCCCCCAACCTGGGCGCACCTGGCGGGTGGCGCGCAGGCGCATGCTTGTCTGACCCCCTTGCTGGAATCTGCCTGTGGCCCCATCCCATTCCCCCTACTCCATTCTGTCAGAGACCTCGCGGGACCTGGATGGCTCAAGGGCTCAGTCACCACACAGTCTTTCCATTTCTTGGGAAACTTCTGCATCTAGTGGTCCTTTTCAGGCTCCCTTCTTCTCCCTGTCTGTGAGCCCTTGTGCCCTTCTCATCCCTAACCTGGGAACCAAAAGGACCCTGTGGAGTTCCTCTCCTCTTCTGAGTTTCCACAAGAAGACATTCTGTTGTGAACGGAGAACACAAGACTCTGATACTCGGTGATCAGGCAGAAATTGGCAGTAATGACTTCCCAGTAGTGATGGGTACCCACTTGGCAGGTAGCCCACAGAAGAAACCAGGACCACCTAGGACCGGCCCTCCAAGGCTCCAGGCAATGCCAGATGGCTCCGTGTATGTCAGTAAAGCGGAGTCAGGCCATTCAGAAGGATGAAGCAGTTCTAGGCCCACCCCAAGCACCACAAGTGTGGTAATGGGATGCTCATTACTGTCATTCTAACCAGCACATGGGGACACTGAGGCAAGTGAACTGTCTAGATGCCCGCACATCTCAGGAGCTTCCATAACCTCTGGGGATCACCTCTGGGGAGTCTAAAACTACTGCCCTTGCCTTCCCTCCTTCTTGTTAGTCGATCCCAGGTTCCAGAATTGGTTGTTGAGGGCGAATGGAGCCAATAGGCAAACTACTACCCGGCTCACAGTGACTACTCGAGAGCCGGGGCTAGAAGAATCTCCGATCTACTTGTCTAGCTCAACCCGGCCCAGCACCAGGCTGCACACTACGTTGTACGGGATTACTGCTGGTGATAGAACTCCTGGGTAGAGCCAGAACTCGCAGCTCCGGGAACCAGAGTTAGAGAGGCTGGGGAGCTGAGCTAGCCCCGCCCCTAGCTTACTTCTGGGTCAGGCTGGCAGGGTTGGGGCGTGGCCCGCTAGTTTGAGTTGGCTGGGATCAAAGGGCGGAAAGCAGGCCTCCGCCCTCGCCCACTGAGACAGGAATCCGTGGCCCCGGGGGACAGAATCTTCAGGCACATTCCAGGTGCCCCGGGCCTAGCAGGCGAGGGTGGGGCGGAGCTGGAGTGACAAGACTGGCATCACGGAGCGTGGGAACGACCGTGCTACCAGCGCTCAGCCCCAGCTGCCTGGGAGGCAGGCAGCCTTTGCCAGGCCCAGTCGGCGGCATTGCCCCTTCTGGTTGCTAAAGGAGCTCCACATTGCTAGGCCGCTGCAGGGAGAACTTGAAGAAGTTCGATAGGCATTTCCTATGCTGGTAGGGAGAGGGTGGGCATTCTACAGAGCATGGGCACAGGGTCCTGGTACACTAGGACCTGCTCAGAGGTGCCTACAGTCTACGACAAATTGTTGCCAGTGTGGAGGTGATTTCATGAAGGCAGAGTCCTTACAGCCCCAAGATGCACCTGAGAGGTCTTCTAGTAGTCAAGTTTTGCAAACCCTCCTCCTGGCCCATGGCACATGCCTGTAGACGGCAGCCTTGAAGCCCCTGCTGGGTGGTCCTAGGACCCAAGTGTGGCTTACCACCACAACCACTACCACTTCCACCTCCACCACCACCACCTCCTCCTTCACCACCATCACCTCCTCCACCACCACTTCCTCCTCCATCACCACCACCTCCACCACCACCTCTACTACCTTCACCACCACCACCACCACCTCCTCCACCGCCACCACCTCCACCACCTCCATCTCTACCACCACCTCCTCCACCACCTCCACCACCTCACCACCACCACCACCATCACCACCACCACCACCACCCCCCCCCCCCCCACCCCCCCCCCCCCCCCCCCCCCCCCCCCCCCCCCCCCCCCCCCCCCCCCCCCCCCCCCCCCCCCCCCCCCTCACCACCACCACCACCTCCTCCTCCACCACCACCACCATTTTGCAGGTAGGAAACGACCAGGAGAGGTCAATTGGCATTCTGATTCACACAGCAACCTGGAAGAAAACAGCAGATTCTTAGAGACCCAAATTTTCCACTCCTAAGTGTCAGGATCAGTGGCGTCCCTTTCACTGCCATGTGTCCTGGGCGGGAGAATGGGATCACAATACTACCTCCCTGAGTTGTGATGCTGGAGACCAGAGAGAGCCCTTTCTGACTCTAGGGACAAGGTACCCAACCTTGTCTCTGGATCTGGGCGCCCCCTGGTGGCACAGTGTTGACTTAGGTTTTAGGTCTGCTTTCCCTGACTCTGTTCATGTGCTGGGGGAGATGGATGGATGAATGAGCACATGTAGGAATGCCCAACTTTGTCCACACTCTCTGCTGGACACCCTCTGCCCTCAGAGCCCAGAGTATCATGGCAGAGCAATTGAGCAGGTGCTGAGGAGGCTTGGAAAGGGGACTCTGTAAGGTGGCTCCTGTGGGCCTTAGCTTTGCTCCCAGAAGCTGAAACTAACGCAGTTATCAGGCACTATCCAGATCTAGGAACCGTCCTGACATAGAAATAAAACCTTTTGCACAGATAGGGAGACAGAGACACTGAGCATTTGGTAAAGTGTCCATGGTAGCTGCCATTCAAGCCCAGGGTCTTGAGGCAAGAGGTGGGCTAGACCTGCCCGTGGCTTTCCCTGGTGACTGTGGGTGAGGTTTAGTAATCCCCACCTGGCATCTTGGCATAGATGGATGCCCTGTTCAGTGAGCGCAGGGACTCTGAGGAGGCTGGCCCAGGAGAAGGGAAAAGGCTTGTGTACATCTCTTCAGGGCCCCAACTACCCCCTCCACCCGCAATTCAAGCCGCCAATGAGACCAATGACTTGACAGGCAGAGTTGGATTCCTAGGAGGGAGAGAGTCAAAGCTGCTTCCTGGACCTGGTTGGGGTTAAGGGAGTCAGGCTTATCTTTATTCCATCAGAGCCCCTTATCAGGCTCTTCTTTCTTAGGGAGGGGGTTGGAGAGCGGGTCCCTTGGCGAATCAATCTGGAATCTCACCTCTTCTTGGTCTTGTCCTGCCCTCCCCTTGCTGCAGATCGGTGAGACTGGACTCTACAGTCTCCAAGGTCACAAAGAACTCGTTTTTCCTGCAAAACCCTATGTTGGGAGAGGTGCGTCTTGGTGAGAAAGTGTTTCATCTGGATTTCTGAATCTGCGAAGTGGGAACAATAGTAGTCCGTATTTCGTCGGGTTACTGGGCAAATACTACTTAGGCAAAGGCTTTGCACGCTCGTGGCAGTTCTGCCTAGAAACCTAGCTGCGGTCTGCCAGTCGTGCGCGTGCAGGAACCGCAGGAAGCCAGAGCGGGAAGCGCAGGAAACCAGAGCGGGTCACGCAGGTTCGCTCCAGACGGCAAAGGCAGAGGCAAGGCTCTGCCCCTACCTGCTGAGGCTCGCTCCAGGGATGCGGACTCCCCCGTTGCCGCCTTGGCAGGCCCCGGCGCGCTCCACTCCCCGCAGGGTGTGGGTGGGAGCGGGCTCTGGCCCCAGGCTGACAGACAACGGCCAAGAGCCTGCCCATGGGGCGGAGGAGGCGGGGAGGTACCAAGCCCGGGGACCTGCTGTTGTGGAGGAGGGAGGAAGTGCCTCCGGAAGGGTCGTGGAGCGGACTGTGAAATTCCCAGTGAGAGGGGACTGAACTGTGAGCTCCAGCTCCAAGGGCAGCGTGGGGAGGTGGAGGGTGGTGAGTTAAGGTCTCTCTGGATCCGGGCCAGCAGAGGCAGTAAGTTTCAGGGATGGGAAAGAAAGTGTTCCGAACCGTGGAAGCCTGAAGAGTCCTTTTTATCTGCAAGAAATTTTTTTTTCCAGGTTATCCAGGTCTGCGTGTGTCTGGTGGGGGATGTTGTGATCCTACGGAAGAGCTGATGGGGAGCATTGACGTACTGGTTACAGAAGCAAATCTTGGAAGCTGGGTGAGCGTGGGGGTGGGGGCGGGCACAGCCTGCTTTCGGCCCGCACAAAAGTGCTCCTTACCACTCTTCCTGAGGCCCGCACAGGCTTAGGAAACTAGACAGCCAAGCGGGAACCCTCGGCTAGTCCATGGGGAGATGCAAGGACTATCATAGCCACTAGGTGGCAGGCTGGCAGGCCACGGTTGGAAATCTAAACACATTAAGTCCTCTGTCCTTTCTGCACTACATCAGCCTCTTGGAATCACAAATGAGGACACAGAGAGTGCTCTGTGGCCAGGGAGCTTCCTGGAGTTGGCAAGGCTGTGTAGCTGACTAGGAGAACAGTTAGTTAATGGAAGGCTTTCTGTGTTGTGTCATCAGGCTGGACTGGGCTGGAAAGATCTTTCTCCTTTATTGCCCCAAGTTCAAACAGTTCCGTCAGAATGCTTGCACCTAAGGCTTCAAGACTGAGTTCAGAGTGCCCTTGGCAGGGTCTCTTGGAATCACCCTCCGAGTGTGTGATGTTGGGGATTAAGAGAAGCTGAGACGGCTGAGGCACTCCCACACCCACATGACCACGGGACTGATGGTGGTGTCTGCGGTGGACTTGCAGAGACTGAGTGGCTAGAGGAAACTGAGATGAGACTATACTGAATCAGCAGAGCCTTCAGGGAGTGCTGGTGCTGGCGAACAAGCAGGACTTAGTAAAGCAAAGGCCGTCTACCCAAGAGCTGGCCACTGCAGTGCTCACTCATGTACAGGGATGAGAACTGTGGGTGGGCTGAATCTCCAATCAGACCTGGAGCATCTGTGTGAAATGACCCTCTAGAGGAGAAGGCCAGGAGCAACAGTGATCCTGGGACCTCCATACCTATGTGGATAAGCAGGCAGGGTCTGTGACCTCCCAGTCTAAGTGCTGGACTTGTCCCTCTGAAAGAACTGGTGTCACACGATGGAGGGGAAGGAAGATGAGGTGTCCTCACAGCTCTTTCTTGTCCCCTCCAGGAAAGTAGGAGTTACTAGATGAGAGATGTACATGCAAATGCTCTCTCCCCCTTCCACCCTGGTCCTCGTTTTCCTCCTCCCCACCCTGGTCCTCCTTTTCATCTTCCAACCTGGTCCTCATTTTCCTTCTCCCCACCCTGGTCCTCCTTTTCCTCCTCCTCCACCCTGGTCCTCCTTTTCCTTCTCTGGTGTTTTATTTGGATTCCTCCTCTCCCCCAGGGTTTGGTGATGGCATATAGAAAGTTGCTCAGAAGTCGGGCGGTGGTGGTGCATGTCTTTAATCCTAGCACTTAGGAGGCAGAGGCAGGTGGATCTTTGTGAGCTATAGAGCTAGTTCCAGGACAGGCTCCAAAGATACAGAGAAACTCTGTCTTGAAAAAAAAAAAGAAAAAAGAAAAAAAAAAAGAAAAAAAGTTGCTCAGAAGCCAGGTCTGGTGGCTCATGGCTTTAGTCCCAGGGAGGTAGAGGCAGGTAGATCTCTGTGAGTTTGAGGCCAGCTTGGTCTACACAGTGAATTCCAGGACAGCTAGGGTTATATAGTGAGACTCTCTTTAAAGAAATAGTTATTCGCAGGCTGCTCTCCCCTTCCCCCACTGTGGTGTGTTGCGGGAGGGCATGGTAGTGATGGGTGTCTGCCCAGCTGCTCCCCTAGAAACCCAGTCACCATAATCTTTATTTAGTGCCTGTGTGAAGGTGTCAAAAACCCTCTGCAATTTTCATAAGCCTTGTGACCTCCATATTATTAATGTGTATTAGCATTTTCTTGTAAGTTATTAAAGTTGGTCTCTAGCTCTGAAGACAACACCAGGTATACAGAGTGGTAAGTGCTTCCCGGCTGCTCCCCCTCCTTGTCCCCAGGGGAAGGTGGCATCTGAAGAAGCTGGCAAGTCTGCACCAAAGAAGAGCTGGCTCATGGTTGACCCAGGAAGAAGTGGCATGAGACCAGAGCTTCCTGAGCAGGGGTTGTGGGTATCTCAGCCAGTAAAGGGTCTTTGGGGGCTAAACACTGATTGAGAGGCTACATCCCCCAGCAGGGCCTGTTATGCTTCAGGAATCCCACTGAGCATGCTCAAACAACCATGCCCGGCAGCCACTCCTATGGATGGGACATGTCTCCTTGTTCAGGTACTAGGGCTTGTCAGGAGAGTGGACCAAGACCCTGGAGGGATGGGGCAGGAAGCCCAGAGCACAGTGAATGAATATCTCCCTGTACCGGTGGGATAGGTTTGAACAGAGGGTGTCCAGTCCCTTCTGGCTGCCTTCCTACCCTTGTTGGACACATAAGCCAGGAGCTCTGACATGCGCAGGGGCCTAGAACACACCAGCTTGGGTTCGGGAGAATTTTTGTCACCATGGCCTGAGAGACTTTCTGGTTGAGGTCTCTGGTGTCTCTATATCAAGAAACTATACTAGCCTTGCACGACGGCATATGCCTATAATGCCAGCACCTTGGAGGTAGAATTAGGAAGACCCTGAGTTCAAAGCCAGTCTGGGCTGCATAGCAAGACCTTCGCTCAAACAAGTGAACAAACAGACCCCCATCTACCTCAGGCAGAGCCCCCATACCTCAGGCTATTTGCCATTTACTAGGGAGAGGGCAAACCAGTTTCCAAGGTTCAGCAGTAGACATTAGCCAAAGTGAGTGCTGCCAGCTACCTGCCTCATTTTCTTCAGCCTGGCAGTACCCCCGAACCTAACTCACTATTGCTCAGGGAGCACAAAGTCCTACACAGATGAATGAACTCATCCATGTCAGGGCCCTGGGCACATCCAATGCACTTTGGCATGATCCTGCCCCTCTTCCTGCTGCTGTTGTTGGAGGGGTAGTTTGGGGCAAAGGGTGTGGGAAACAAGGCCTAGAGCCCATAAGATTGGACAGCTGTTGAGATCTGTCCAATCTGACAGGGTTGTCAGGCCTGTGTCCTTAGGAAGCCTCCAACTCCCTCCTGACTCTCTCCCAGCTTTACTTGCTGAGGAATGAGAACAGAGGCCTTGCTTAGCACCAGATACTGGGGTTGCCTTGGGATGTAATAAGAAGAGAGAAATGCGATGGGTGGGTGGATGCAAAGAAGGAGTAATAAATATAGAGAGATGTAGGTGGGAAATAAGCAAGAGAGGATAAATACGTGGCTAGAAGGATGCAGGGAGGGGAGGTGGATGGATGGAGAGAGGGATGGGTGGCAGGGTAGAAGGAGGGACACAGAGGTGAGATAGAGAGGGAGAAAGGGATGGGTAGAAAATAGATGGAGAGACAGAAGAGGGGTGAATGGTGGAGAGAAGGGTAAGCAGTGTGGAGAGGGACAGATGGACTGATGGAGAAGGGCTGGAGGGCAGGCATTGTAAGTGGATAACTACAGAACACGAATGGTATGGGCATGTGGTCACACTGCATGGTCCTGCATGGGCATGTGGTCACACTGCATGGTCCTGCACAGACATGTGGTCACACTGCATGGTCCTGCACAGACATGTGGTCATACTGCATGGTCCTGCACAGACATGTGGTCACACTGCATGGTCCAGCACAAGCATGTGGTCACACTGCGCGGCCCTGCA
>JAQHUG010000231.1:2567426-2591260 GCA_028555095.1 Dicrostonyx torquatus | reverse complement strand
TGGGCATGTGACACTGCATGGCCCTGCACGGGCATGTGGTCACACTGCGCGGCCCTGCATGGGCATGTGACACTGCATGGTCCTGCACAGACATGTGGTCACACTGCATGGTCCTGCACAGACATGTGGTCACACTGCATGGTCCTGCACGGGCATGTGGTCACACTGCGCGGCCCTGCACAGACATGTGGTCACATTGCATGGTCTAGCACAGACATGTGGTCATACTGCATGGTCCAGCACAAGCATGTGGTCACACTGCATGGTCCTGCATGGGCATGTGGTCACACTGCATGGTCCTACACAAGCATGTGGTCACACTGCATGGTCCTGCACAGACATGTGGTCACACTGCATGGTCCTGCATGGGCATGTGGTCACACTGCACGGCCCTGCACAGACATGTGGTCACACTGCATGGTCCTGCACAGACATGTGGTCACACTGCATGCTCCTGCACAGACATGTGGTCACACTGCATGTTCCAGCACAGACATGTGGTCACACTGCATGGTCTAGCACAGACATGTGGTCATACTGCATGGTCCTGCACAGACATGTGGTCACACTGCATGTTCCAGCACAGACATGTGGTCACACTGCATGGTCCTGCACAGACATGTGGTCACACTGCATGGTTTTGCACGGGCATGTGGTCACACTGCATGGTCCTGCACGAGCATGTGGTCACACTGCATGGTTTTGCACGGGCATGTGGTCACACTGCATGATCCTGTATGAGCATGTGGTACTGCATGGTCTGGCACGAGCATGTGGTCACAGTACATGGTCCTGCATGGGCATGTGGCATTGTATGGTCCAGCACAAGCATGTGGTCACACTGCACGGTCCTGCACGAGCATGTGGTCACACTGCACGGTCCTGTACGGGCATGTGACACTGCATGGTCCTGTTACCACACAGACACACTACTGAATAAGTCATAATAAATGTAAAGCATGGAGAACAGGATCACAGCAAACATTGCAGACTTGTGGCCACAGCAGACTGGAGCATTGAGAAACAGCTCCAAACCCTGTGCAGCGAGGACAACGCCTTAGGACTTGGAAGTGTGGTCTCTGCTTAGGTCACAAGAGCTGGTATGGGGGAGGGCTAGCAACTGAATGCAAGCCTAGGTGCATTTATTCAGCACTGGATGCCTGAAAGGGCCGAACTGCACTATTTAAAATTATGCTTCAATCTTTGAAAATCACCTTATAGGTCAAAGAAGTAGGTTAGGTCCCAAGAATGTTGAAAAACAAAGATAAAAATCAAGAGTTAAAAGAAACTCCTTGAAATAAAATGTAGTAGAGATCGGTGTTGTGATTGAAGATTTAAAAGATAATAAGCCGCAGTGGCAGAGGATGAACCATTTATCAGATAAAGGAGTGTTATTCAGGATATGTAAAGAACTCTCAGAACTCAATAATAAACAAAGAACCCAATTTTAAAATAGGCTAAAGATCTGAACAAACACAAAACCAAAGAGGGTACACAGGTGACAAGTGACAGGAAGACTCCAACTGCACACCCACTAGAATGGCTAAGCCATTACTAACCAAGCCAACAGACAGATCAGTCAGATCCAGCCAAACGTGCAGCAAAGAGTGCGCAAATATTGCTGGGGAGACTACGACACCTCTGTAAAAGAGCACGGAACTGTTTGTCACCCCTTAGCTACCCAAAGACTGTGCTGAAAATCTCGTAACAGTTAACTGATCCAAGCTGGAAGCTACCTTTGCAACTGGCGAGTAGCTGAATGCTCATAGCGGGGGCGGGGTGGTGGTGGAGGTTTGCTAACAGCTCACAGCCATGGGCAGATCTCAAATGCAGTTCTTTTACACAAGGAGCCAGAATCAACAGGCTTCTGGGAAGGCAAAACCAGAGAGAAAAAATGGCTGGGGCTAGGGAAGCAGAGGTTTGGGGCCTGTGGAACTCTTCCGACTGTGGTAGGGAATGCACAGCATGTCACCGTTAGATCTGTAGACATGAGTATTGGAGGGTGTGCCAATAAAACAATGCAAAACAACTGGCAGCGAGAGGACTTAGCACGTTACGCATCTGCTGCCAAACCTGGGCACCACGTGATAGAAGGAGAGAATCACGTGATAGAAGTTATTCTCTGACCTCTCAACAAGCTCCGTGGCATGCACACACACACACACACACACACACACACACACACACACACAATAAATAAATGAATGTAAAGTTGTTTTTGTTTTATTTTTTAGCAAAAAGAAATACCAAAGAAATGTATTAGTGTATACAACTGTATATCCATACTGTAGGAAGCAGATGAATGTATCAGGCACTAGAGAAACAGGGCTTGCCGGGCGGTGGTGGTGCACGCCTTTAATCCCAGCACTCGGGAGGCAGAGGCAGGCAGATCTTTGTGAGTTCGAGACCAGCCTGGTCTACAAGAGCTAGTTCCAGTGCAGGCTCCAAAGCCACAGAGAAACCCTGTCTTGAAAAACCAAAAAAAAAAAAAAGAGAGAGAAACAGGGCTCCCAGAAGAACACACCTCAACAATTCTCTATCAAACAGACAGAAGTAAAAGCTCCTGAGCCCAATTTGGGGACTGGAAGGGCCTGTTTTGTAAGTGGGAGATTCAGCAGACAGCAACCTCACAGTATGCCAGAATCAGAACCAAGTGCAGCCCTCTGGCAAGATGGTGGCTTGACCAGTGAGCAGCCCTGGAGAGGTGGCGTAGCTAGGAGGAGCATCCACAGCCTGCCCAGCTAAGCACCCATTTACTCTGTCCCCAGGGACAGCTTGCCTGAAGTCACAGGACAGCAAGGGCAGCCCAGGTTTGTGTTCTGAGCACTGTGTACATACACTCCCAGTTGGCCTGGAGACACAGGGGGCTTCTGCAGGTGGCTGTGCTGTGGGTGTGAGTGACAGGTATGTGTCTGTTTATGCTCACATGTGCATCTGTCACTGTCTTGATCTTGTGGGCAAGTGAGGAAGCAGCTGGGGTCCTAATGGGAGTCAGGGAGGAAGGTGTGACTTTGGAATGGATGGCTTACACGCTGGAAGGTAGCCTGGCTATCTGTAGGGGAGGAGGCAGGAAGCAGAGGTGGTTCACCTGATCAGTTTTCCTCCATGGTGGAAGATGTATCCCTTGCTGCTTCAAAGCCCATGTGTCCCTGAAGTAAGGGTGCAAGACTCCCAGGCTTAGGATGAGGTCTGCTCATGTGACTGGGGGCTTCTTGCAGGACAGAGAGCTGAGTTCATCAACGGTAGAAGCTGCCGTGGTTGGGGTACTTGGTGACTTCAGCCCTAGCCCTCCCCTTCTAGTTACAGGTGAGGGGACCTCACAAGACAGCAGACAAGCTGGTGTGATCCCCAGTCTTTGGGAGCGGAGGTCGCTACAGCCCCAATAAACCCATTTCTGGTGAGTACAGAGAGGTTGCGCCACTGGGGTGTTTTCTCTATGGGCTGTCTCCCTACCATGTCTGCATGTCTTACACAATGTCATGGGTAGGTGGTGTCGAGAAGAGCCCAAACCACAGTACTACAGCAGGGCAACCCCAGGCCTTGTAGTTTCCCAACCCAGGTCACTTCTGCTTTCACTGGCAAAGGGAGAGAAAGGACACTGTCCCAGGTTTGCTGGGCCTTCCCCTCTGTGTGTGCCTATGGCTAGCAAATGGTCTCAACTGCTAGCCTAGGTTCCCCAGCTTTGTGGAATCCTCTGACTGGGTGTGGTAAGGAGGCAGGACGTGATGTCTCATCATCTTACCTGGGTCATCGCTGGAGCCCACTCCAGACTTTGTGCCAGCCATCAACAGCCGTTGGGCTTCACAACCAACACTGCGGACATTTGGGGTACTGGTGGGACTTCCTGTGCTGGGCATTCAGCAGTACCCCTGGTCTCCACCCAATACCAGCAGCACCTCCGCTTGTCGGCTCTCCAGAGATGCTACATGTTCCCTTGGTGGTGGAGGTGATAATGGTCACCCCATGCTGGGTGAAGGCCACCAGCTGTGCTCTCAGGTGAGGGTTGGATGGCTATGATGTTGGGGGACAGAGGGAAGGTCCCAGGGCATAGAGGGACCTGCTGAAGAAGGTCTGGCTGTCCATGCCTCCAGTTTTTGAATTCTTGTCTGTCTCAGGCCTTTGGTGTGACTGACACCCAGACGACACAGAAATTGAATCTTCAATCTAGCATGTGGCAGATTACTCCACTGACAGAGAGATGCTGAAGGCTTTCTCTGTGTGCTTAATTCAAGGTGGCTTGGGATTGGGTAAACAGGAGTGGGCCCACACTCTGGTGTGCACTTCTGCATTTCAGTACAGGCTTCAAGCTGACTCATAGGAAAGACCCTTGGAGCAGGCAGTCCCAAGGACTGGTGGTGGCCTTTGTGTTAGGGTTCTTTCTGCCCCAAGGGACCTTTAGGCAGTTCCCAGAAGCTGCTGAGAATGGATTTGGGGCTGAGGGTATCCACTGATGGGCTGTCAGACCAGAGCACAGAGGCCAGAGAAGGGCTTTGGTGGAAAGAGCAGTGGTCTTTCCTGCAGGGAAGAAAGAACATGTGTCTCGCTTGGCCTGACACAGAGTAGATGGCCACTGATTAGGCCTTTCCCTGTGGGCTGGTCATTGAAAGGTGCTCTGCTCACTCCTCCCCGAGTCCAGAGAGCTGTCCTGAGAGGCACCCACTAGCTCCAAACAGATTTTGGTCTCAGGCTGGGGTGCCACAGAGTGCCCCGAAGGCTGACTTCAGGAGTGTCCTTGCAGTTACTCCCTCTATCAAAGAGCATGAAGGATGGTCAAGAGATGTAATTAGGGACAGAAAAGATGCATGGAAGAAAGTGGAGAGGACCCAGATGAGGGAGCCATGGAGCCAGGGCTCTAGTCCTGAAGGAGACTTAGGTTTCCTAGACCCTTCAGTCCTCCCAAGGGCTTGTATCTAGCAGATGGGAACTGAGATTCACAGCTATGGGCCCTGGGCCATAACTGACTGTTGCTTCCAGTTCTCAGGGTCAGGCTGACTCCTTCGCAAAATAGAGAAAAGGAGAAAGTCAATAGCAGGGCCCATGAGAGGCATAGATGCGGGGTTTCCTCAGGTGAGGTGACCAGATGTCGGAGGTCAAGTGTAATGGGAGTGTAGGGGAAGAAAGAGCAGGTGCCAGGCAGGGCCGGAGCGTAGGCTGGGCTATTCCTCCTTTTCCAGCTAAGGACCTAGCTGTTCCCTACCCTCCAGGGTTCTCACAGCCAGCCCCGGCTTTGCAGGTGTGGAATTGGATTCTGAACCCTGACTGGTCCAACCTGAAATCTTCTTGGGTTATTTCCAGAGGCAGAGATGGACTGTTCCAGCTTCCCGTACCGAGGAGGGAGATGGACTGTTCCAGCTTCCTGCACCAGGGAGGGTGAGGGATTGTTCTAGCTTCCCGCACCAAGAAGGGTAGTTGACTAGGACACTGCTTCTAAGATACCCTAAGGCAGGTTCCCACACCCAGTCCCAGCTGCGCTAAATCCTTCTGAGTGTCCTGGGGCTCTGCAGTCTGACTTGGAGCTCATCGTCCTGCTCAGACCCCTACCCCTGGAGAGCGTGTGCTTGGACGCAGGCAGTAGGGTTCCTATACCTCTCTGGCTTTGCAGTAACCCTCCATGGCCTTGGATTCTTCCTCTGGCCTCTCTCCATTGATCCTCTGACCACTCTGTTGAGGAGCCAGCAGAAGAGCTTCTGAGTGATTCTGACTAACTCAAAGGGAAGGGGCCTTACTGTCCTCTCTTCCCTCCCTGACTGACACTTGCAACACAGCTTCTAAGGCCAGAACTCAAAGCTGCCTTTGATCATGAGATAAAGACCTGGGGTTGGTTTCTGAGGGTCTTGGAAGCTACTAGGTCAGCACTGGGAAGAAACCCCCTGTGGGTTAGGTTCAGCTGCCAGAGTTTTCAGGGATAGCGCAGCCTGGGCCCAGCTGGGATGCAGTGGAATGTCGTCAAAAGCACAGTAGCTTGGGATTCATACTTGGAGTGCACTCTCTCAAAGGAAGCAGGGCGTAGAGAATTGGCAAGCCCTCGGGGTTGACAGTCTCTAAAGCGCCTTTCCTTCCCCTTCCTCTTCTGTTTTGGGCGGGTCCCTTCAATACTTCCCTTGCTGAGACAGGAGGCTTCTTGTCCTCTTGTGTATGAGAGGGCCAACTCCATAGAAAACTTCATTTCCCTTTGCCCCTCGGCATCAGTAAGGCCCAAAAGGTGGAGAAAGTAAGGGCAGAACCATTCTCAGAGGGACAGATGATGCCAAGAACAAGCAGAGGTACTGAGGCCCAACCTTGGGGACTCCCATCTCTGCTGTGGGATCAGATGTTCACAACAAACCCAACAGACAGTCAGATGTCTGGAAACAGATGAACATGAGAGCAAACCTAAGAGACCGACCGTGTGATCATCAGCACAGACGCAGCTTGTCAAATGTGGGGCGACTTTAGTATCATCAAGAATAATGGCTGCTGGAGCCATGGATCAGCAGCTACCAGCATCCACACTGTGGCCCACGGCCTTCCGAACTCCAGAGCCAGAAGATCCACCTGTCACTTCAGTTCCAGGAGATCCAATGCCCTTTTCTGACTTCTAGGGGTACCAGGAATACACATGGTACACAGACATATATGAAAGCAAAACACTCAGATTAACAAAGAAGAAGGAGGAGGACTGAGAAGGACTGTTTGACAAGAATATACTAAGGAAGTAAAAATCCATAAATCCCGCACTCTTGTTAAGAGACTGTCCTGCCTGGTTTTATGTCAGCTTGACACAAACTTGAGTCATCTGAAGGGAGGGAACCTTCAATGAGAAAATGCCTCCATAAGATCCAGCTGTAAAGCATTTTCTTAGTTAGCGATTAATGGGGAGGGCCCAGTCCATTATGGGTGGTGCCATTCCTAGGCTGGTGGTCCTGGGTTCTAAAAGGAAACAGGCTGAACAAGCCACAAGGAACGCGCCAGTAAAGAACCCTCCTCCTTCGGCCTCTGCATCAGCTCCTGCCTCCAGGACTTGCTCTGCTTGAGTTCCTGTCCTGACTTCCTTCAATGATGAACTACGATGTGGAAGAGCAAGGCAAACACACCAACTTGCTTTTGGGTCATGATGTTTATCCCAGCAATAAAAATCCTAAGGAAGACAGAGGCCTCAGGGGAGAAGTGGCCCATGTATCCATTCGTGGATGACTCGTGTTCATCTATAGACAACAGATAAGCAGCATGTGTTCATCTTGTTGTGGAATGATACCCAGCCATAAGGAAGAAGTATTCAGATACCTGCTTTAGCTGGGTGAATCCAGAAGACAGCTAATGAACAACACCAGCAAGGCACACAGGGCAAATAGTGTCTGGTGCTATTGACACTGAGATCCCTAGATCAGTGACCTTGTAGACTCAGAAGGTTGAATAATGGTGGCCACCACTGGGTAGGGTGATGTCTTAGTTAGAAGTTATATTGCTGTGGAGAGACACATTGACCACAGGGTGGCTCCCTTACAGTTTCAGAGGTTCAGTCCGTTCTCATCGTGGTAGGGAGCATGGCAGCTGGGAGAGTGAGAGCACACAGGCAGAGGCAGTTCCTGAGTAGTAGCTGAGAGTGTTACATCTTACGGGCGCTAGGTGGTATCCTGAGTACAGGAAACTTCAAAGTCCACCCCCACAGTGATTTACTGCCCCCCAAAAGACTCCAACAAAGCCACACCTCCTAATAGTGCCACTCCCTATGAGATTATGGGGTCCAATTACATCCACACTATCACAGGTGGTGTTACTGACTGCAGACTTCCAGCTTTACAAAGTAAAAAAGTTCTGGAGATGATGGTGGAGACTGGGAAGTGCTCATTAAAGAGTGCTCAAATGGACCGGGCAGTGGTGGCACATGCCTTTAATCCGAGTGTTCAGGGTGCAGAGACAGGAGGATCTCTATGAGTTTGTGGCCAGCCTGGTCTATGGAATGAGTTTCAGTACAGCCAGGAATACACAGAGAAACCTTTTCTCGAAAAAACAAAAACAAAGTAAAAATAATATAGTGGTCTATTATTTGTGTTTTAATAAATAAAGCTTGCCTGAAGATCAGAGGGCAAAGCAGCCACACTCGTCAGCCATACAGGCCAGGGAGTGTGCTGGCACACACTTTAATCCCAGGACTCACAGAGGCAGAGGCAGGTGGATCTCTGTGAGTTCAAGGCCTCCCTGGGCTACACAAGATTGGATCTGTCTTAAAGGGAAACAGAGCTCACACAAAGGTGATCCCAGCCCTTGGGATCACACACCTTTAATTCCAACACTAGGGAGGTAGAGACGGAAGTAATATGGCAGACAGAGAAAGGAATATAAAGGTAAGAGGCAGGAGTTCAGTGGAGTGTGTGGAGTCTGAGGTTGGTGGAGGGCATTGCAGGATCACCATTTCGGTCTGAAGACTTGGTAGAGGTAAAAGGTCTCTCTAGTGGTTGGCTGCTTTGCTTTTCTAATCTTCAGGTTGAACCCCAGTGTCTGTCTCTGGGTTCTTATTATTCGTGCTACAAAATAAAACAAACAAACAAGAACAGCGGTCAAATGGCCGTTTTGTAATGAGCTTCAACCGTGTTAAAGTTAAGTGCTGTGAGATCTGTGTGCTTTGCCATGCTGAGAACTCTGGGGCAGGCAGACAAGGGCACAGTTTGCCCCAGTTCACAAGAATGCATAACCTGAGAAGGCTGCTGATGGCCACCTACAGAATCAGAGAAGACAGCTGTCCCTCCTTGCGGGGAGTGGAAGGTGGAGCTTCCAGGAAAGATGATCAGGTCGCAGGAGGCCACGTCCGCTTGTGCCTAAGCCACCAAACCCTTTTGCCCTCCAAGAAGGGGTCTGGTGTGTGTGTGTGGGGCAGTGGTGTCGTGACCAGGGGACCAGGGATGACCTTACTGTGTCCTAGATTCCTCGGGGGTTGGTGGGGGAGGTCACAGCCCGTGAACAGCTGCTTTCAGGAAGTTAAGATGAACTCTGTCTTCGCACCTGCGTGTCAGCTGCCTGCCCCACAACCCTGAGGGCCAGCTTTCTAGGGACTGTACTTCTACCCACACAAATATGCAAATGTCTGTTAGATATGGGGTAAAAGAGAAAGAGGCCTCCAGTCGCACAGCCTTAAAGCCTGGCATGGGTGGGTGGGTGGGCGGGGAGTAAGAAGGACTCCTATCCTTAGAGTCTCCCAGGGATGTACTGTCTGGGTTGTGACATTTCTAACTGCTCCCTAGGCTAGGGCCAGCTTTTCCTTTGCTACTGAAAGAACCAAGACTGGACTGGGGAGACTGGGAACTGACAAGAGGTGGGGTCGATACCCCCAAGCCCAGAGCCAGCTTTTCAGGTGGAGGTTGGTTAAGTTTGTGGCGGGTCACAACAGCTGCCATCTGGCATTTTCCAGAGAAAAAGGGCTGCATTTGGATGTGCGATGTATGAACCCACTGGCCCAGGAAGCCCTCAGGGTCGGAGGTTGCCCCAGTAATGCCACTTGCTTATTCTCTGGTTTTCCTGCGGTCCTCATGAGGAAAACCACTTACAGAGCTACTGGGTGAGGGCTTTGTCCTGACATAAAGGCTGGTTCCTCAAACAGAGCTCTAGGGTGGAGGTTACCCCTGCAGGGCTCTCTCCCAGAAAGGGATTGGCTGGGGTGGTAGGGTACTTGCAAGGCAGCAGATGGGCGCTGTAACAAGGGGCAGTGTGTCCGATCAGTGCTCTCCTGGCACAGGAGCGCCCAATGTCAGATCCAAGAAAAGAACTGGCCATGTGACCTGCCCTGTCTGACCGAGGAGCAGGTAGGAGCTGCCTGGCCCAGCCATTTTAGCCTCCATCTCTGGGCAAAGGTGAGGTCTAGATGAGGGTATCGTGAGAGCAAGATCAAACCGGTCTGGAACTGTTTCCTGTCATTCCAACACATTGTCATCACAGTGATGAAACTCTTATGCTCAGCCTGTGTTGTGGTTAGGGGAGTTTCAGAGTGAGCATGCTCAGACCCCCACTACTTCCTGAAACCTCTCAACTGGGCCTGTAGAGGGGTTCTCAGTGCTGCCTCAGGACGAGCCTGCTCAGTGCTGCCTCAGGACAGGCTTGGGTAAGTCAGTGGGGTCTGGGGAGTAAGCCTGGGGGTGGGGTAGCCCCTCCACCGTGGTGTCTGAGAAAGATATGCTTTGATGTACAATAGTGGGGCTTGTCCCGGAGTCTTTAACCAAGGTTTGTCCCCAAGAGGGAACTCAGGGCACCATACCCTCCCACGTTAGGGCACAGGGATAATAGCATATGTCATACTGCCCATGCCCTGATCTACCTGGATCCTTCTGGAAGATCTGTACCCCAATTGTAGGTTCAGACAAGAGTGGAGGGACTGGACTTCCTCTAACAGGGAACTGAGGGCCACAAAGGCCTTGGGAACACCCTGGGCAGTATGGAGTTGCCTAGGGTTGGAGGCAGGTTCTGAGGAGCAATGAATAGGACAGTGGAGACTCAGCTGGGATAGGCAGTAGTTTGTCTGGACATGGGGCGAGATCCTGGGACCAGCCACTAGCAGACTGCCGGGGCCAGGCATTTAGAGTCCCCGGTAGAGGTGATCTTGTAACTTCTACTGGACTTGTGAGGCCACCTGGGCAGATTTATGAGGTGTTCAGGTAAGCCTCCGAGGGCTGGAGGGTGAGGTGAAGAGTTGCTCTGGTCTTGTCAATAAGGGCACATGCGCAGTCACACAGTGGGTGAGGATAGAGATAGATCTCTGGGGGAAGGTGGGTGAGACTAGCTGGCACAAGTGCTCAGTTTAGACATTAGTCAAACTGAAATGTGCACTAAACATTGGCATTTTTTTAAACATATCAAATTGAGAAGCATGGTGTGGGGGATGGGCCACCAGCTCCACATGACGGTTGGTTTACGCTAGTAATTTAACAATTCCTGCCCAAAGGGCATTCTGAATTTGAGGATGGAAATGAGGTTGAAGATGCAAAAATGAGGTTAATTTTTTTTGCCTTTTTCTTTGTGTGTGTGTGTTTCCATGTGTGTGGACACATACGTGTGCACATGAGTGTGCAGGCCAGAGATTGATGTTCAAAATCATCCTCAACTGCTCTTCCACCTTCTTCATGGAGGCAGGGTCTCTCAGTCAAGCCCAGACTCTGCAGATACAGCTAGTCTTGCTAGCTGGTTTGCTCTGGGGATCTCATCTCTGTCTTCTAAGGACAGATTTGCAGGTGGACTGCCGCATCCACGAGGCATTTATGTGGGTTTTGGAAATCCAAATATAGGTCTTCATATTTGGACCTATATTCGAGGAGCAGTTTTACCACTGAGCTGTCTCCCTAGGAGAGTCTTGCAGAAGGATGGAAAAGAGAAAGACCAAAACAGCCAGAAATGCCTGTAGGAAAGAAATGGGGCACAGCATGCTGGTGACTCCATGGGACAGTCCAGTGGCCCTCAGTTACAATCCACCTCACACGTCCCAAATGGAACAGACAGGTAGAACCAGCAAGTGGCAGAGACAAGGGTGTGCGTCCTTCGCACTTTCCTGTCTATTTGGAAAGCTCCATGACCAAAAGGTGGCAAACGTGCTTCAGAAGACTGGAGGGACAGTCATCAGTGCAGGCAGAGTACAGGGCTCAAGGGCTGTGGACATCACATGTGACATGTTGCCCGTGCGTGTCCTGGGGACTCCCAACACGCCTCTTCCCAGAAGATGGGTCTACTTAAGGGGCTGTGCAGCTGCAGGGGCTGTGTGGGATACGAATGCCTCTGGAGGAGGCTGGAGACAGGAAAGCGGAAGTGGGAAGGATGATGAGAGCTAGGTGGCCAGGAGGAAGGTGTGGTTTGAAGACAGGCTGGATAGCATCAGCATTAGCGTGAGTGCAGACAAGGGGAAGTAGGGGTGTGGCTAGAACTCAGGGCAGACAGAAAGGGACATCTGGGTGACATGGGCCCATCCATCACAGCCTGCTGGCTACAATACAAGTGACATATCAAGGTCATCATGCCGGCCGTGTTGCAGACTCTTGATAGGTGTCAGCCCGTTACAGGTCCCTTTGAGTATATACCAAGGAAGGGGACGGAGTCCACCAGGTTCAAGCAGGCATCATGAGCATGGTAAACTATGTGGGCATGGTTTTGTGGATGCTGTGGACCTTGTGCCTAAGATAGACCGTCCTCTGCTAGATTCTCAGGTTTGGGAGCACACGGTTGCTGAGTCCTGATGAAAGTCTGCCATGATCTTCTCCCATCGGGGGTCAGCCATTCCCAACTATCTCACAGATGAGATACAGCCCTAAAGATAATCCAGGATGTCAAGAGAAAAAAAAATCCCTACCCACAGCCAGGCCAGACCCCCACAGCAAGCAGAAAGGACAGTGTCTACTTGGTAGACAGACACCAGGATCCTTCTTTCCCTAGTCTTTCACTTAAGCACTCAGCTGGGGTTCATAAGAGGGCCTGGCCCAGCCACCCTCTCTGAGAGAACCGTGGAGAATGGAACTATTGAGCCATGCCCCTGCCATGGAAGAAATAGCCCAGGTATTGCAAGATGTCCACAACAACTGATCTAGCTAGATTAGGGATCCTCAGAGGTTAGGCAGGAAAGGGGCCCTGAGTGTCCTGAGACGGGAAGACTGAGTACAGAAAGGGAAATAGCATGTAGCCTAGCAGGGTGGGAAGGGGCAACCCCAAGCCATGGTGTGCTCAGAGAGTACAAGACAATGCCTGGAGCGCAAGGCCGTGTCAGGGCTGCGGGTACCCAAAGCCAGCCATGGTGAGGAGGCTGTGCCATAGCGTGTCCCCGTGCTGGCTGCTCCTTCCTGAGACTCATGGTTGACCTTCTTTGATATGGGCGTTGATGCCCTGGGATTTAGGGATGTGACCCAGATGTGGATTTCAGAGCCTGTGTTTCCCTGTTTAGGGTGAGCAGACAGGCCCTGCGGCCCACCCTATCTTCCTGGCCAAGCTCTGCTCACAGGTGACAGGGACTTGTCCTGCAGTTGAGGCTGTTTCCACCAGTGCATCCTCGCTGCAGGAGGGAACTGTCTGTCACGTTTTCTTTTGAGCCCTCACTTCCTCTGACTTCTGCAGTGGCTGAAAACGGAACACTACCCTCTTCCTCATCCTCAGGGCTGCCGGGTACTTAGAGTAAACACGGTGCAGTCCTTGCTGGGGACAGACCTGCCCTAGGCTGGCTCTGCTGGCTTTCCAGAACTCTGATCTTAGTTGTGAGAAAGGCAGGTGCCACGTGGCCCTCACTGCTCTGACTCAAGGGGGTGTCAGGCTCGAGACCATGTAATCACGTGCCCATTCACTAGGAAGAGGTCACCTTTGGAAGGAGAGGGCAGCTTGCTGTGTCAGGTGTAAGCCCCTAAGGTCCCTAGCCTGCTCAGCGGCTCAGGGGCTCTGCCACTGGGAAGGAAGCAGGGCTTCAGGTAAAGTGGTACCTGGGTGGGTGATCCTAAATGGAGTGATACATCAGACAAGGTAACACCCCAGATGAAGGTGATGTCTCCCCTCTGCACGCCAGGACTCTGACTGCACTGATCCCAGGTAGGACTGGATCCCTTTTGCTCCTCCCTTGAGGGCCCTGGCCCACATTGTGACCATCAATATCTGGGGAGTCCTTAAGTGCATCTCAAGTCTCCCTCACCCTGGAACTCCAGTTTTGGGAGTAGCCAGAGGGCCTCAAATCTCTAACAAGAGTTAGGATGGGTTAGACCTCTATACATAGTGCTCACACCTAGGGCAGCCCCACCACAGCCCCTGAAGTTCAAGGTGAGGGTCTTACCGACCCTTGGCCGGGTCCTCAAACTTTGCCTCACAGGGAGCTGGCCTGAAACCCAGAGGGACAGACAGACATCTGTCCTGTGCTCAGCAAGTCAAGATGTGCTGGGGGACACAAGGAACCTGCTGAGGACAATGCCTGAATGGCTCTTCCTGGCCTTGCCTCTCTGTAATGGTGCTGAGGTGTTACTTCAGACTTCTGCAGAGGCTGGTGACCTTCTGTAATCTCAGGTGAATGGTTTGGTTTCTTGCTATTTCCAGTTTTCAGAAGCAGTCGAGAAGGAAGCAGGGAAACTGGGAACAGGTAGCCCGACCTGTGAGGCTCCAGAGCTTGGTGTAGATGTCGTTGGACTCAGCTTCACTTGGGCTGGCTTCCAGAGAATTCCAGTGGCCACCCCTGAAGGCCCAAAGTACTTTGGGCAGATAGTGTGATTATCTGGCTGAGGGGCAGCCATGGTCTGTGTGTGGGAGCAGGTAGGTAGGTGGGCAGGCAGGTTGGATCCAGTGAGGAACTCCTGGAGGCCCAGCCCCCGCCCTTCGTCTGCAGGCCTGGGGAACACGTGGGTCTTGACAGACCTGAGTTGTCCCTTGGCTTTGTGGACTCTGGATGAGGCTTCCCTCACACTTCCTTCTCAGGAAGATGCTCTGAGAATCTCCTATCGAAACCTCTTCACCTAGGTGACATAGGGCCTGTTCAGAAACACCACCATCAGCCAGAGAAGGAAAAGACCTGCTGGATTGCCCAGATCTGTGTGCTGATGGTAGCTTCCCAGAGGTCCTAGAGGGGTCCTTGTCCCCTTCATGTAGGTGATGAGCTTAAATATAGCTTTTGGGTCACACCTACTTAACTTTTTGGGTCATCAGAGAAAATCAGAGAAAAACTTTTTTAAGGTTGTTGGAAACTGGCTACAAAATTGTGCTCTAAAATATTTGTGCCCGCTGACGATTCCACCATGTAACTTCAGGGCACCATGCCTTCAATCTCCAGAACACTGACGAGTTATTTTTGCCAACCTGATAGGGAGAAAAAAACAAAACAAAACAAAAAGCAAAAACCCTCTTTCTCACGTTTATTTTTGTATTTCTTGGCCTTTTGGGAGCTTGAGTTAGTTTTTCTGTGGAAGCTCATGTGCCGTCTAGCTTTGCCAACGATGACAAACAACAGTTTTAACTATGGTACCAAGGGTGATGCACTCATGTGCGCCGGCATCCCTGGCACCGGCTTTCTCTACTGGGTTACCTCTTGTTGACCGTGGGATGCACGAGAGTCTTTACTGAATGAATCAACCCGTGTGATTTAATCTGAAGTGCTGGGATTACAGGCATGCAGCTCCGTGCCTGGCTGGGTGCTTTGTTTGTTTGTTTGTTGCATTTTTACCTAAATCCATTTCAACTTGCCTTTCTCCAGGTTCTTTTAAACTGTCAGAGCCACCTTGATAAGGGGCACAAAGCCCACATTGGAGCCACCATGATATCAGAGCCCACCAGGGCAGCAGGTGAGACAGTCTTGTTTGACTTTAGCACATAAAATGGTCACAGGAATTCCTCTGTGGTACAGCTGGTCTCATCATTCAAAAATCAACATGCAGATTTCTATACTAAAAATTGACTCAGAAATGCTCCATCAAGAGCTCAAGACGAGCAGTGGTGCCACACGCCTTTAGTCCCAGCACTCAGGAGGCAGAGGCAGGCAGGTCTCTGAATTTGAGGCCAGCCTGGTCTATAGAGTGAGTTTCAGGACAGCCAGAGCTACACAGAGAAACCTTGTCTTTCTAAAACAACAACAAAAAAACCCTCAAGATGCAGGTGGGCGGTGGTGGCGCACACCTTTAATCTCAGTACTTGGGAGGCAGAGGCAGGTGGATTTCTGAGTTCCAGATCAGCCTGGTCTGCGAGCGAGTTTCAGGATAGCCAGGGATACACAGATAAACTCTATGCTCAAGATGCATAGACCACTGGGGGTAGTGGCTCAGCTGGGTAGGGTGCTTGTTGAACATGCATGAAGCCTTGTGTTCAAGCTCCACTATCACATAAAACCATGTAAGTGGCACATGCTAAATAGTGCATGTAAAGCCATCCTGGTCCAGAGGCTATCTCAATCAATCAATCAATCAATCAATCAATCAATCAATCAATCAATCTGTCAGTCCTTCAATACATAGAACTCAAGACACACTCACTGCATAAACTGTTTTGAAAAGTGCTGGAAAAAGCCAAGTACAGGAGTGGGGGGGAACATTTGGTACTCTGAGTGTCTACTCCCTGTACCACAATTAATAAAAACTCAGAGGAGCAATTGGGGTTCAACCTAAAGATCCATAAAGCAAAGCAGCCAACCACTGGCTCTTATCTCGACCTGAGTCCGAAATGGCGATCCTGCCTCCAGGAATCTCAGAATGAGGCTGTGTCTGAGAGTTGTCTCCTCCCATTTTATAATCCTTTCTAGAGCTGGGATTAAAGGCGTGCATCACCTGGTTTCTATAGTAACTAGTGTGGCTACGGGCGGGGGGGAAGGGGGATTAAAAGTGTGTGTCACCACTGCCTGGTCTGTAAGGCTGACCAGGGGGGGGTGCTGTTTCACTCTCTGATCTTCAGGCAAGCTTTAGTTCTTAAATAAAAATGGAATGACCAGTGGTGAATCATGAGCCTTCTGGTAGCCCAAGAGAGCCATCAGGAAGTCCCAGTAAGCAGTTGACAAGGAGCTTCCCATGCCCTTCCCTGATGCCACTGTCCTCAACCTTCTTTCCACTCCGGAGGCTCCTCTGTACTCCAGGTCTGTTTACCAAGGTCACCTGCAGGGGTGTGGGTTTGATGGTATATGTGACAGGGCCTAGTGTCTAGTAGAGAAGACCTATAGGTTTATGTGGGCCTGAGCAGGTGTCAGGGGACGGAGCCACACCAGGAAATCTGTGACTGGACAGTGCGGTGTTGCGAAAGGCCACAGCCCTGGTTGGCCCCAGATTGCGTTTATTGTAGGTTTCAGTAAGACTGCATGGTATGTGGGTAGGGGCGGGGACAGAGATGGAGTGTATGAACAGAAGGACACAAGGACAGAGGGGTGCCTGAACCAGGGAGTGGGAATGGACTCGCACGCATGGCTGAGGGTGCTTTCACAGCGGTAAGAAGCTGCCTGTGGCACATCCCTCACTACCTGCTGGCCACACACAGGTTCTGATGCCAAGATTTGGCTCTGGGGTTCAAGGTGGCTCACCATCTTTGGAATCTCAATCTCAGTTTCTCTATCTCTATGAGCTGAGTAAGGGCACCCAGACTGGGAGAGGACAGCATCTCACGCTCACTGTCAAAAAGGAATTTAAAAAAGACAGATGTTGGCCAGCCCTGAGCTCTGCGGGTGGGAACACAAAACAGAGCAGACATTGTGGGAAGTAGCACAGGGTTCCTCAGGAGGAAACACAGAGACCACGTGACCCAAGCCAGCTTGCTTTGGAGCATACTCAAAAAGGGAATAACGGGGTGAAAATCTGAGTACAGCCATGCTCACAGAAGTTTGTAGTGGTGGTGAGCAGCCTAGTGTCCATGGACGCACAACAGATAGCGAAGTGTGTGTGTGTGTGTGTGTGTGTGTGTGAACAGGCATGCATTTGCCACAGTGCACTTTCAGGAGTTGCTTCTCTACTTCTGCTGTGGGATTCTGGGATCAAACTCAGGCCATCAGGTTGGCAGCACGTGCGTTTCACCTGCTGAGTCCTCTCTCCACTCCCACCGCCTTCTAGTAGCTTACTTTTCCTTGGTATTACAAATCTCCCTGCAGAGTTTCCACAGACTTACATCCACCTTGTCATTTCTGTCCTACAGGAAACACCACGCTGGAGGTCACCTCCATCCTTCAGACGACTTCAGTCCCCTCCCCTGAGACCTGCCACACATCCTACGAGGAGAGCAGGGTGGTCCTGGTGGTGGTGTACAGTGCAGTGTGCATGCTGGGCCTGCCGGCCAACTGCCTAACGGCATGGCTGACACTGCTGCAGGTGCTGCAGAGAAACGTGGTGGCCGTCTACCTGTTCTGCCTGTCCCTCTGCGAGCTGCTCTACATCAGCACGCTCCCACTTTGGGTTATCTATATCCAGAACAAGCACAGCTGGAACCTGGGCCCGCAGGCCTGCAAAGTGACTGCTTACATCTTCTTCTGCAACATCTACATCAGCATCCTTCTGCTGTGCTGCATTTCCTGCGACCGCTACATGGCAGTGGTCTACGCACTGGAGAGCCGAGGCCACCGCCAGCAGAAGACTGCCATCTTCATTTCTGCGTGTGTGTTCGTTCTTGTTGGGCTTGTTAACTATCCAGTGTTCAACATAACATTGGAGAAGGACTCCTGCTTCGAGCCCCAGAGGATGAGCAGTAAGATAGCCAGCTACCACTACATGCGCTTTACCTTTGGCTTCGTCATCCCTCTGGGGACTCTCATGTTCACCAATCACCAGATTTTCAGGAGCATCAAGCTGAGCACGAGTCTGAGCGCTGCACAGAAAACGAGGGTGAAGCACTCCACCATCGCGGTCGTCACCATCTTCCTGGTCTGCTTTGCTCCCTACCACCTGGTGCTGCTCATCAAAGCTGTCGGCTTTTCATACTACCAAGCAGACAGGAATGCTGTGTGTGCGTTTGAAGGCAGACTGTACACAGTCTCTGTGGTGTTTTTGTGTCTGTCCACAGTTAATAGCGTGGCTGACCCCATCATTTATGTGCTAGTTACAGACCATTCTCGGCAAGAAGTGTCCAGAATCCACACAGGGTGGAAAAAGTGGTCCACAAAGACAGATGTTATAGACTTAAAGGACTCCGAGGAGGCACAATTGCCCACAGCAAACCCCTACACCTTCCCCAAGCCTGTGTACCCTTCAGGGTCACAGCTGGCTGAGCTGGGCTTACAGTACTCCCCAGAAAGACTGTCTGAGGAATTCTGCTAAGCCCATTATACCTCAGTGGAGAATGCTAAGCCTTGAAACCAGCACCGGCCACGTATTTGTGGTCCTTTGAGCCACCATCGAGGGTGTCCACAGCACTGTAGATACCTTACTGGAAGGCATACTGCTGATCTGTCTCCCTAAGGCCACTCAACTCTGTAAATATCTATTCCTTGAATGTCCAGAACCTCCAGACTCTCCTGTATGGGAAGTGGCAGTGTTTTGAGAGCCAATCATACCTGTAGGCTGCCAGGGACTCAGGGAGAATGTGGCTGGCAGGAGAGCTCATCATCAGTAGCTTGCTCTGCAGGGCTCCCAGCAACCATCGGCAGGGTACTTGGCAGAGCCCTGGACAATGACTTTATTTTCTATGCTTTTCCTGCATTGTCCAGTGGCTACTGCAGTGTATATTGGGGCTTTCTACAGAGGGAGACATGACCTGCCTCCAGGGTTACCATCATGGTGCCTAGAGCTGTGACATAGCCAAAGAGCCATAGGGGAATAGGAGTCCAACCCCGAGGGCTCCCATTGGAGTTGGTTCTATGTTGACATAATTGTCTATTAGAGAAACCATGGTGCATGGTGGCCATTTATTCTAGCTCCTAGTAGCCCCATATATCCTCCCTAGGGACCCCTCTGCCATTTACATTAGGAAGTGCTAGTGGGTACTCCAGAAAGAGATTGGCATAGCTGCTACCGGATAAGGGGGTGTCTGGCATGTGGCATGCCTTTCTTCACCTTGCAGCTTCTGGCCTTGGTGCCACAGGGGAAGTGGGCTGGGGCTCCTGAAAGGGCAAGTCAGGGGCAAGGCTCTCTGCCCCATTTTCTCCAGTGTTGGATCGGAGACAGAGACCTCAGGGCTCTGAGTCAAATCCTAGCTCCTCCATAAGAGCCTTGTCTCTATTCAGTCAGACCCATGCTGTTGCACTGAGCCCCTCCATGAGGAGACTCCTGATGTACTCAAGGACAATGGCTAGAGACAATGAGCGCAGGCTTTGGGGCCAGCTCCTCTGAAGCACACACATTACAGAAGCTGCACAGAGACAGATAAATGACATCCGCGGTTACCTATCGTTCTTCCCCGGAAGAAGTATTGTGAAAACTTGAGAATAAGAACACAAAAAAAGAAGTTGATCCTAACTTCCTTTTTCTATTTTTAATTACCTTTTATTGTTTTGAGACATGGTTTCTTGCAGCTCACTAAGGAGCAGAAGATGACCTATTCTCCTGATTCTCTTGTCACGCCCTCCCAAAGGGCTGGGATTGCACGCACGCAGCAGCAGCTTCTAACTTCCTCTTTAGTGACTTTCTGTTTGTTTCCTTGGGCGTGTGTGTGTGTGTGTGTGTGTGTGTGTGTGTGTGTGTGTGTGCGTGTGTATCTGCACCATGTATGGAGGTCAAAGGTTAACAACTGATATCTTCCGTGATTGCTTTCCACTTTATTTATTGAGGCAGGGGTCTCACGCTGACCCCAGAGCTCCCTAGTTAGCCTGCTCGCTCCAGGAACCCTATCTCTGCCTAGCAAGCAGAAATGCCATCCAGACAGGTCACCATGCTTGCCCTCGTGCCCCAGCTTTTTGTTTTTGTTTACGTTTTTCAGACAGGATTTCTCTGTGTAGCCCCAGCTGTACTGGAACTCTCTCTGTAGACCAGGCTACCCTCAAACTCACAGAGATCCACCTTCGTCTGCCTCCCCAGTGCTAGGATTAAAGGAGTGTGCCACCATGCCTGGCCTCATGTCTCAGCTTTTCTGTGGGTGCTGGGGTCCCAACTCTGGTCCTCATCTGTGAAGCAAACAGTTTATGAACCGACTCATGTTCCCAGCCTCTCTGTTTCCTTTTTAAAACGTGGAAATGGTGAAGGGCAGGCAGGTGGAGCAGGCTTGGGGACCTCACAGTTTTACTACCCTTGGCAAAGTGAAGCCGAACCATCTCTCATTCCCATGGCCACCCAAAGCACAGCACAACTGAGGGATAGATGCCCGTTTTCTCTGACGCACCAATCTGCCCTCACTCTGGGCTGGGGCCTCAGCCTTCCTCTACAGGCCCCAGATGCCCTCTCTAGCAGCTTCTACCCGCCTTAGTCCCTCTCCTCTCTTTGACATCGCTCCTGGGCCATCCTCTCCAGCACCCCAGAGAAGCAGTATCATTGGAATCCTTCATGGACCATGTGGGCTGGCCTGAGCAGTCTTTGAGGGAAAGGCAGGTGACCAGAGGCCCCAGCGATTCCCGAGTGGCTTCTACCCTTTTGGTTCCTCCTTCTCATCATGACCCCGAGGTCAGGAAAAATACATGTGGTAGGGAGGGGCTGAACAAAGAAAACACCAATGGAGTTTATTTTACTTTTAACAAAAGCACATGTTCTTGAATAACTAGGAGGACAAAAGATTCCAGGAAATGTTCCCACTGGAGACACCCTGGCTACCGGCTATGTGGGTGATTGCCCAAATACTCCACCTTAGGGATTTCCCAATAGACCCATGGCAACCTCTTCAACCAGGCTGGGAATCCCCACTTTTGTATGAGTGAGCATGTACGTGTGAGTGACTGAACACAGACATTTTATCTTTTACCACTGAGCTAAATCCCCAACTGGGAATCCCCACTTTTCAAAGGAAGCAACTGAAGTTGGCCATGAGGGAGGCTGGAGACAGACAGTGGATGGGGCCAAGATGGCAACCTTGAGGGGCCTGGAGTGGGCGTGTCTCTGAAGGTTCCTGTGGGTGGTGCATGGGAGAGACCAGATGGACCTGGGCAGTCTGGACACCAGAGCCCTGCACAGACCAACTGGCCTGGGCTTCCTCAGCTTGGGGACAAAAGCTAGCAGGAAGGGTGGTGCTTACCCAAAGGGGCAGTAACCAGCACAACCTTCCATCTTCCATGGACCTGGTCCTTACAGGAATGCACCAGGCTGCAAACCAAGCGTCTGTTACATGCTAAGCTGTGGAGTACCTGGCTCTACCTTCTCAACAGCGGGAGCCGGCACCAAAGCCCTGGCCCTGCTGGTGTGTGGAGTGGATAGCTGAAGAGGTGGTGGGAGGGGCTGGTGGGGAGTACGAACTCAACCCACCCCGCTAACCTTTTTACTATTGCTCTTTCCTCTCAATCAGCAAAGGTCAAGTCAGGGCTTTGTCGTCACTGATCACAAAACTTTTCAAACATCTTCATCTGGTCGCAGAAACTTCCTGAGTTAGCTTGGGGCTAATAAGAACCTAGTGAGTGTGTCAGAAACTCACTTTCCCCATCCTTCCAGCCACATCCATCATGCACACATTCACTCGCTCACTATTCACTTACACATTTACTCCCCACTCATAGATTCATCACTCCTCCCCTCCTCACACACCACACTCTCTCCATTCCTCCCTTTCCTGCTCACTCTTTCCCTTGTTCAACACTCCCTCGAGCTCCTGCACACCTCTACTCTCCCTTCTGCCCTTTCCTCCTTCCTCTTTGGTCTATGTACTCCACAAAGATCCCAGCAGTCCAGTAGTGAAGGAGGTGGGCCACGGTGAAGCTCATCATGGAGAAGGGATGGACAATGGGGAGTATCTTAGGGTTGTTGAAGTAAAACACCATGGCCAAAAGTAACTTGGGGAGGAAAGGGTTTGTTTCAGCTTACATGTCCTGATCACAATCTATCATGAAGGGAAGTCAGGGCAGGAAACTAGAGGTAGAACCTGAAGCAGAGGCCATGGAGACAAGCTGCTTACTGGCTTCATCTTACTTACCCATGTTCGCTCTTCCTTCCTTTCTCTCTTTCTTTCTTCCTTCTTTCCTCCATCCATTGATCCATCCATCTATGTATGTATGTATGTATGTATGTATATATGTGTCTGTCTATCTATCTATCTATCTATCTATCTATCTATCTATCTATCTATCTATCATTTATCTATTGGTTTTTCCAGACAGGGTTTTTTTTCTATGTAGCCTTGGTTGTCCTGAAACTTGCTTTGTAAACCAGGCTGGTCTTGAACTCAGAGACCTTCCTACCTCTACCTCCCAAGACCTGAGATTAAAGGCTTGTGACATCATGTCTGGCAACTCCTTAGGGTCAGCACACAAGAAGCTGTAGTCCATAGGGGGCCAAGGCCACACCTTGTGCTGGCAATAGAATTTGGTAATGTGTAAGTCTCCCAGGCAGCACTGGTTTTGAAGACATGCAAAGGTCATGGAGGGCAGCTGAGGCTTGGTACTGTCAGGTCTAGAGTCCCCAAAGAGAGGCCTGGACAGGCAAATGGTGAAGATGCAGGCCAGGTGCAGAATAAACCCCATTTTGGAGATGCCATTACTATGGGATGACCTCCAAGGGCAGCAGCAGCAAATGTGGACTGGAGCTGACCTGAGTCTAGGAGATTTGTATCCTGTAGCAAACCTAGAATATTGTGAGTCTCAGAAGCCTGACACAGATCTTTATGCTGTTGGACTTTGGTTGTGTTTTGGATATGATTGTGTCCTGGTTTTTCCTTCTTTGAGTAAGAGAGTGTTTAACTGCTTCCTCATCATCATGATCTTCTTCCTATCATCATCACCATCACTATTATCACTATCATCACAATCATCACCAACATCATCATTACCATCATTACAATCATCATTACCACCATCACTATCATCATCATCATCACCATCATCACAATCAACATCACCATCATCACTATCATCATCATTACCATCATCATCATCACAATCATTACCATCATCATAATCATTACCATCATCATCATTATCATCACCATCATCACAATCAAAACCATCACCACCATTATCATCATCACCATCATCATCACCACCACCACCACCATCATCACCATCATCATCACAATCATCACCATCATCACCACTGTCATCATCATCACCATCACCATCATCATCATCACCACCATCATCATCACCATCATCACCATCATCACCACCATCATCATCACCATCATCACCATCATCATCACCATCATCCTATTGAAACGGTGTTTCTCTGTGTAGTTCGGCTATCCTGGAAGCTACCTACCTGTAGACCAGGCTGACCTAGAACTCAGTCTCTGCCTCCAGAGTGGAGGGATTAAAGGCATGCTCTACCATGCCCTCCTATTTAACTTATTTTTATTTTACAGGAGCCACAGTTTAGAGATTTTGAAGTTTTAAGGAGACTTCA
>JAQHUG010000231.1:2521976-2557736 GCA_028555095.1 Dicrostonyx torquatus | reverse complement strand
TTACTGATCACTAATTAAGATGTCTTACACCTGAATCTCATGGAGGCATTTCCACAACTGAGGTTCCTTCCTCTCTGATGACTCCTGCTTGTGTCAAGTTGACACACAAAACCAGTCAGCACAACTAGCAGCATTCATAGAGCTCTGCCTGGCTGTGGATGCACTGTGACCAATTCCCTCAGGCTCCAGTGCTGAGACTTCCTTGACATGACTGGCAAATGAGATAAGGTTATCCTTTTTCTCTCGTCTTGTCTTTTTTTTTTATTGTATTTTATAATAACAACAGTAAAAGAAACCAAGATAGCTGGCATAAAGAATAATGGTTTTCATTATGACTTTTAAAAAATATGTATTTATTTGTTTGGCAGCACAGTTAGTGCATGTCATCACATGCCTGTGGAAGTCAGAAGCCAACTCATGAGAATTAGTTCTATCCTGTCAGCATATGGGTTTCATGACTCAAACTCAGACCAAGTGCAGGGAACCAGGAAGTTGCCCTGGCCTAACTGCTTTGAGAGGCACACAGACCCTTTCCTTCTTAATTATACAAAAAGGGGAAAATGGTATGGGAATTCTGTTGCAGGTCTGCTAGCCAATGGAATGGAGCAGTTTGGTCCAATAGGTGGAGTTTTTATTGGGAAGTATGTGACCAAAAGATAAGGTGGAGCAGAGGGATGGGAGGCCCTTTTGGAATGAGGAGAGCAGCAGCAGCGGTGGAGCACTTGGTGACCCATTTTGGATTCCCCGTTCTTTTTTGTGATTACTGTGTACAATTTTGCTTGATAATAAATGGTAACGGAATCTTTTGACTCCCCTCATTACACATCATAGCTTTTCCATGTTAGAGTTCATGGTTCCTGGGGTGCTGTGTGCCTTTCAGTTCCTGAGAAATCAAGACACTCCCCCAGGCAGTGAAGCATTCATGTCAAACTGTGCTTCTCTGTATGTTCCTTTTTACTCCATGGCTGGCTGTGTGGCTGGGTGGATGCCCTGGCACCCTCCTTCCTTCTCTTTCTCACTCTTCCCTTTCTTCTGTTTTTTCTTCTTATTTATTCTCTGCCCACCAGCCCTGCCTATTTCTCTCTCCTGCCTTGCAATTGGCAGTTCAGCTCACTAGACCAATCAGGTATCTTATGCAGACAAAGTAACACAGCTTCAGAGTTAAACACAAATGTTCTACAGCATTAATGAATGTAACACATCTTTAACTAGTGGTCCACAACAGCAGTGTTTAAATCTAGAGACTGCATGATAGAAACATGTTTCTCAGGTCTGGCTTCCTCTGAAATTGACAATTTCATTCTTTTCCCACACCTGAGCCTGACTACATTTCTAATCTGTAATAGAGTACATGTTTTCTTTCTCTTTCAGCTTGATGGGCAGAAGGCAGCGTCTGTTGTCGTCAGTTTGCCTTGCCCATTCTGACAAGGAAGCATCTCTGGAGGCTGCTTTGTGTGTTTTATTTCATTTGCCACCCCCATCTGTTTGTGGATATTGTCTCCAAGTGCAGGACAGCTGTATTAGGAACTGGATCTTTGTCATTGACATTGTATTTTACATGCTCAGTTGTAAATTTTCATGTAGTTCTCTTTACCAAGCTTTTTGTCTTCCATCTACCATATTGCAACTGTCAACTTTGCTGTTTTCAATTGGGTTTCTACCTTGTCCTCTCCAAGAATGAAGTGGGAACAAATGAGGAGGTTTGATTTGTATTTAACAACAGGAACTGGAGAGGTGCCAAGGAGGAGCAACCCAAGCAGGGCAAATTAGAAGATCCAATCTTCTTGGTGATGGTGGGAATATCAACTGAGAGATTACCAGGGAAAGTTACAGCCTCAGGATGTTGACTGTACTTCCTGAACCAAGTTCATGGAGAGATCAGGTCTCAAAAACAGTGGATCTTTAAGGGCAGGAACCAGTAGGTTGTTTTCTGGCCTGCCTCTGACTCCTGAGTGCTGGGATTAAAGGTGTTCACCACTACTGCCTGGCCTGTCTCGGTTCTTAGAAGCCATAACAGCCTTTAGCCTCGTTTTTCTCTGAGAAGTGTTCCAATCTACTAAGAACCAGCCAGTATGCTGGGTTATATAGATCAGTGAGTCTGGATTGGCCGAGTGTATGGATGTAAATGATACAAAGAATGAAGACAAATTAAGAAACAGTTGTCAAACTTGCAGGAAAGGAGAGTGCCAAATCCACCAAATGGGTTAGGGTATTTGTCTTCTTGGCACAGCAGTGATAGGGAAGAAGACAGAAGACAGTGATAGGGAAGAAGAGCATTTCAAAAACAGCTTGTGCCTGGAGCTGGCATCAGTTTCCAGTCACTGCAGCATCATTTAGATTTCCTTTGTACTGGGGGCTGCTGGGGGCTCCTAGCTCTGAAAACCCCGGGATCTTCATGCTAGTTCCCATCCCAAAAGGTGGAGAGATGGGGATGTTTTGTGTTTGCCCTGAGACTTGAGCTCCTGTAGTGCTGCCAGTCAGTTGGTGGTGGCACATACCACCTAGCACTTGGGAGGCGGAGGCAGGCAGACCTTTGAGTTTAAAGTCAGCCTGGTCTACAAAACAAGTTCCAAGACAGCCAGGGCTACACAGAGAAACCCTGACTCAACCCCAACCCCCCAGAAAAAAAAAACAATCCCCCCCAAAACACCAAAACCTGGTTTGGCCTGACAAAATTTCGTAAGATTATGAATCCCATTTAAAACATGTCTTGACCTTCTTGTGATATATACTAAGAATCCCTTTGTTTTTGTTTTTAAAATTATCAGCTCTTACTGGTATTAACCAAGTATGGAATGTGCAGCATGCACATGTCAGCTAAAGATGAATTATGTTTGAGCAGGTAAAAGGCATCTGCTAACTTTTTAAGTTTGTTTGGACTGTATAACCAAACTGTTATGAGGACTCTCTAGCCAACAAGATTCATCAAGTCTCATCTTGTCTCAAAGCTGTTCCCATGTAGAGGGATCAGTACACATGTCCTCTGGTCCTGTACTCTTTCCTGACTTCCTCCCTCACATCTGCAGCCAAGATCCTCAGGAGGCATCTGCTGTCAAATCTGATCTTTATTAATTTAGAAGGAATCCAGTTTTTTGTTTCATGTGGAAAAAAGAGCACAACCTCTCCCCAATGTAATACATTTTTTATTTCCATTTTAAAGTTAAGGCATCCCTAAAATATACAGGCTGGTTTAATCCAGCAATCCCTTCCACAATCCAATGTTTCTCAGCAACTGTTGTCTGATCACTAGTATTCAAAAATTTGAAATTAACAAAAAACCATTTAAGGTTCAAACTCCTGTAGATTTCCCATTCTTATGTGGCTTATTCTTTATTATTATTATTACTTTAATTGTCTATTTAAAAACTTCACTATTTTTATGACTGTCTATACCCTTTTCTTTTTCTTAAGCATGCACACTGTTAAACACACTGTGACCTGTTTAGAAGTTCTTTCGAACTGCTTTACAGCATATTTGCAACCTTTTCTATCTGATGAGCAAAACCTTAAACCTCCAGCAGCTTAGCTCATAATGCACTTGTGACTCAAGCTTGCAGGCAGTGCCCAGGAGATGCATCTCTGTACTGTGGCCTGCATGAGAGATTACGGGACTAGAAACCACAATTGGCTCCATTTTTGTGTGTTTAGAACCTTTATTTTAAAAGCTTTCTTGGGTCTTGTGTGGAAATATGTGCTCCCACGTTGGACACCATTTGTAGTTGGACTCTTTCCTAGGAACTGTTAGCTCCCCAATAATGACACAGAGTAATTATTAAGTAATTATAAAAGCTCAGCCAATAGCTTAGGCTTGTTTCTAACTAGCTTAAATTAACCCATTTCTATTAATTTGCTTTTGGCCTTGTGGCTTTATTACTACATCTCCACATTGCCCATCCTGCTTGCTCTGCGTCTCTTGGTGTCTCCCTTCTTCCCAGTGTCCTCTCTGCCCCGAAAATGCTATTGGCCATTCAGCCTTTTATTAAACTAGTGACACATCATCACAGTATACAAAAAGATTATTCCATAAGACTGATGGTTCATTTTTAAAATAAAACTATCTTAAGTCATCTTAAGTCTAATTATGGATAAACAGAAAACACTAGATCCCTGGTAACAGTCTAAGTTAGTTACCCCCACCTATTAGTTGTGGAATATTATTTTAAGATGTGTTATATTTGTTTATGCTGTGGAACATTTGTTTAATGATGGAAAGATGTGTTAAATTCTTTTATGTTGCATTTGTTTAACTCTGTAAAGCTGTGTATTTTGCCTGTATAAAATACCTGACTGGTCTAATAAAGAACTGAATGGCCAATAATAAGGCAGGAGAAAGGCTAGGCAGGCAGGGAGAATAAACAGGAGAAATCTAGGGGAAAAAGGAATTCGTGAGCCAGAGAACAAGGACAGGATGACTCCAAAGGCCAGCCACCCAGCCAGCCATGAAGTAAAAGTGAAAGTAAGATATACAGAAGTAAGAAAAGGAAAAAGCCTGGAGGCAACAGGTAGATGGGATATTAAGTTAGAAAAGCTGGCTGGGAAGAAGCCAAGATAAGGCCGGCATTCGTAAGTAAGAATAAGACTCCACGTGTGATTTATTTGGGAGCTGGGTGGCGGGCCCCCCCAAGAGTCAAAAGAGCCCAAAAAGTAAAAAAACCAACAACATAAATTCTGTTAGTATTGCCTCCTACCCAAAATAGAAGCTTAGAGTAGAAAATCAGTAATAACCAAGCTAGCCTGAAGACCTGCAGACATAACAAGGTCATGTCCCTGATAAGATGGGTGAACCTGTTAGGTCTCAGAAGTGCACGCATCCAGAAATGACAGTCTTGGTCCAATTCAAGCTGGACTAAGAAGGATTTCTGGTGGTTACACAAAAGCCAGGATTCCTCAGGAACTTGTGGAACGGGTTTCTGTTCACCAAAAGGAGTCATTTTCCTTGCCTCTGGGGAAGAGACAAACGGCTCTTCATTGACATAGACCTCTGGTTTCATATCAAATTCCATGCTGGCCTCCAGGTTCCTTCAGTTCCCATGCACAAGTACCCAGTATATATTCCAAAGTCCCCTTCTCATCTCCCCTACTCCTCCTTCACTATGCTAGCCCCTGCTATTCCAGGACCACCCCACCTTGTTCTCTTGATAACGGCAAGGTTTTTCTCCCTACCCCACTAATCTCCCTTCTCTTGAAGATAGCCCTGGCCATGCCCAGCCTGCTTCTTTTTCTCTCTGCTCCAGACTCTTCCAAATGTCCTTGGGTAGTATTCCTTTTCTTTATCCACAATAAAAACTGTCCACCCATGGAACAGCCATTTCAGTGGTTTCTTTCCTGCCCTCGAATACAGACTCACCATTTTTGTTGAGAATAAAGGCAAACATCAGAGAGAAGAGCAGCAGAGGGAGGGATAAGGCCCAGACAACATAACAGATTGTATGCTCCCGACTAAACAGCCATGAGGAAAGTGAGCAAGGGGCTTGTATGAGGGCTATGAAAACTGTCCTCTGTGCAGCTCAGTGGTGGCGCACGCCTTTAATTCCAGCACTCAGGAGGCAGAGGCAGGCAGATCTCTGTGAGTTCGAGGCCAGCTTGGTCTAAGAGCTAGTTCCAGGAAGGCTCCAAAAGCTACAGAGAAACCCTGTCTCAAAAAAACAAACAAACAAACAAAAAAAAAAGAATTAGAAAAAGAAAGAAAAGAAAAAAGAAAACTGTCCTCTGTATCCAATCAGAAAGCCTGCCAGTCTAGACTAACAGCAGGCTCTACAAGGCTGTAAAATAAACTGCCACCTGTGCTCCTCCACATCTGTGGTGCTCTTGCATGAAGTGAGGGTCTTTGTTTCTCATACACCTCATACTCTTTATAATCTCACTTTAAAGGAAAAACCTTGGGGTCTAGAGAGATGGCTCAGTGGTTAAGAGCACTTATTGCTCTTGCAGAGGATGTGGGTTTAGTTCCCAGCACCCACCCACATTATTAGTTCACAACCATATGTAACTTCAAATGATCCAATACTCTCTTCTGACTTCCAAGAGCACCAAACACAAACATGGTGCACTTACAGACATGCAAGCAAAATTCATACACAAAATAATCTTAAAATTAAAAAAAAATTCTTAGGTGGTGGTAGTGCATTCCTTTAATCTCAGCACTCAGGAAGCAGAGGTAAGCAGATCTCTGTGAGTTTGAGGCCAGCCTGGTCTACAGACCTAGTTCCAGGAAAGTCAGGGCTGTTAAACAGAGAAACCCTGCCTTTAGAAACTAAAAACAAACAAAAGAAACCCCAACCTCTTTATACTGGGTGTGGTAGTGTTACAGGCCCTGGGAAACAGGCAGATGCATCTCTGTTGCATGGAGAGCAGGGGCCCTTTGTTTGTCCCGGCTGCCGGGCTAGCTTACACCCGAAATAACCACACAGAAACTGTATTAATTAAAACACTGCTTGGCCATTAGCTCTAACTTCTTATTGGCTAATTCTTACATCTTAATTTAACCCATTTCTATTAATCTGTGTATCGCCACGTGACTGTGGTTTACTGGCAAGATTCTAACCAGCATCCGTCTCAGGCAGGAGATCCATGGCATCTGCCACTCTGCCCTTCTTCCCATCATTCAGTTCTGTCTACTCTGCCTACCTAAGTTCTGCCCTATCAACTAGGCCAAGGCAGTTTCTTTATTCATTATCCAATGAAAGCAACACATAAACAGAAGGACCTCCTACACCACATCTCTGTTAATTCATAGCAAGTACCTGGTCAGCTAAGGGCTACATAGTGAGACACTGTCTCACAAACAAGTAATCCCACCAATCAACCAACCAAAGCCCTTTTGACAAAATAAGTATAGCAAAAAACATTCTTTTAAAATTCTTATTTGTATAGAAGTTTTACCTGCATGCATGTCTGCAGCATTTTCATGCCTGCTTGTGAACTACCATGTGGGTGTTAGGAATCAAATCCTGATTCTCTGGAAGAACAGCCAGGGCTCTTAACCACTGAGCCATCTCTCCAGCACCCACAAAAATGTTGTTGAGTCAGGATCTCACTTTGTAGCCCTGGCTGTCCTGAAACTCTTGATACAGACTCACAGAAATCTACTGGCCTTGGCCTCTTGAGTGCTGGGATTAAAATCCTGAACTTACATTTCAGGATACCTCATCAATTTTTTAGATTATATCCTTTAAACAAAGTAACTTCAAAAGCCACCAAAATTATGTACAGCTGTTAAATGTTCAAGTAGTACTCTCTTGAGGTGCACGCATGCACACACACACACACACACACCCTTTGGGTGTGCACTCCCTCCCCAACCTAGCTTCACAGATTGCTGAAATTGTCCTGCAGTGTACATTAAGATCCTGGGCAGAGCTACTCAGGCTGCGATGTTGAGTTTACCTCTCATTGCCAGTAACATCTGCAAACACACTGAGATCTTCCCTTCCTCTGTCATCCAGTTCCTCACAGAAGGCAAATGTCCCTCTGAGGGCTTGCAGTGCAGAGTTCTTGAAGCAGCTGTGCCTTCCAGCCTTGCTCTCCTTGGTTGAGGCCCTGCCAAATGCCTCAGTTTCATTCAGGGATCAGCTCAACGAGTTTCCTTTGGCTGGGTGGGGGGATATTAAGAACACTTGCTGTTCTGACAAAGGACCTGGGTGTGGTTGTCAGCATGCACCTGTTACACATTCATACATGCAGGCCAACACTAACGCACATAAAAGAAGTAAATACAAAAAATAGTGATTTTAAAAGGAAAAATATGGTCTAAATTCAGAGGGCATTCCTTTCCAGCTGATTAAGAAAGGGAAAGTACGCCCAAGGATTAGGAGTGGGTTAGTGAGCTGAGGAGAGCGCCCACAGAACATAGGGTAACGTCGAGTATAGCCATGTATAGGACATTCATATGTTTTCTCGTTTGGCATTGGTTTTTCTCTCATTATTAGCCCGGGTGGGTAGGTTTCCAGTCTTTCCCTGCAAATAAGCTTGTTTCATGCCTTAATGTGGCATCTTCCCTTCAGCCAACCACTGGACATTCAGCACCCACTCAACCACCCCTAATCAACGGCGTTGGGGCTTGGTGTCCTCTTTCAAGAACTTGTGCATTACCAGGACATTATACTTTCACGTTCGAACCAGGACCTGTGCAGGGAGTCCACCACCGACACTCGTTCAGCCCTTCTATACTTCGCAGCAGGGCAGAGTAGAGCCGCGCACAGCGCCGTCACTATGTTCAGCCTTCGGACGGAAGGTTGCGGGAAAAGGCCGAGGCAGAAGCGCCAGCGGGAGCGAGGAGACTAAGGACTGGCTGGAATGGATCCGTTAAAGAAATTCGGGGCCGGAGGCGGACCAGGCGCAAGGACCACTGGGAACTGGGCCGTGGCCGGCGCGCGGAATCCTGGGAGCTGCGGTCGAGCAGTCGAGAGACAAGGGACGGGGGCGGAGCGAGGCGCGGGGAGGCATGGGAACGGGGCAGGGCGGCCCAGCGCGCGATCCTAACGGCTGGAGACGCTGCGCGGGAGTCCACGCTTGTGAGGCTCCGCCTTGCGTGGGTTTGAACGGAGCTCCGCTCGGCACTCCACCAATTGGCGCTCGCGCGGCGGCTCCATGGCGACCCTTTGTGGGCGCTGACTGGTCTCGGCTGCCGACCGTGTGGCGGGCCTGCCTCGCGGCGCAGGTGAGTGGGTGGGCTGCTTGCCCCCCGGGGCCTCTGCGGCCTGGGCGGCGGCGAGCACAGCACCTCCGGGGCGGCTGGGGCCCTGGCAGGATCCCCGGGCCTCCGCCGGCGCCCGCCGCCCTGTGGCGTCCATGACGCTGCTGCGTGTTGAGTGACACATACCGAGAGCCGGAGCGGCGGGTACAAGCTCGCCCTCCCGCCCTCCGCCCACGCTCCCTAGCTTCCGCTCCTGTGGCCCTTCCTTTCTCCTCCGTCCCTCCTTTGATTCAGCCCGTGTGGTTCTTCCACCCCACAGTTCGTGGCCGGCCTGGCCGCCGCAGCTGTGCGTTTCCCTGCAGAACTGCTCGTGGGCTGCAGTTGGGGGGCACCAGACTCTGCCTGGCTCCTAGCTGCAGTTGGGGGGCACCAGACTCTGCCTGGCTCCTAGCAACGCCGAGCTCCGAGCATCGGCTTGCTGGCTAGGGACGGATTCCTAGAGATCAGGGTGGGCTCCCTGCAGCCTCCTGCCTGGTGAGTGTTGGCTTTGAGTACTTTTCCTTTGTTTTTTTGAATTTTAATTCCTCTGAGGCGGTTATCTGACACTGTCACCGGTGTCTCTTGTTGCCCACCATTCCCCTACTACAGTAGACCTCACTTCCTTCTAAATGATTATTTATGGCCCAGTAAAGACTGTCTGCAACGGCATCACTGGAACTCGACTGAAAGCCAGGTATCTTTTTTGTGGTTTCTCTCACCCAAATAGGATCACCAGGGGAGGAGATCCTCCCAGAACCTGGGACAGATGTACTGGTCCAGACAGCACCCATATACTTTACCTTGTCTGCCTTTGTATCTGACTACCAGGTGGCAGGACTAAACTAGCCATTGGTTGAATTGATCCACAGGAAACATTGTCTACACACAAAGTTAAGATTGATGCCTTATCAATCCCCTGCATGCAGCTTCGTCAAGGTTTTATAGGTGAAATTTAAAATGCAGTCAGGAATCCCCTTCTGTTTTAGAGACACTAGTATAAGGAAGAGGCCAGGAAGTTTCCTTGGGTTGTCACTGAAACCTAACTCCAGGCATAAGAAAGCCCCACAGCCTTCCAAAAATAATGCTCAGAAGGACTTTTTAGCTAATTGTTCATACAAAATCTCAAGCAGAAATTGTGGGACAATAAACTCCGTCACAAAGCCAAGTTCACTGACTGCAGCAATTCCCAACTTGTTCCCTCCTCCCAGTTGCTTTTTGAGGAAGTAGTTTAAAGCAGTTGTGATTTTTTTTTTTTTTTTGCTGCTTTTTTGTGTTTTTGAGACAAGATTTCCTTTTAGCCCACGCTGGCCTCAGACTGACACTGTCACCAGAAATAACCTTGAACTCTTATTCTTCCTGTCTCTGCTTCTCAAGTGTTGGGATTACCTGTACGCCACCATGCCCAGCTCTGAAATCACTAATCCTGATTCACCTTAAAAATCCAACATCAAGATGAGTGCTTGATTGTTGGCTATAGTCCAAGCCCTGGTTGTGCTAGGTCTATTCAGGTAAAATCAAAACTCTGATGACTGCCTAAACTCATGATGAGAGCCCAGGAAGCTGCATGTCATCCTTCATTAGAAAGATTAAGCAATCTCAGGTCTGACACATAAGTGGCCACAGGGAGCTGTACCCAGACCATTCTAGGAGAGTCCCTAGGGCTCAGCCATTTAGGGCTGGTCAGAACATGTGCTGGTGATACAGGCCTTCATCTCAGGTTCCCCTTTTCCTCTTAGTAGTAGTTACACTGTCACCATCCTGCTTAGAGCTTTGCTTCTAGGGGGATAGGTAAGCAAACACATCTGTATGTTTTGTTTCACGGCTTTTGTTCTGTGAATACCCCACAGTTTATCTTGTGACTCCCCCCTTTTTTTTGTTTGTTTGTTTGTGACTCCCCCTTTAATATGTGTGTGCCCATGTGTTCATGAGTTCAAACTTGCATGAATTCCTGTGCACTGTCTGTGAAGCTACCCTGGAACTGGAGTTCTAGGCAGTTGTAAGCCATCATGTGAGTTGTGGGTACCCAGCCTTCATCATCTGTAAGTCATCTCTCCAGCCCCACCTTGTTTGAAATCTTTAATCTGAGGATGGTGAACAAGACTGAAGGAAGGACAGTGACGCCCTAGCAAGAGACGGAGTATTGGTTAAAGCTCTGTTGTGCAAGAGTTGTATGTACCCTAAGGAAAAGGGACAGAGGAGAGGGAAAGGTAGTTTGATAGCAAATATGCAAAAATGGATGCAGAAGAAAATTGATGAGTCCTAGTACTAAGTCAGGATTTAATGGTACAGAAACCAAGTGCCAGGACAAGGAAACATCTGTTGCTGGAAACTGTACTTGGTGCTGGCCGTAGACTGCGTGGTGTGCTTGTGCGTACAAGTAGGCACTCGCCAGAAATGATGATCCACTTGTTAAATAACATTATTAACAGAACTTGCTGTGGCGCAACACAAGTGAAAGCTAGTGCTTAGGAAGAAAAGGGCTGGGGAAAGGGAATCTAGAGGATGGCAGGTTTTCTCTGAGTGGTTAGAATTATGGAGCATCTTTGTTTTGTGATTTTTTTTTTTTTGATTCTCTTCTAGATTGTCTAGTGAAGCTGTGGAAATAACCAAGCAATCTAGTGAGAGCAGGCTGAGGCCCGGTGTACCGCAGAGCTTGTGTAGCTGGGACTTCCTCCTCTCACTGTTTGCAGTCTTGAGGAAAGCTTTGCAGTGGGGTGACTAGGTGTAAGCATCTCCCGAGTGGGAAACAACACCTTCATTCTGTAATCACAAATTTAAGAAGCAAACAGTTTTAATTTTATGATTCTGCAGAAATGGATATCAGCCTAGCAAACATAGCTTCCCAAATTGGTACAAAAAGTGGTTTTTAAAGTCTCTGGTGAAAAATTCTGCATTTTTGGTTTTCTGAGACATGATCTCACTCACTATGTATCCTTGGCAGGCCTAGAACTTCCATGTAGACCAGACTTGGATTTGAACTAACAGAGATCCACTTTCCTCTAGTGCTGGGATTTAAAGGCTTTTACCATCACGCTACAGTTCTGTCCTCTTTTTCCCATAAGCTGGTTCTCCAGAGATATAAAATCTTTACATTTGTCTAGCATTGCCTGCTTGATGGATTCCCCATCCTATTGGCGGAGGTACAAAGCCTCATCCAGTGGATATTCCGGGTTTCAGATTCCCTCCTTTTCTTATTGTGGACTCAGTCACATAGCAGACTGCAGCTTTTCAGCCTTAGGATGAACTAAGGGGGCCTAGAAAAGTGGGGTCAACTGCTACCTACAAGTACTAGTGCCTCCTACTACTCTTCTACTTGTCTGATTTACTGGTGGTGGCGCTTGTCTTTATCCCAGCACTCGGGAGGCAGAAACTGGTAGATCTCTGTAAGTTTGAGGGCAGCCAAGGCTACACAGAGAAACCCTGTCTCAAAACACAACAACAAAAAATACATAAAAATAAGACTGTCATTTGTTTCTTAGGTCCTGTGACTGACTGTAGTAGGTATTTGCCTCTTTGGTTAGGCTTGAGATGGCACCAAAGAATGCTACTAGGTTTTATTCTTTTGGACCACCAGTCTGCTCCCAAATCATGACATGGAGACTTCTTAGTAGTTATGAACGCTCAGCCTAGCTTAGGTTTGTTTCTGGCTAGCTCTTTTAACTTAAATTAACCTGTTTTTCTGTATCTGCCTTTAGCCTTGGGGCTTTTTACTTTTTCCTCCTGTATATCTTACTTTCACTACTGCTTGTGTCTGCTGCCTGGCTTCTTGCCCTAGGCATGTCCCTTATTCTCTCCTCTCTTCTTCTTTTCCCAGCCTAGATTTTTCCTCCTATTATCTCTGCCTACCAGCCCTGCCTATCCTTTTTCTGCCTAGCTATTGGCTGTTCAGCTCTTTTTCTTTCTTTTTTTTTTTTTTAGAGCAATCAGGTGCCTTAGGCAGGCAAGGTAAACAAATGCAGAATAAACAACACTAACACACCTTTAAGTTAAAGTGGGATTCTGCAGCATAAACAAATAAACATCTTTACCTAGTTAAATAATATTCCACAGACACGGTTAGTGTTTTATATCCTGGCTATAGGGCTTTTGTTGGGCAGTTGCCAATTAGAGTCCTGGAGAGCGTGCTGGTTTCTGGGCTGGTCATTGCAGATTATGGGTCAGAATTGTTCCCTCTGTGCACCTACCTGCCAGAAAGATTTGTACTTTGTCTCTTGTAAGAGCACATGCTCATGGTTGCTTCTGGGCTTTCTTTTTTGGCACTATGTTCTTGGCACTACCCACTGTTGATCAGTCAGGCTGTGGCTCAGCACTCAGTCAACCTTCCATCCCCAAAGGGGTACTAGAGCCCTGTCTGGATTTCAGAATTAGTGTTCTTCATTGGGTGTACCCACCCAGGGATTTGTGACTTGAGATACCAAAGGGCTTTACGCCCAGCTTTATTTATTTATTCTTTTATTTATTTACCAGTGATCTTCCTGCCTTCTGCATACAAGGTTCATAAACATGTGTTGCTGACTTTAATGTACTTTTAACTGTCTCCATATGTAAAGTGAGTCTGAAGCCTGCTTATCTTTTTTTTCTTTGTTTTGTGACCCTCAGTTTAATCAAGGTTGCTTGAATGAACATGGGCAGGAATTACTTACTGGAGCATGGGCAACTTAATCTTCTTTGGTGGTTCCCTCCACCAGCAACCTTTCATGAGCTTCTCCCCCCCCCCCATTCGTGAAGAAATGCTAATGAGGTCCCATGTTGTTTGTGCACATAATCACAGTTACTCTTGTGATTTCATGTGTGGAGCAGCCATGTCGTGTCCAGACATTGTTATTTCACAAAACTTGTCATCTTTTACCTTTTAAGATTCTTTCTGCCCCACTTCCAGGGTATTTCCTGAGCCTTGGAGCCAAGGGAGTACTGATATAGATGTCTGGTTTAGGGAGAAGAGCTCACTAGTTTTTTATTCTTGGTATTTTGACTATTTATGAGTCTCTGCATTAAACATGGTCTGTTGCAAATGGTGGGAGCTGCTCTTACCAAGGGTTTAAATATATTTTAAGACAGTTTGTACGTCATATCCATTTAGGAAGATAACAGGAGTAGGCTCCCCTCCAGGGGAATTGACCTGGCCATGTGATTTTGACCAGCTTTATAGTACCAGGTATGAATTCTGTCCTGTGGAGCAGACTTCAGATCCAAACAAAGCAATTGGTTATTTCTTATAATAGTCATGCCACTATCTCTCCAGTGAGCATCTTTTATCTTACAGATTTGCAGGGTTCATGGCTGAGAAGACCACTGATGACTTCTCTCTTCAGCCTGTTCTCCACCTCTTGATACTAAGAAAACTATCAGAAGCCCATTTATTCTTCTTCTCCTCTGTTCTTTTGTGAGTTCTACCCACTGCAGCCTCTGGTTGGCCATGTCTCCCTGGGACCAGTCTGCCTTCCAGTTGGGTTATCTGTTAGGTTTTAATAGTCAGAATGGGCAGCTAAGTATTCTGTCAGCAAAATAGGATTAGTTCATGACATGTGAGCTAGTTTGGTTTGAGTTTCCCCCATTCTGCTATGGTCGCTTCCCTTAGCTAAAATTGTGTTTGGACCGACCTGGGGTCAGTCTGCCAATGCTAGCACTACACACTCTGTGAGGTGCATTCGACTGGGGATCCAGGGTCCCTCAGATTCTTCTTTCTCTTTTTTTCCCTTGCCGTAAAAGGCCACCTGGAGCAGCTTCTGACCTCTCTTGGCTTCTGAGTCACCCCGACCAGATACAGCCAGGACATGGGTCCTGTGGTGTTTGTGCCAATTTGCACCCCGCCTATAGAGGGAGACGTCCCGTTAAAGGCCTTGTGGTGTCACTGTTTCGCGAGTTTTCACAATTTCAGCTGTGAGTAGCAAGCTATACATGTCTGTCCCCCCTGAGGTGGAAGCCTTTAGGAGGCCCCCAAACCCAAGGCCTTAATGCCCTACTTCTTAGCTCTTACCCTCACTCTGCCGGTGTCCTACTAGCTCCACTTTTATGGGAGCTTTCAGACTACTGTCAGCACACAGGCAAATGAACCCTGCCATGGTTACTGCTGCCAACAAGATTGGTCGGATCCACGAGGCGGCTCTTTTCAATTCCAGCCTTTTGCTCCCTACCACGGCTTGTGGCATGGCAGTTCAGCAACAGGGCGGATCACGTCTCTAGGTCTCTCATTATTAAGCTTAAAATCCCTGCAGGCTAGAAGAGGGCACCAGATCTCATTACAGATGGCTGTGAGCCACCATGTGGGTGCTAGGAATTGAACTCAGGATTTCTGGAAGAGCAGGCAGTGCTCTCAATCGGTGAGCCATCTCTCTAGCCCTGTATATGTAATGGAAAAATTAAAAATTCGGATCCCCAGTGGCAGCAGAAATGCTGTAGGTCCCCAAGCAGTGGTAGCAGGCCATGTAGTGGCAGGCAGCGGGCCTGAGAGCAGCCAGTCCCAGGCAGGAGACGGCTGCTGACCTCAGGCAGGAAGACACGTGGTGGGTGGGCAAGAGACAGAGACATGGTTAGGCACGCCTTGCAGAGTGAGGTTGGATATTTATTCAGGGGGTTATGGAGGGGGAAGGGAGAATGGGAGAAGAGCAGAGAGAGACAAGAGACAGAAGCAGGGGAAGGGGAGAAGTGGGGAGAGAGGCAGAAGCTGCCTCTCTGAGAGGAAGACAAAAAAGACTAAGGCTGCAAGCTGGAAGGAAGACCTGCCTACCTCAGCGGATAGGGGAGGGAGTGGGCATGGCTTGTCTCTTAAAGAGACAGAACAACCATTACACCAAAGAGGAACTTTTGGGACTTCCCACCCCCTAATCCAGGGTTTCTTGTTATAGTATATTAATTCTCAGTAAATTTAGCGAGTTTACCCCAGTGGCTTTAAACAGGTAATTATTGTTGTTGTTGTTTTTTAAGCTGAAAAAAATCTAGTTAGAATTAGTGGCCCACACTTGTAATACCTCTGTTCCGAAAACTGAAGCAGAAGGATCTCAAGTTAAGAAAACAACCTGTTAAACACACACACATACTACCACCAAAAGAGAAATCTCTATAATGCAAGGTTATCTAAGTTACCTTTCTGTTGCTGTGATAGAATGACCTGACAGAAAGCAGCTCGGGGAGACAGGGTTGGTCTGGACTTGCAGCTACAGCAGGGATGTATCTGTCCATCATGACAGGGACGGCACAGCATGGAAGGGTGAGGCCGACCTGGTAGTCAGGAAGCAGAGTGATCAAATGTCAGTCATCTGTACACAGGAAGCAGAGAATAGAAAGGGCCAAAAGCTATAAAACTTTAAACCTATCCCCAGTTTTGCATTTCTTTCAGTAAGGCCTCACCTCTTAAAGGTTCTGAAACCTCTTAGACAGTACCATCAGCTGAGACCAAGTGTTCAAACCCAACCTAAGTTTATTTAGTTTTAAGAGGTTTTCTCTTATGTGTGTAGGTATTTTTCCTGCATGTATGTCTGCACCATACGCATACAGTGCCTGCTGAGTCCAAAAGAGGGTGTCTGTTGAATACCATGGAAACCAAGTTACAGATGGTTGTGAGCTGTCATGGATCCCTATCTCCAGCTCCAAATTCAACAGGTTTAAAAGAATTTGCCTGGCCCGGTGTCATACAATTTATAATCCTAGCACCTGGGAAGCAGAGGCTGGCCTGGTTTACCCAGTGAATTCCAGGCTAGCCCGGACTACCTAGTAAGACCCTGATTCAAAAAGAAAACATAACCTTGAATATTCTTAACAGAAGCAATGTAGGATTTTGTGTGTGTGTTTGTGTGTTGTGTTTTGTGTGTGTGCATGTATGGAGGCCAAAGGCTGATATTTGGTATCTTACCCATTTGCACTCCACTTTAATTATTAAGGCGGGGTCTCAGTTGAGTCCAGGGCTAGCCTGCTCCAGGGATCCCCAATTTTTACCTCCCAAGCTCTGGGATTAGAGTTGGGTCATCATACCTTACTACATAGGTTGTAAGGATTTGAACTATGATCTTTACTTTGTGTGGCAAGCATTTAACCTGCTGAGCCACTGTCCTGGCTTCATGAAGTATGTTTTTTTTTTTTAGACTTATGTTCTCTGTGTATTACATGCATTTATGTATGTGCATGCCTGGTGCTCTTGGGGGTCAGAATAGGGCATTGAATTTCCTGGAACTTGAGTTATAGATGGTTTTGAGCCACCACGAAGTACTGGGAACTGAACCTGGATCCTCTGAAAGAGCAGCCAGTGTTCTTAACTGCTGAGCCAATCTTTGGCCTCTCTTGATATTATTTATACTTAGGTGGTAAGCTCCTTTCCATCACTACAACATAGATGATAAAACTTGAGGCGTAGCATGGACAGTAGTAATTGCTGCTTACTTTCCTGGGTATAATCTTATAGGAAAAAAAAATAAGCTCTTGGGCCAGGCGGTGGTGGCGCACGCCTTTAATCCCAGCACTCGGGAGGCAGAGGCGGCGGATCTTTGTGAGTTCGAGACCAGCCTGGTCTACAAGAGCTAGTTCCAGCGCAGGCTCCAAAGCCACAGAGAAACCCTGTCTCACCCCCCTCCCCAAAAAGCTCTTGGTACTAGGTCTCTTAATTTTTATCTTGAGAGTTTCTAATGTTTTTTCATATGAAGTTGCATCCTTCTCTTTACTCCTCTCTCACTTAGGTGTGTGTGTGGGATGTGTTGGGAACTGGGCACTGTGTGGCCAGCATACTTGTCCAGGCATGTTTTCTTACTGGAGATCTCCTGCACCCGCCCCCTGTGGCCCCCTGGTGCTTTGTACTGTTACTGCATGAGTATAAGGAGAATGGAATTGATTGGGGTGTGGCCTCTGTAGAGTGACTTTTCTCTGGCCATAGTTCCAATGGGAGCCCTAGTCATTTCACCTGGTCATTTCCAGTTTGGGACAACTGAGTAGAGTACTACAAATATTCTTTACAAGTTTTTACATGAGCCTTAGCTTCATTTCATTGGAACAAATACTCAAGAGGCCACATAAATTATGTAAAGGTCTATGACTCTGAAAGGAAGAAGGTAGCCTTTTTTTTGTATCTAAAAAAATCCTAAAGTTTGTATTTAAGAGATTCTGTGAGAGGAAGTGGAAATTTTGAATGGCATTATTTGTCTGCATGTATGCCTGCCCACCAGAAGAGGGCACCAGGTCTCATATATGGTTGTGAGCCACTATGTGGTTGCTGGGAATTGAACTCAGGAACTCTGGAAGAGCAGCCAGTGCTCTTAACCTCTGAGCCATCTCTCCAGCCCTTGAATGGCATTATTTATAAAGCAATAAAAAATGAAAAAAAATTTTTGTTAAGGACAACTTGGCATTTAATTTTAAATGTATTATTTAAAATTATATATATTTCTTTTGGTTCTTTTGAGATGGAGTTTCTCTGTAGCTTTGGAGTCTGTCCTGGAACCAGCTCATGTAGACGAGGCTGGTCTCAAACTCACAGAGATCCGCCTGCGTCTGCCTCCTGAGTGCTGGGATTAAAGGTGTGCACCACCACCGCCCAGCTTAAAATAATGTAGTTTTTTTTTTTTTTTTGGTGGTGGTGGTGGTTTTTTTGTTGGTTTTTTTTTTTTTTTTTTTTTCAAAGCAGGGTTTCTCTGCAGCTTTGGAGTCAGTCCTGGAACTAGCTCTTGTAGACCAGGCTGGTCTCGAACTCACAGAGATCCGCCTGCCTCTGCCTCCCGAGTGCTGGAATTAAAGGCGTGCGCCACCACCGCCTGGCTGTTTTCTATTTTAAAATAAAATTTTAACCTGAAGAGATGACTCAACAGCTGAAAGATCTTGTCACACAAACATAAGGACCAATGTTCTATTTGTGTTCATTTATCTTTTGATGAAAATTATTCTACAACTTAGAGCTCTGTTGCCTGTGACAGTGGCTGTGCCTCAGGCAGCCTTCCAGATGGTGTCTCTGGCACTGTGTTGTCACTTCTGTAGCTGTTTTAAACTGTCCTGGGTACAGTTAGCCATGAGGCTGAAGTATGTTAAATGGTGTCTTCCTTGGTTCCCACAGGACACAATGTTTGCTAGAGGGCTGAAGAGGAAATACGGTGACCAGGAAGAAGGAGGAGAGGGTTTTGGCACTGTCCCTTCCTATTGCCTGCAGCGGCAGTCACTCCTGGACATGTCCCTGGTCAAGCTCCAGCTCTGCCACATGTTAGTGGAGCCCAACCTCTGCCGTTCGGTCCTCATCGCCAACACAGTCCGGCAGATCCAAGAAGAAATGAGTCGGGATGGTGTGTGGCATGGGATGGCACCCCAGAATGTAGAACGGGCACCAATTGACCGCCTAGTCTCCACAGAGATCCTGTGTCGTACAGCCAGGGGAACTGACGGGGAGCACCCCACTCCTGAATTGGAAGATGATCCCCTGCAAAGCTCAGCTTCTGAGCTTCCCATAGTCAGCTCAGCACAGGGACAGAGGAACCCTCAGAGCAGCCTCTGGGAGATGGACAACCCACAAGAAAACCGGGGAAGCTTTCAGAAGTCACTGGACCAGATATTTGAGACCCTGGAGAACAAAAGCTCCAGCTCAGTGGAGGAACTCTTCTCAGACGTGGACAGTTCCTACTATGACCTAGACACGGTGCTAACAGGAATGATGAGTGGGACCAAACCCAGTCTCTGCAATGGCCTCGAGAGCTTTGCTGCAGCTCCCCCACCTCCCAGCTCCACTTGCAAGTCTGATCTGGCTGAGCTGGACCATGTAGTAGAGATTCTGGTGGAGACCTGAGAGAAGGCCCCTGGTGGGCCAAGGACAAGGCCACACACTCCATGGAGCTCTTATGTGCTGTGATCCAGAGACAGACAAGCACTTGTCCCAAAGGGGGCCCTGCCTTTCTGACTGTGAAAATACCCTGGGACAGATTTTCTCTGCGTGGCTGCATGCAGCCCTGAAGACAGAGCAAGCCATTGCCAGGAACTGAGCTCTTTGAAGACTTTTGGGCTCTGGGTTCATTTTCCTGTTTGGGATCACTGTGGAGGATGGTGTGCCACAGTTGTGTCTAATGTATTTTAAATTAGGTAGACGAACTTTCTAAAATTAAGTTTTATATGTTTTGGGCAATATTTTGTCTTAAGATAATATTTTTTAAACTTTTTATACTTTAGATTTTTTTCAGCTATTTTCCTAAAAGTATATTTTTTCTACAAACATCTTCTGCTGCTACCTTAGAAACATAACCTAAATAATTACAATTGGTGTGTGTCATTTTTAAGGTTTAACTAGAAAATATTTTTTGGTAATGAGTCTCTACACTCCCAAGGCGACAGTGTAAATGTAGCTGGCCAGGTGTTTACATGAGAGGCCCAGTCATGGTCTGCATTCTAGCAGAGTGTCTGAAATGAGAACCATGCACAGCTCCACTGCCTCCTCACTGGGTCTGCTCTGCAGGTGGTGTCTTCCTAGGCTTCGCAGGGTGGTTTTATTTATGCCTATTTATATGTAAATGCCACTAAGGCTAAGGTCAGATGTCTAGAAATTACACCGTCAGTTAGTTCTGTCTCAGGCAGTGCCTTATGTAGGTCTTGTCCTTGGCCATTACTGCCTGGCTCCCAGGCACTAATGTGTGACAGAAGAGCATGACATCCTAACACCTCATGTTCCATGTCAGGTGTGTACATGGAGGCTGCTGGGTACCAGGCATGTGTCTGCTTGGGAAGGGTGTGTGTGTCCTCACCCATGGTCCTCAGTAGGGAACATCCATGCTTGCTTGCTTTTAAAATGGTGCTCAAATATTTTAAGGTTCAAAACAATCTGACTCCATCTAATTTTAGGGCCCCTTCATCCTGGGGTGGCCTGTAAGTTGTCTGCTTAGATCTCAAGGTTCTGCTACCTGATCACATGTCAGACCCTTCCTCCATGCATGTTTTTTTTGTTTTTCATGTGCTTTTTTGGACTTCCCCGCCTGAGCCTGAGAGGTTTTATTTTTTTTTTCTGTGTTTGTATGACGATTCTTTAATATCATCAATGTAAACCTCACGTTATTAAAAATATCCAGCAAATGGAATGTGTTATGAAATTTCTTCTATCCTAATTCAACAGTTTGCTTTCAGTAGTCTCAGCATTTTATATGCTTTGTATTATAGGCAAATAACTTCTTTTTGTGCTAAATAGGCAATAGGTTTGTTTTCTTAGCCTCATGGCTCCCAAGGGAAAACTCTCCCTTTCAGCTCCTACTGCCTTCCCTGGGTCTCAGGGCTTTAGGTAATCTGTAGGAACAGCTGAGCCCCAGTCTGTGACAATGATCTTACGTGTGTGTCCTTATAAAAGCTAGCTTAAAGGGTGAGCTTTACTAAATAAATCTAAGGCAGGATTTCTCTTTTACATTTTATTCATGTGGAGGGATATATTTGTCACAGTGCCCATGTGGAGGTCAAAAGACAACTTTTTCAGAATCAGCTTTCCCTGTGCGCCCAGGGAATGAACCCAGGTCCACAGACAGCTGAGCTGCCCTGCCAGTCCTAAAACAGGAATTGCTTGCTTAAAGCATTTCTGTTCCTCCTACAGTATCTGCTTTGCAGCCTTAAAAAGTTAGATCTTTGACTGGGCGGAGGTGACACATGACCCTTTAATCCCTGCACTCAGGAGGCAGAGACATGCAAATCTCTTGAGTTCAAGACCATCCTGGTTTACAGCACGAGTTCCAGAACAGGCTCCAAAACTACAGAAAAACCCTGTCTCGAAAAACCAAAAATTGAGAAAAGAAAAGATCTTTGGAAACTGAGGTGTGTGTCGGCCTTGATAGGCTTGTTTTTAGAAAGCTGCTGGGAGACCTGAAACTGAATGAGCAGCCTAACCAAGGCTTTTCACCCTGCTGCATTCTATGTTTCTGCCTGGATGGTAAACGACCTCAGAAGGCAGTGAGCCCCAGAATAGAGTTGCTGAAATTTCCTAGGTGCCTTTGGGTTTATTCATGCACATGTGACATTTTTAGATTAGATATAAATCTGATGACTGCTTGGAAGCAGATTTTCCATATGTTTATAAATACGTAATTAGGGATGCAGCATTAAAAATCTCAGCACTTGAGGATTGCCAAAAATTCAAGGCTAATCTACGTAGTATCAGGCCAGGCCTGTGGTAGGGATCACTGGCCATTATGCCTTTGGAGTAACCATTTACCAAATGGCAGGCCAAGAATGTAGGTGCTCCTGGCAGCCTTTGTCCATAGCTGCTTTCTGTGCAGAGAGTGTACTCAAAGGCACTCAGGTCAGAGCTGCCCCAAGTTTTTCATGCTTTGGACTACATGTACCTCATCTTTATTTGTAAAGTATCTCAAATATGTACAAGATTGGACCCAACAACAGTTCATCAGGCATAGGGCGGGGCCTGTGAGACCCTATCCCTCTCTGAGGAGCTATTCAGTTAAAGGTTGGAGGAGAGAGTATCATTTTCTTGAGTAGTGTGGCCACTGATAACGGTGGTCCCCATTTTCCAAAAAAATAACATTCCCATAGATGTGCAGCCTAATTAAGTCACATTTAAAAAAAAAAAAAGACATGGAGGTAAGGAGATCTGGAAAGAAGGGTTCAGAGCGAGATGGGATGAAATGACTTCGTGTAAATCCCAAATATATGAGCTGCATCCTCTGTCCTTCAGTTCCCACCTGCATTAATTTCAGTGTGTTGCCTTAGAGGTAAAAAGTTTGTGAAGGAGGCTTCTATGCACCTGTGGTGAGGTGAGCTAAAATTGAGAACATTTGCCTGAGACACTGTCTTCCTATGTGCTCCATGTATGTCGCCTCACTGCTGACCTCACCAGCAAAGTGCAGGACACAAACCAAGTGGGGCTTCTGCCACTGCTCAGCTGAAGCCAGCCCCCAGAGGAGGCTCAGGCTCTGCCAGGGTCCCACCACCGAAAGCAAAGCCACCAGGCAAGTAAGCCTCAAACCTAAGCCCCTTCTGTTTAGCCAGAACCTGAGAGATGCTCCTGCCTGTGTATCTCAAAGCCCAGTTCTTGGTGAGGAAGGGGGTGGAAATAAGTGTCCTGGAGGGTGGGGAAGGGCAAGGACCTGTTCTGAGCTGTTCAGGTGCTGCACGCAGTTCAGGCTTGGCTGTCCCAGGCAGCTGGACCGCTGGCTCTCAGCATTCATGTGTTCTGAGAGGCTCCTGACGGCTTCACCTTACATGCAGCTGCTGGGGGCCCAAGAGCAGAGTGCATTTCATAGCACTTGTAGGATGCTCTGCCTTATATTGTTTGTTCATTCCTGCTTTAGTTGACAGAAATTGCACTTAGCCATATATGATGTTTTCAGATGTCTAGGACAGCTAAATGGAGCTGTGACCGAAGGCTACATTTGAGTAATGAGAATACTACATCTTTTCAGTGATTTCTGAGAATATAATTCAAACTCAGATCCACCTCTCTGCCTTCCAATGCTGGGATAAAGGCATACACAACCATTCCCAGCTTTGTAATTCATGGTTAAATTGTTCTCAGTATTTTCTCTTTAGGGGTCTTGAATGCTGACCTGAGACTACCCTTGGCTGACACCATCTCCCATCAGGCCCTGCTGCCATTTTCAGACTCCGCTCAAAGAGTCATCTGCTTGTCTCTGCACCTGCCTTATTCCACTCAACATAATGTCCATGCTCATCCCTGCTGCTGCGGTATCAGGGTTTCATCTTTTCCTGCAGAGACAGTATTCTTTCTTTATCCACTCATCCATTGCAGGACAACCCAGATGGCACCACCTTGGACATTGTGAACCCCGCTGCAGTGAACGTGATACAAACAGCTTTTCCACAGACAATCCTTCCTTTGGGTATATCCCCAAGCAGTGGCATTGCTGGATCACATGGCAGTTGTTTTAGTTGGGGAGAGAATCTTTATACTGTTTTCCATAATAGTTGTTCTCATTTACATCTCTTATGTCCTTGCCAGCTCATCTTCATCATAACAGGAGTGTGGTGGTGGCTCACTGTGCCTGACTGCACTTCTCTGTGGTCAATGTTGGTACACATGTCCTTCATATATCTACTGGCCATTTACACTCCTCCCCCCAGGTAAAATAAAAACAATGAGTTATCCTTTTGTTATAATCCTCAAACTATATGTTACCTAGTGGTGGTTGAGTACAAGGGTCAGACATATCAACAGCACCTTTCTTCTCCCCTCCTGACCGGAGCAGTTCCAATACTCCTGTCTAGACTGTTCTCTGGTTCTGGACCACTTGGTCAGTTCAGTCAATAGGGAAGCTAGTGTCTCCTGAGCAGATCAGCCCCACAGCAGCCTCTCCAAGAGCTAATGAGTCAATAAGAACACAGTCTTACACAGTCTTTTCTTTTTAATAAAAGTTTATAAAATTCAGTGTTGCCTGCTTGTATCTGCCCCTAGAAGAAAACAGTTGTCCCAGCAAGTGCTCATCCAGCTGTCCTCCTGGAACAGCCAGTGTGCTCTCCCACCCACCCTTCCACTCAGAAAAGCTTGTCTCAAGGCTGCTGGGTGAGGGCAGGATCCAGCACAGGGATATGTATTAGCATCTCAGGGGAGCCAGGACCAGGATGGGTTCCTGCAAGTGATCAGTAGCTGTCTTCTGCTTCCTGAACTCATGGATCCTAATATGATTCAGGCAGGGGTCACTAGGCACCTAGTGCCAGTCTACAGTGTCCCCAGAAACTCTATGGAGACTGGCTCTGCCCTAGGACATTCCCTCTGTACCCCATGAGATCTGAGTGCTTGAGGTATAGAGTAGGTTGACAGAGATCCTAGGAAACTAACAGTGCCACAGAATATTCTCAGACTCTAGTACTAAAACCAGTAAGAATGTAAAATATTTCATAAAGGTACAAAGTATTCCTGCTTTTAGCAAACATTATTATTAAAGAATGCCATTTTTAGGTTACGTGGAGTAAAGATCTTTTTTTGTGGAATGGTGATGTAGTGTCCATTTCCTTGTAGTGGTGTCTTCAGAAACAGGCTGTAGGTAATCAGGCTGCCCTGTCTGCTGCCAGACGTCCCTGAGAGCTGAGAGGAAAGTAGTGATTGGGTATTAGAGCTGACACTAGAGGTACTTACCCTGCAAATCCTGGAACCCTCACTTCCCATCCCCCACCCCCGATTCTCTCCTTGGTTTCAATGTGCAGTGCAACCAGAGAATCATCCAGGTCGAGAGGGGATGAGGACAGTGGCTACAAGAGTCATCTACTCCACCTCTGTATTACTGCCACATAATTTCCCACAAGGCCAGACCAAGTGTCTTACAATTCTGACTGCCCTGCAGTCCAAAAGCAGCGTGGGTCTGTTCCTGCCTGTGTTCCTGGCCCTTGTGCTGGGTCTTGGACTCCTGACTTCAGTGTCCACTGGTGGACTTCACAGATTTCTACCTCAGAGCTGCTGCTGGGCGTCCTCCAAGTACTATGGTGAAGGATGAACGTTCTAAATGTCTTGTTGCTCAAAGGGAACTGCAGCACTCATTCAGAGGTTTGTCTTTCCAAAAAGCTAAGGGACAGTCTTATGGGACCTCTGGCTGGCATCATTCCCTGTTCATAATAATCGCCTTTCCCGAGTGCCATAGAATCCATTGCCCGCCCCATATGTCAACCAAGGCTGCAACCTAGCTGGGCAGCACCACGCTGTACCCTGATGCTTGGCTTCTCACAGAGCCACAGGGCTGTATTCTATCTCCCACCTCCTGCCACCTCTCTCCAACATTACAATGCAGATCTCTGTGGCACATATTCCAGTCACTGCCTAACTGACTGTCTCCTGGGCACACATAAAGAGCCCTTCTTGAAATGCATGGTTAAAGGGTAGCACAAGATCCAGGCCCAGACAGGCCTGTTCTCCCTCCCTGGTAAAAGAGAGGGGGGTAGGAACAAGGCCCCTTTCCTGTCCACACCTCTCTTTCTGCTGGGCCTGCTGTGACTATTGCTGGGTTGACTGCAGAAGGACCCTCAGCCTGAGAAGTGTAGGCGCCTCTGCCAGCTTCTGAGCCAACAGTTATGCCACCCCAGCCTCTTGACACCCATCCTGGTCCTTGGGTACTCTTGATGAACACTCAGAGGGATGGAACTTCTGACTCTGCTCACCTTGGTCTGAATCAGGGCTTTGCAGTGGTGTAGGCGGAAGCTGCTGACTGCAAGCAGCTCTTCAGGCTTTCTGAGATCAGAACCTTCCAGAACATGACCCTGGTCTCCAGAAAGGCTCTATGGAAAGAAACTTCTGTCACAGCACTGCCATTTTCATTCTAAAATCACAGTAATCTTAATTCTGGATGCCTTGGGTCCCCTGAGGGTCAGGCCCATGGCCTGCCTCCCTTGCCTGCCACCTGCTGAACATCACCTGGTTCACGAGCCTCTAGAACTGGGGTGCTCCTCAACCTTCCAGCTGTGGCTTGAATGTGTCTATAACATGTAGGTGTTACAAACTGAATTTCAAAGTCCATATGTTAACTGCATTTGGAGGGAACCTTGGGGAGGTGATTAGGATCAGAGGAGGTTATCAGAATGCTGCCTCCATGGTGGCATTAGTGGCATTATGAGCAGAGACTAGAGCTGGCATGCTTGCTGTGTCTCACCTCATGATGCTGAGCCATGTTATATTGGAGCAGGATGCTGAAGCAGGTACTAGTGCCATGTTTTTGGACTTCCAGCCTCCAGAACTATGGTTCACATGAATGTGTAAATATTATAAACTACCTGGTCTTAGGTACTCTTTTATAGCAACAGAAAAAAACTCTTTATAGCCACCTCCATGAAGTCCCCTTTGTCCTGACAGTGCCTGGGAGTTGTCCCCCTGAAGACTGATACCCAGGAATCCTATTTCCTAGCCTCAGGTTCAATTTTTCCTGCATCATAAGGCCAGGATGACCTCCTATGTGGGATGTAGGTAGGTAGGTGCTTCGGGAGGGTGCTCTTCCTCCCAGTTCCTCACTCATTTCCTGACCAGCCTGGTGACTTTGGGCTGATAAAGTAAGCAGCCCACTTCATTGCCCTCACCAGGGCCAAATTGCCTTCCTTCTTGATCTCTTTATTTAAAGCTTTGAGTAATATTTAAGAGTGAAAAGACCTTTCCACCTGACAGGTGACCTCGCTCTAAGATGTGACATCTTGGGAAACTCAGGAGGTTGACCTGTACACACTGATGTTTTACCAGGCGTTGTCCAATGCTAGTCTCCAGCCACCTCCTGAGCCTTTTTCTCCTGCTGCTCTGCCCTGGACTTAGCTGGCTCCCCCCTCAGATATTCGGCTTTCTTCTTGGGACCACTATGTGTTTAGAAGGCACCTGGTGGCTTCGACCTCTACCTAAGGCACCTCTCAAGTATACACCAAGTCAACCCACTACATTGGTGAGGTGTCTCAAATGTGCCTGATCCCACACATGCCACATACTCATGCAGAACTTGCCCTCGGTCCCAGCCTTTCCTGTGTGCTGCTGTAGCCCTGGTCTACATGCATCACCCATTGGCGGGCACCTGGCTCCTGCCCATCCTTCTTCACCTGCTTCTGCTCCCTTTAGCAGCTCCCAAGAGGCCTATCACCAACAGGGTAGCACTGCATGGCATTCTGCTATGGCACAGCATCACCTCCTCCTACACTCATCCCTGACCCACATACACCTTGTCTCCTCATGCCTGCTGTGTGTATTCCTGCTGGAATCCCACACGTGTATCTAGAGCAGCATGCTACCCAAGAAAGACAGGACACCCTACCCCACTGCCCTCCCCAACTCTGCCCTGTTCCAGTCCCATTCTGAGAAGTACACCAAGGTCTTGTGGAAGATGATCTTCCCAGTGCTGACAGCATCTAAGTCTGCGTTCAGTGGTCTCCAAAGTGTGCCATGCCAGTGTGACTGGCCACAGCATAGTCTCTACTTCCCCTACAGGCTCCTGTCTTGGGGCTGGTTGCCAATGATGCTTTTTGGAAGTGATTGGATCCTGAGGGCTTCATGCATGTATTAACCCACCAAGGGTGCACAATCCCACAGCATTATTGTGACGAGACAGACATTCTGGGGGTGTCAGGCCTGATTGAATGAAGTGAGTCATGGGAAATGCGTCCTTGAGGCTGTATCTTGCCTCTGTCCCTGCCTGCCCACTATGGCCCACTATGACAGTTTTCTTCTGAGACACCCTCTCATCACAGGCCCAGAGACACAGAAACTGCTCACCATAGGCTAAAGTAGCTAAAATCTTTTTCTCCTCCAGGTATTGTGCCTGAGCATGCGAGCAAAGCCTGACTCTCACTCCTTACCTTCTGAGTGGCGTCTACACCAAGGACAGGAAGGAGCTTTTCCCGACAGTGAGACTCGCTCCAGAGACGCCGTGAAGTGGACACAGTGTCAGTGTTCTGAAGGGCTCTCCAGAGTTTCCTAGATTCAGAACTGGGAGAAAGATGCAATCACAACAGGAGACCTGAAAGGCTTCCCAGCAGCTACTGAAGCTCAGTCCCACAGCACATGGCACATGGTACATGGCCCCCCATGAGGACTCAGGATGGGGCTCTCCTCTCTCGTAAACCCAAACATTCACTATCAATTTGTCCTCCCTCATATCTGTCCACGTCCCCTACCTACATATCTTCTTGGAGAAGCCCTGAGGCCAGATTTACTGGTGTTATCTGCTCAAGTGTCTACAGCCATCCTGGTCACAGAACAGATGCACAGAATATAGGGTGCATACTCCGTAGAATCAGCGAGAATCCACAGAGAATGCTGACCGTGTGTGCTGAGCCCTGAGGATTAAAATGGCATCCAAGAGCTGCAAGGCCACACAAGATGTGCCAATGCTGGGTCATCTTTTCCAAACCCTCACATGTTTCTGAACACAGTGTTCAGAAACCCTCAAGCCCTACCAGTCCTCCTGTCCCAGCATGCCTAGCCTTGCCAAGCCTGACACCTGGGCCACCTGGGCCTCTGAAGGACTTGACAGTGGCCTGCTGGGGCTGCCCTGAGGCAGGCGTTCTTGATGGGCTACGCCTTGCAGGAGCACCAGGCAGCTGGGCACTGCTGGTCATAGCCCCTGAGCTCCAGGCTGAAATCCTCAAGCTCTTCTGGATGGTGGGCAGGTTCTGGGTTGGCTCACATGGTGGTCATTATGGGAAAGACAAGAGTCCAGGGTCTGCAGAGTTCTGACAATGCCCAGGCCTTCTCAGGTATGCAGAAACTCCCCTGAGCCCTGGGTGACAGAGCCTGCTCACCCTACCTTCTCCTCAATCAGCATCTCTTTGGTATCTCAGCCCCTTACCACTGTTACTGCTGGCTGAGAGCACATCCCTACCAAATGGCCAGCCAGACACTACTCTGTGTGATTTTCTCTAAAAACACACACAAGGTAACCCTAAAGGTCTGTGGCTGAGGGTCGTAAGGTGTCAGGTCCCACTGAGCCAAGTCCCTAGCAATAGCCCTACTATTGGAAGGACACTCCTGGAGCATCCATCTGTGCTGCCAGTCCCTCTGGAATGCTGTGGTCCACAGATGGCTACAGGGACTCTAGAATCCGCAGGAACAATCTTTTTAGCTTTGTGAAATCACTTCAGCAAACAGAAATGAAGTTTGCTTTGCCAACCCCTGGTTCCAATCTAAGTTCCATTACCACAGTCTAGGCACAGATGCAAGGCCACCATTTTCTTCACTGCTTATGTCTAAGAAATGGTCTAGAGAACAAATGTCTTCAGTTGTCCGTTCCACTGGGACTTCTTGAAACGCAAGCCTAAAAACATTCTCAGAGCTGAGAATGGACTGCAAAGAAAGAACATCCTGTTAGGAGCAATGCATACATTAGGTAACTTTATTCCAAATAACTGACTTTAATATAAGTGCATTTTGTCCCTGGTTGCATGCTCAGTCGGTGTTGCCATGACTGATGACATTTTCCTCAGAATCTCCAGGCTGCTTAAAAAAATACAGTGAAAACCATGGGCTTGCAGGGAATGAGTGCACAGTTCAACTCTCAGGACACGTGGAGAAGGTGGACTTCAGCATGTCCCTGTCTCCATGTCACTTCACCTTACACGGGCTCTGAGTTAGGTGGGGCAATATGGACAGGGTCTGAGCCAGTTGCTAGCAGAGAGAGGGCTGGTAAGTGTTTGTGGTTTGGGGTGAGCATTCTGTATGCCCGCGTGCTGCAGCCCGGCTGGGTGCACAGTCCTACACTCACCCAGTGTTTTATGTCAAGTTCCCATCCTGTGCAAATGCTTCCCAACACTGCAAACATAGTGGAGAACAAACGTGGAGGTGCAGCTGACTGCCTCAGAGCGGCCCTCGTGGGAGGTGTGAGGAGACAGGTCTCATCAGCAGTCTACCCAGTCTGGGGCAACGATGGCTGACAGGCCGGGCTCAGAGGCAGTCAAGGGGACAAAGGTGTGGTCCGTTCTGAGGGCTGAGCAGGACCCTTGTCCTGGCATGACCTGGTTCAGTACTCAAAACTGACTGTGATATCTGAGTTTCAGATCTGAGGCTTTCTAAACCTGCAATTCGGGATTCCCCCATGTGCCCGGAAAGGACCATATTAATGCAGCTTCAGACCTCAGGAGAAGAGTTCAGAGGAAGCTGCCCAGCTTGGGCCCCCACCATGCCTTGTTCAGATCCATTTCTTCGGAGTGCCCTGGTCAAGCCCGCCATTCCTTGTTCTCCTCTTAACGAGAGGACAGCCAACCACACAGTGAAAGACAAACCAGGAGAGGGGACTCAAAGGCTGGCAAGACCCCCAGTCCCCAGCAGTGCACAGAAGCCTAGGCAAAGTCTAATGGCTATACAAAATACTTCCCACTCGACCACAGAAATACCTCTGAAGATGGGCCAGCAGCAGTTCCTGTCACCCAGGGTCCACCTCGCTGCATCTGGCAAGAACCATGCTCTTTTGGGACTGAAGGGGTTTTCAGCGACTGACGTTCTGCGGCTCTCCCTAGGACTTCAAATGGCTGAGCAAACTGCTCAGACTTAGCTGAAGACTCCCTGAAGCCTTCGAACTCTCCCCACCCGCCGCTGAGCTCCCCTGGGTGCAGACAGCTGAGTGTGCAGGTGGGAAGACCCTCTTCCAGCCTGGAGCTGCTAGCTTTCGCGTCAGGCAGAGTCAGGAGACCATCGCAACAGAGTCTCCTCCGTTCCAAATCCTCACCACTCTGTTCTCCAGCTGTTTGGTGGAGGGACCCCTCTCCAGGCTCCTGTAGGAGGTCACTCGCTGACTCTCTCCTCACCTCCTGCCCGCCTTGCATCTTGGTATGGCCAGGCCAGCCGACCCGAAAGAAAGCTGCTCAGAAGACATGCAGCTGCTGAGCTGGAGTTGCCCAGGGCTTCCTGGGAGTGTTCACGTGCCACTGGGGAGTGGACCCCTCCTGGCACGCGTGGGTGGCCAGTCCTGCACGGGGGTGTGTCCTAGGCCCAAACAAGTGAGGCGACGGAAGGCCTGTGGGTAGACGTGCGTCCTGGTGGACGGGCCGCAGAACTGGGTCTGCGAGGACGCCTGGCTGAGGGAAGGGAGCTCGGAGATCGCGTCCCAAGCGGGAGTCCAGGACCAGGTCCGAGGTCCGGGAGGAGGGGGTCCTGGGCTCCCAAGAGACCCTCAAGGCGCACACCCACCTTCGCCACCGTGACGCGCCTCCCGGCACCCAGCCAGGAGATACCACAGCCAGCTCCGGCCGCAGCCTGCGCCGCGCGTTGCCCGGCAACGGTGCGCGCCCGCAGGCTTCCGGCGTGCTTCGCGTGGCGTCAGCACGCCACCGCGTGGCGTGGCCCACAGCTCCGCCGCCCATGCCCCGCCCTCTCTGGCCCTTGTCAGGTAGGTACTTGCAGAGTGGAGGATACAGAGCTAGTGGGACCTAGCCTGCTCTCCGGGCTGGCTTTCCTGCCTCCACTGTCCTGCAAATGAGGGGTTCTCATTTCGTTATGGCGCCCGTGCCTGGGTGTATGATGTGTCCCCCGCAGTCGCACACCTGACCCGGGAGTAAAGCCACTGTCATGGTGCTGGCCCCTCGAACTACACCATCCCACCCTGCCTGGCCCTGGTTCCTGCGCTCCTGTTGAATGGTTTCTCCAGACTGGTGGCCACATGGGTACAATGGAAAAAAGTCTTTCTCGCTGATTTGACCCAATCCCAGACCACTCTCCCTTGAATGAGGATGAGGGTCTACTGTCTGCAGAGCAGGAGAGCCACTGTCTTCCTTCATGTGCTCATAGTCTGAGCCTGGTCACCAGCCAGTCCCAAGGCAGAGTAGGGCCAGTCTTGGTCATGGACAATCTCACAGCCTCCTGCATCCAACTGTGTGGGTAAGGGCCCTGAGGAACTAAACTTGTCCCTCTCTCCCAGCCCCCAGCCACAGAAATCCCTGGCCGTTTCCCATCTGTCCCCATTCTGTGGTTCATGAAGTCAGCCTGTAGCATGTCACATCTCTACCTTAGTCATTCTGGACTAGCAGCCACTACCATCCTTCCCTGGGAAGCAGATGGGTCAGGCCTGCATCTAAACCCAACTCTAGTCCCCTCCCCCATTCACAGCTTTCCCCCCTCCCCTGGACTTCCCTGGGCCCTGCCCTTGCCTGGATTACTCAGTCCTTCATCCCCAGACTCCTCAGAAGAACTATTGGAAATTTTGATTTAAAAGTGACAAGATGAGATCATTCTCTGCATCTTGGACCACAGCCTTCCCCATTCCCTTGGGCAGACTAGTCTGGCACTGTTCTCTAAGCCCTGCAGGCAGAGAGCTCTGGACTAGCCATTCCAACTCTCAGAGTGGCCCAGTAGGGTGGTGTCAGTCAGACAGTGTCTGTGTGTACAGACGCTGGCTTCTCTTCACCTCATTATGACCCAGCAGGTCCTCTGTCTGTTCGTGCTGCTCTAGTTCCCCTCACCCACTGCCCTTGCTGTCCTTGAGGTCCAGGGAGCTGGAAGGAGATAGGAAGACTGAGGTCTGGGCTCAAAGTGGGACAAGTAGACTGGAAAAAGGAGTGGAGCTGGGGCAATCCTCCTGCCCCAGCACCTCCCAAGTCTATCTAGGTCTCAGCTTTGCAGGCAGGAGGAACGACTTCAGAAGACACAAAGTTCTAGTTCTTGGGTCACAGGTCCAGGTTGGGGTGACCTATGTGACCACTGAGTCAGCTGAATGATGCCCCCCAAAGATGTCCACATTCTAATCTTAAGAAGCCACGGATATGAAACCTTCTAAAATGAATGGGTATGCAGAATGAGATTAAAGTGGGGATCTGGAGATGTGGAGATAGTCCCGGGTCAGGTAACTGTCATACCAGCTCTGGGAAAGCTGAGAGAAGAGGATCAAAAGCTAGAAGCCAGCCTGAGCTACATAGTGAATTTGAGACTAGCCTCGGTTAAATGGCGAGACTCTAGCTAACAGGAGGGAGGAAGCAAGAGGGGCTGGAGAGAGGTAGGTGTGTTGGACAAGCACACGTTGTTGGACATTGGGAGTGCAGCTGTTAAAAGCCCCCCTCAAAGAAACAGCCCTGAAAACGCCCAGGATGGGCAAAACAAGTTTGTCATTTTAGCCCATTCATTAGTGATATTTCTGCAGCAAAACAGTGAACCAACAGACCTGGGGGACCCTGGGGACCCCACTAAAGACGTGCTGCCTTGAGGAAGGGGTGGAGTACAGACTGAAGGAGGTCAGACCGCTCAGGTAGGTGGGCAAGGGAGGTAGAAGCTCTACTTGGTTAATTTTGGGCAGATTGGGCTAGAGGGTAGGGGGTCCCTAAAGTTAAGGTACGAGAGGATGGGCTGTGAGTCCCAAGTGGCTCCGAAAGGGCAGACCCAGTGTGCCATGGGAAAGAGCCCTAAGAACCCTTCATTCTCTCGCTCCTTCTTCCTTCTCTAGCCCCCGCTTCTGCCTGGGGTAGTGCTGCTTTGCCCAGAGCTTACAGTCAGCCTGGTGCCTCCCATGGTCACCTACAATAAGGACTGGTTGAGTAGATTGTCACAGAAACCACTGCTGTCTTCCAGTGAGGTGGGAGCGTCACATCCCTGCTTCTGTGCCTGTGGTTTGTATAGTCCAGAGCTTCCCCAAGTCCCAGGTCAGCCTGCTTGGTTCATTGCTATAGGGGCAGCAGAACACCCCAATATGCCCCACCATCTCCCTACTTCCTAATCTCAGCTGTGTGTTGAGCTGCATGGATGCAGGGGTTGGGAGGACCTGGAGGCCATGCCCAGACCTGACAAATCCTCAGCATTGAGGAAGATGAAGTAGAGCCTCTGTGGTCAGGAAAATAGAGGACTGTGGACAAGGGGCTTCCACCTTCTTGGAACTTTCTCCATTGTCTGAAGAAAGAATTACACAAAGGACTGAGATGAGTAGGGTGGCTGTGGGGAGAGTGGAGGCAGATGCCACCACCTTCTGCATGCCTGTGGGCTGGGGCGGGGCTGGGCCATGATGATAGCAAAACTATTTTTGGCACGTTGCTGCGGCTGCTGCAGGATGCATCAATCATTGATGATCTGGGCGTTATGGCCAGCCTTCCTGGAGAGGCAATGGAGCATTGGGTCAGGCAGGTGGGGAGAGACAGAGAGTGAGATAGCCATGACCATTTCAGGTCCGATCCTTTCTGTTCCTCCAGATCCTGGGAGCCACCTGCACACCACCCCTGAGTTGACGTTCAGAGGAGGTGTGAAGCCTTTGTGTGCTGGATGTGGTTGTGGGCCAGGTCATCTCTCCATGTGCTGGAGAGGACTCTCAATTCCTGAGCTAGACCTTGCTGTAGGAGCCTTCCCCAGCATGGCATCTGTCCCCAGGGGAGGACATGGGGAGGAGGCTGGAGTGTGGTGACGGGAACTCCTGGCAATGCATTGTTCTGCAGCAGAAGATGGCCAGGCTTCAGCCTGGGGGAAGGGACAGTCCATGGAGCATAGCAGGTCCCTTGCCACATACATTCCCCCCCCTGCTCCTGTTCACTGTGATCCCAGGCCTAGGGTTAGGATTCAGAATACTACTAGTGTTTGAAGGGTCTATCTGGGCCCTGGGGAGAAAAGCCTGACTTGTGGCTGGTCCACCCACATAGGTGCAGCCTGGCTTCTGTAGCAGGGTCTTCCAAAGGCATAGTGAGTGAACTACAACCTGTGAGGCTTCAGGATCTCTACTCAGGACTGGGCAGGTGGCACCTGTATTCTGTTGCACATATCTGTGCACACAAACCTGAGTGTATGCACAGGAGTATGTGTGTATGTCTGTGTGTACTGGGACAAATCCAAGGTGGTTTGTGGCGTGCATGTTGGTGTGGGTGTATGGTCTTGTTTTTCTGTCTGTGGCTCTTCCCTGGAGTGGAAAAGCTCTCTAGGCAGATACCCCAAAGTATCTGTCCCTCAGAGTGTCTAGTCTGACCTCCAACCTCAGGGGGAATCTTCCAGGAGATGGCAGCTGGACTCCCCATGTTGGGCCCTCACCTTGACAGTCATGCTGCAGCTCCATTGCTAATCTCTAGGCAACATGAATCTACCTACCAGCCCTGGTAGGTCAGAGTAGGCAAGAGAAGGAAGGGAGGACCATTGGGTTCCTACCCTGCATCCTGTTGGGGCCTAAGCCAACCCTGAAGTAGTGAGTATGGCAATGAGCAGCCTTGCCTTTTTCTCAAGACCTAACAGAGCAGACACAGACACACTGGCCATGCTTGGCCAGGTTCATGCATGGTCAGCTTCTCACTGGGTCAAGAGTATACAGGCTCCTTGAGTGGAGGAAGCTCAAGAGGGTCTCCGGTGTCTCAAGGAAGCCCTCATGACAAAGTACAACTCTTCTAAGTATGTTGACCCATATTGACAGTGGCAAATGGGAGAGTGCTGGCACACCTAGGAACTCCTTACCTAGTACCATGCCCCTAACATGTCAGCCTTAGGCCTGAATGTAGTGATATTTTGCTTATAATCTAACAAATAAAGCTTGCCTGAAGATCAGAGTTCAGAGCTAGCCACTTGTTAGCCATAGAGGCCAGGCAGTGGTGACACACACCTTTAATCCCAGCACTTGGAAGACAGAGGCAGATGGATCTCTGTGTGTTTAAGACCACCCTGGGCTACATGAGATTGAGTCTGTTTAAAAGAGAAACAGCTTGGGCTGGAGAGATGGCTCAGTGGTTAAGAGCATTGCCTGCTCTTCCAAAGGTCCTGAGTTCAAATCCCAGCAACCACATGGTGGCTC
>JAQHUG010000231.1:2502087-2521214 GCA_028555095.1 Dicrostonyx torquatus | reverse complement strand
AAAAAAAAAAAAAAAAAAGTCTTTGGGTATACAAAACCGTACCTTGTTCTTCCCAGGCCCTTGCTCTCGATCCTGAAGCCAGATTAAAATACACTGGATTGGCAGGTGGAGACCTTCCAGCCTACCCAGAAGACAGAGATGTACCCCAGAACACAGAGAGCCACATACATACCCAGAGACAAGGCATTTCCCAGGGAGAGGGTGAAACTTGTGCCCCACCAAGGCTTGTTTGTGCCTATAGGGCTGTGAACTATTCAGTTGGAGGAAAAGGCTGCAAGGGCTGCTTCCCGGCAGTGACTGGTGTCTGTCTGACCTGTGTGTTGCTGGCAGGTTGCCCAGCACTGCAGCCCAGCTAACGGGAACTGCCAAGAGTGAGTCATCCTGCTGCTCACTTGCTCACCTGGGCCCCACTTCTGTGCAGAGTTCCCGCTTGCACTTAAGACTGTGTGCACCTATGTGCCTGTGTACATGCATCTGTGCCTGTTACACTCCTCTGTATATGCAGGGGTGTGTGTGTGTGCATGTGTGTGCATGTCTGACACATGGGAACAAATCCATGGTGTACTGTGATGTGTGTGCTGGTGTGAGTGTGTGATTTTATCCCTGTGTCTGTGTGGCTCTTCTGCCGTGGCTTAGTCTTCCTTGGCTCTCACCCCATCTTCTTGCCTGAGAAAACGGGGTGTACATACCCCCCTTTCTGTCCACCTAGCATGATCAGCACATTGCCAGAGATTGTTCTCTCCCTCTGGTCTGCACCAGGCTGGGGTTAGCCAACTCTGCTGGAAGCAGAACTCCCCCAAATGTGTTCCCTCTGCATGGTACCCAAGAAGAGCCCAGTGGGATCCTGCCCTCTCCTGTAAAGGCCTTACCCAGTCCTCTTTGTTAGCACCCAGAATGTCCCACCCAACCTCACTGCCCTTGTCCAGCAGCTCCTGATTTACAGAATGCCTTCCCCGAGCTTCCACCTGGAGCCCTTTGGCAGTCTTCCTAAGCCCCAGTCCCAGTAGGCCATTTTCAGCTCCTGCTGTCTTGCCCACCCTGAGAACCCATATTATCTCTCCACTGACAAGAATAGTTCCTGCACTGTTTTGCTCCTAGGCTGCCAGGAACTTTTTAGGAACCCTCCCTAGTCGTCTAGTACTGCCCCAAAGAGGCCTTCACCTGTACCTTCGCTGTCGTGCAGCTCGGGGGAGGGGGCACAAGTCAGTAGAGTCCTGTCATGGTCAGGTCCCAGCTGCCAGGCTCTTTACAAAAACCATTGAAAGAACAAATCCTGACTTGGGGCTGCAGGATAACTCCTCTTCTGATCCTGTCCTCCTGGACGGCCCACAGGGGATCTGCGCAGGCACCCTGTCCAAGCTAGCGGCTTCTAGCTTGTCATCTGCTTGCCCCTCTCTCTTCTCTTGCCCCTGAACCCCATCTTCTGAGAAGCTCAGATCTCAAGTAGTCATTTCACAGGACTCCTGTGCTATGCCGTCACTTTTCCAAGCTGGAGGTAAGGAAGATCTCGGGTGTAGGGATCTGGTAGCCCCCTCAGGAACTTCTCAAATCTCTGCTTCAGAAACGCAATCTGGAAGAGGGTGGGGGTGAGGTCAGTCGGGGTAGGGGAGATCACTAGGGCCTGGGTCCGAAGGGGTGGGTCCGTTGTGGGGCGGATCCTCAACTTTAGGCAACCAATGGGCTGAATGAGGCCGCCGGCACCTCCTACGTCGACCCTGCAGAGTGGTCAGCTCAGGCTGGGCGGTCCAGGGCGGGGCCGTAGCCGAGGTCTGGAGGTACCCCAAGCCTTAGCCGCAGTCACAGCCCGGCTGCCCGCGGCTGCACCAGGCAACCAGGCAGTGGGCGCCGCCCTTCTCTAGACGCATCATCTCCCGGCCGTGACTAGACTCGCAGGGCCGCCGCCGGCCCGCACCACCAGCCGCCAAGATGTGCGACTGCTTCCACGTGGTGCTGCCCACCTGGCCCGGAGCCCCCGGCAGCGGTGCGCTTCACTCCCGCCTGCAGCCCGCTTCCCTCGGGCGGGTGGGCTCTGCGGGCGCGCCGGGCTTAACGGGGGCGCGCAGTGCGGGACAGGCTGCACGCGCGGGAGGAAGGGCAGGAGAGATGAATGGGGGCTAGTGGGCGGGTCTCCTGTGCTTTCGGTCCTTCGCTGGCTCTGTGGGTCTCTGCTTTTCGCTCGTACTTGTGCTTGCCTCGTGCTTCTCACTCCTTTCCCCATCTCTGCTGCTCACTTTGGTTCTCCGGTTTCCATTACTCTGTGTGGTTCCTTGCACTCCGGACTCACTCGCTGTCCCTGTCTATCTCTCACCTTTCATCGTGCTCCTCCCTGGGACACTGCTTTGCCCAGTAAGGTGGCTATAGAGGCATGTGTGCTTCATACTGGATGGAACAGGCCCAGGGTGAGCAGCCGTCAGTCGTAGGCTAGGAGACCTTCTGCTAGATCTAGCCTCTGACCTGCTTTTTTTGGGGGGAGGGCATCCTGGATAGACCAGGACTTAGATTGGGGCTACCAGGCTGTGCGCTGTGCTGGATCCACCGTGTGGCTACTATGTATGTGGGTGACCAACTAGGTGTAACTGGGGCAAGGCTGGATTTGAGGTCTGGGACTTCCTTCCTAAGGGCCTGAATAGAGTCTTATAGCTTCAATCAAGGAGATTGACATCCCCCCTCTTCCCCCCCCCCCCCGTGGTCAGTGCTCCTTGTGAGCATCTGCTGCAGAGCAGTGCTTTTATGTGATGGTCCTTGGCCTGGGCTGGGCCTACCTCCGGTGTCTTGGAGGGCGGGGTAGGGCAGCAAGAAACTGACCCGGACTCTGGGTCAATTATGCAGCAGCCTGGCCACACCCAAGGCACCTGGCCAGCAACTGGCCAGGAAATTGGGACAGAGGAGCTGCACTGGTATAGGCTGAGCCCCTCTCTTTGGGGAAAACAAGTTGATGACAATTATACTGATGAGGCCATTCATGATGCAGAGGGCAGTGCAGAGGGGTGGCCCTGCCTGGCTACTTCTCCACCCAGAGTGGAGCTACCATTGCCCTTCTTGTGGCCTATTTGTCCAGTGTGGGTTGAGGCTGGATTGGAGCTGGGACTCTTTGAGAACTGGCTTTTGCTCTTCCAGGGGTTCTCATGCTGGGACTCTCACACACTGATGGGAGCCCAAGGGCCCTGACTAGCCAGTTAGCAGTTGGGAGCATGATGACCACACACCACCACCTCTTTTCCCATTACTGGTCCTGGAAAATATCACTGTAGATTGGCCTCCCCAGAGAGAAAAGGCCCAAGGACATAGGGCTGCTCTGTCTCCAGTTTGCATGAGTGGCTTCCTTATTCTTAGGTTCAGGCTGAGGGACCACCTTATTCTGTTCTCCATCTTCCACTGGTGTGCCTCTCCCACAAAAAAAAAAAAAAAAAGGTGTTTCTTCCCTCTTTTAACTGATGGTTCCCTTGCTTGTCTGGAGCAGTTTCTCCTGTGTCTACCTGCTCTTACGGAGTGAGAGCAGTGGCCTCTACTGTAGCTCTGATGGGAGACTTTCAGGATAAGGGCCTGAATGGTTCTGCCCAGGATATCCTCAACGCTGCTCAGGGCCCAGGGCCTCATAAGGACACTCACTCCCTGAGGATTAGGTTTAGGTCTTTACCAGTTGTAGCTCACTCCCCACAAGGCAGAGTTGCCCTCCTGTGCCAGTCATACCTGGTCTCTTAAAGCCCTGGTGCCCAACCCTGGCGATCTCCCAGGGCAGAACCACCATTGTTTCAATTAACTTGCACAGAGGCTGCCCCCTGGTGGATGTGCAGGGAATGCACCTACATAAGATTGGGTGAGGGTGGGGAGGGGTGGAGCTGTTTAGGGATACACCCAAGGCAGAAATGCTCAAACATCTTAACCCATTGTGAGTTGTCAGGAAACTTGAGTTGACACACAAGTTTCCTGACTGACTCAGGAGTTTGCCTCCATAGGTGCTGGATGTCATTCCCCTCAGGGCATGTATGTGGGTTTCTTTCTGGAGGTATAGTCGAATCCCAGAGAGTTGGAGTGGCAGGAGTCATGTTTTCCAAGAAGTGGCCCTCGCGCTGCACCTGCAGGAGGCTTGCATGGCCTAGGCACTAACTCCCAGCATTCTTCAAGAAACTATAGCTGGATCTGGGGAGTCCCCGGGTGCTGTGACATCATGAGGAACATCTGAATGTTCTTTCTTTGTGATCGGCGACCATGGTGTGGCTACCTTCTTCCCCCAGAGAATGGGGCCAGAGCAGCTGTTCAGGTGTAGGTCCAGACCTGACATCTGTGCCCAGGAGTGCCTGGGCTGCCATGCTGAGAGAGAGCTGTGCCCCAGTGAGGGCACCTGCAGCGCTACTGGTGCCTGGACAGGGTGTTGATACTGATAGGAATCTATACTGAAGCAGGGAGCAGGGATACTGAGCCCTGTGTCATAGTAGAACTCTCTGGGCCCCCAGCTGAGAGAAGAAGTGGGTGGTTCTGAAATGTACTAGCTGTCCTGCTCTACCAGGCAGGGCACAAAAGATGCTGGGCTCTGAGGGGTAAGTAGTGGGGGTTGCCCTGAATCACTTCCCTACCTGAATGGGTAGGATTAAAAACCACTGTTGGGCTGTATTAATTGCTAACAACACCCAGGGCTCTTTTTTCTTTTCTCCCCATCTCCCTATTTATTATTTATTTTTGAGACAGGGTTTCTCTGCTTAGCCCTTGTTGTCCTGGAACTTGCTCTGTAGACCGGGCTGACCTGGAACTCAGCGATCTGCCTGCCTCTGCCTCCTGAGTTCTGGATTAAAGGCGTGCGCCACCACCACCCGGCAAGGCTCTTTCTTTGGATGGCTCAGGGGACAGGACTGTGTTTCATCCTGCTCTCTCCAAGCCCTAGGCTGTATCTGCCTTTTATTGTCAGCCAAGAAACGGGTAGTTTGGGCTTGAGAGTAAGCAGGAGGATCAAGTTGGCAGGTCCCCTAGCCTCCCAATCTCCTGTGCCAGGCAGCTGTGCCCACCTCCACTTGGCTGGGCCTGCAGCAATGCCTTTATTCTCTCTGTTCAGACAGGCTCTTCTGTCCTGGGCACACTAGTTGCTGCCCCAGTGGAAACATTTTACTGTAGCCTTCTTTGACCTCCTCCACACCCTTTGCTGAAGATGTTTGTGTTTCAGGTGCAGCTTGGACCAGCTTGGCTAGGGAGGAGAGGCTTGAGCCCTGGCAGGAAGAGTGGAACTCTTCTTATCTACCTGGGCATCACTGCCACCTGGGAACAAAGAGTCAAGATCTCACTGGCTTTGTCCTCTGCCCACTGAGAGATGGAGTCAGGTCTGAGAGATACCTACTCATCTCTGTCTGTCCACCGCTCCATCTGTGTCTGAGTGCTGGTACCACTACGCCCCAGACTTAGGAGGGAGAGCAGAGATTCATCCGTTGCTTGTCTAGCAAGTGGGAAGTGGCCTGGGCACACGGAGGAGTCACTGAGGTCTCAAAGGTGTCCATGAGGAGGGAGGCCACAGCAATAGTAACCATGTTCACCAGGCTGGATCTAGGTAGTTTTTGGGCAGGGGCCAGGGGCAGGGGAAATGGAGTTGGACAGAGGGAAGGGTGTATCTATGAGCTCAGGCAGGCTTAGTTTGGTGGAAACACTGAGCTCCCAATCCTGGACCCCACTCTAAGGGAAGCTGTTGTCCTGAGAAGGGTATTTCTCCAGGGACCCTGTCTTCCTTTTCCCTGCTTCTGCCTCCCGGGTTTCCCTTTATTTTTCTTTTTTTGGAAGTCATGGGCCAAGGGAGCCAAGGCCTGCCTTGCTGGGATAAATATTTAATAGTCAGAAGCACTTTCTCAGACGGAAAATTGGATCTGGGCCCAGGAGGCCTGGGGTGGGAGGCTATTCTCCCCACTCCCCATGCCCCACACATGGCAGAAACCCTTCCAGCCACTCCTCCTGAGCTCCTCCCTGCCCAGCATGCTGCAGTACACACCTGGCCCCAGCCTGTAATGGGTGAGAATAGATGACAGCATTGAAGGGCCTCACCAGGGACCTGGCTGTACCTTTGGTCCTTGCATTCCAATGATGAGGGAGAAGTGGTGGGCAGAATTGTTGGGTGTTGTGAGGCAGGCCAGGAAGGGACCTCAAGTCACTTTCCTGCCTGGAGGCAGTGCTGGCAGTGAGGGCACAAACAGCCCGGGGCCTCAACCAGACCTGGGTCTCCTTGTCTACAGGCTTGTCACCTGCCCCTTAGGAACTGCCCAGCACTGGGATTTGCAAGGCCCCTGTTGCCTTGAGCTGAGATCAAAGCAGGAACCAGGCTGCAGCATTGAGCTCAAGTTGCCTTGTTCCTCTCCCATGTCTTCTTTGATGTCCTAGTGGTCCTTGTGTCCTGAGAGCTGGACCCTCTGTGGAAGGAGGAAGAACAGCCTGCCACAGATGCTTGGGTCCAGCCCATATTGGGTGGCTCCTTCCTTGGCAGGCCTTGCTAGAGGGTGGGAAGGTGGCAGCAGCACCCAGGCCGTGCTGTGACACATCCCCTGGGAATGCCCTCAGCTGAGTCATCATCAGCTGCCCCCAGCCCCACCCCATCTTGTTACTGCCAAGTTCCCATGGTATCAAAGAGTTGGGCTGGGGTCCTGGCAGCTTCAAGCTAGACATGCCTGTGCAGTGGGCATCTCTTTACACATCCAGATGCTTAGGTCTTAGGGTCTGTGATCCGTGACTCAGCAGATGCTCACCGCCTTCCACTGACTCACTCCTGGCCTCTAGACCCTGCTACATAGAATCAAGGGTGTGTGTGGGCATCCTTGGGATTTGAGGTAGGCAAAGCCTGCTGGGAGTCAAGTGAGCCCCTATTGGTTGGATTTGGGCCAGGGGCAGCTCGTGAGGTCCTTTAGAATCATAGTGATCCTGATTTTGCCTTCCTGCTGTTACCTGAACAAATCCCTGTCACCTCAGGAGCCATTGGTGCAGCTGTGCACCTCAGCTAGGAGCATGGGTGGAGATGGGAAATGGCAGTGCTTTCTTGTGGCAGAGCCTGTGCTGGGGGATCATGGCCCACTCAGTTTGGGAAGATGACTCAGCCACCCAGCAGCAGGTCCCCTGGCAGGGACCATCCCTCTGGCTACAGCGAGATGGGACTCTGGCTAAGGCTATTGCCTTGGTCATCTCAGATCCTCCAGGTGAGCAGGGCAAGGGACAGAAGGAGCAGGAGGAGTCAGAAGGCACTGTCCAGTGGTTCTGGGGACCGAAGGACCTGACTGTGTTGCTCGCCAGGCTCAGGAGAATACATGGTGGCAACAAGACCTGCTTATTGTCAGCAGCCTTCCCCCTCACGCTAGCTACACTGCCCCAGCTTGCAGCTCCTCGCTGACTCAGGCAGCCTTGCCCCACCTAGAGCTGACAGTTTGGTCTGGTGTTGGGCAGTAAACAGAGTTCCCAGGTGAGAGCTGCCTGGGAGTGGGGCCCTGGAGCGGGAGGTGGGGAGCAGACCTCGCAGGCTTCCTTGTGCACTGTAAACAGCTGTTTTCTACTTTCACCGTTAGGTTTTTAGGGCAAGCCTGCCAGTTCTTCCCCTTCCAGGACTGAGGGCAACTCTGGGCCTCTTTGCCCACCAGTGACCTCTGCCCTCTCCCTTCCTGGGAGTTCTCTGAGGTGGTCTCCACCTTAGGCTGCTCTTGGTTTCTGTATCCCAGTACAGGGCCTGGTTCTTCTGCTTCCAGTGGCTCTCATTTCCAGGCTGATGTGAGGCCTGGTATATTTGGCAGGACTATCCATATTAACCCTTCCCTATCCTGGAACCCTGGGCTGGACCGGCTAGCTGTGTGAGCCTGCTACAGCCTGTCCTTAGGTTGAGGGGCCCACAGCCAACCCTGGGGGCCTTGCAGAACTATGCTAGTACATCTGGTGGCTCCTGCCCAGGCCTGCTGGTTACCTAAAACAAGGAGGGGTTGGAAGCTAGGAGCTGAGGGTGGAGATGGCAGAAGGTATGTGAGAGGGAACAGCTCTGGGCCGTGGGTGACGTGAGATCTGAAGCCCAAGGAGGCAGGTTCCCCAGCCTCTGAAAACTAAGGCAGTAAAGTATGAATGTCAGTTTTGAGGTGCGGCTACAGCTGCATAGTACCCCTCTTCTCTAGGTACAGCAGATGCCATTTGCCAGATGACTAGGAAGGTGTTGTGTTGGGTGTGTTGGGGGTCAAACTGCCTTTTCAGACTTCCTTTCTCCTTCTTTTCTTTTTTTAAAGACAGGGTCTCACTGTGTAACTCTGACTGTTCTGGAACTTGTCCTGTAGACTAGACTTGTCTCAAACTTACACAGATCTGCCTTCTCTACCTTCCAAGTGCTGGCATGAACCACCACATCCAGCCCCTTTCCCTTTTTTGAACCCCGAGACACCACAGGGAAATCGAGGCCCAAGGCCTGGGAATGGGAGAACCTGCTTCATATCTGAATATCCACACAGCAGGCGACTGCTCACACAGTTGGTAGCTGGCTGGGCTAGTGGTTGTGAGTCAGACAGCAGGCGTTTCCTCTCCAAGTCAGCTGCCTGGGCTGGTGGGGGTGGGGAAATGGGGTGGGGTCCCTGGCTCCCAGAGACTGAGCCTGTGAGGGGAACCGCCCACTCCCTCTGGTAGGGTGTGTGTGTGTGTGTGTGTGTGTGTGTGTGTGTGTGTTGGGGAAGGGGGGGGGATTGGGAGGGCACGGAGCCTGGCTGAAGACATGGGAGGAGGGACAGTGAGGGGAGGGGCTGTGGAGGGGAGGAACTGGTGGGAGGCAGCCAGCCCAGGATTTCTTCTAGACAAGTTTGGGAAGAAGTCCTCTTCGGAGAAGTGGCTGCACCCCTTCTGCACCCCGTCCCCTTCTGGGCTCAGCCCTGCAACACCTGCCCCTCTCACCACTCAGCAGGTTAGAGGGGCCGAATGGTCAGCCAGCAAGGGAGGCTGGAGGGACGGCGCTGGGCTGGGCGTCTTCCTTGTTGAAGGATAGGGGTGTCAGTTCTTTGTGGCTCCAACTAACTTGTGCCAGGGCCAACCAAGCTGGGTTGGGAAAATGCTAGCAAGGAGCTGTTTGGACCCCAGATGCCTGGAACCAAGCAGGCCCTGGAGCGGTGTCTCCTGGTTTGCATCCCAGGCCGTGGGGTGCCAGAGAACTCCCAGCTGCCCCCCTCCCCGTTTGCATCCCAGACTATGTGGTGCCTCAGAACTCCCAGCTCCCAGATGCCCATGTCCCTGCCCTGTCTGGTGTGACTAGTGGTTTTTGCTTGGAGAAAGCCTAGGTTGTGAGGGACATTGGTGCCAAAGGTATTTTACTTTCAGTATACAGAACCTCAAAGTTGGGCCTTGTGGCCTAGGGAGAAGTCCTCAGACGGTGGCAACTGACCTGGTTTGGTATACAGAGGCCCCGGATGGTTTTGAAAGTAGCTCAGACAAGACCTGACTCGTTCACTGGGGTTACCCAAGGTGGGACTGGAGTAGTGGACTCCTCATGGGGTCCAGGGTTTTGCCCTTCTACTCAAAGGATCGGGGTGGCCGGTCTATTCTTGGATGACTGAAGGTGTGGTGGCCATTCTTGCTGGCTTCTGAATCTTTTGGGTTGGTGGACAGTATACTTTTCCGTGTCTCAGTTTCTCCAGATATAGGAGCTGGTCTGGGCCCACCTGCTGCTCTGGCTGGCCTGGAGCTTCCTGTCTTCTTGAGTGCTGGGTCTAATGGCCACATGCCACCACACTCAGCACTGCCAGGAGTTTTGACCAGCTCATTCTCTTCCCTTCCTCAGCCATTTCTTGTGCTAGCATTTATTTTGTGCCTACTGTATACTAAGCTCTAAGTGCTTGGGAAGCAGAGACAACAACAGGACCAAGACCAACCCACTGCTTGTGAGTTTGCTTCTGGAGGAGTTTGGGGGGGTGAGAGCAGCCTGAGAGGGCCTGACACAGGAGGAAAGAATGAGTTGAGGCAGGTGGAGAAGTTGAGCTTGTTTTGGGAGAGGAAAATGAGAGCATCCCCCAGGGCGTAGCTGGCGTATGTGGGGAAGAGCTCTGGCCCTGGACAATGTGGTTCAACCCTTCAGAGCTGGCACTGTTCCCTAGTCCTCAGACTCATTTACAGAGCATTGGGGGATGGAGTGGGCAGGCCTGCCTCCGCCTGGGGTGTTGCTTCACAAGGTCTGAAGGTCTCATGACAGTCAGCCCAGCTTAGCACTTGCTTTATGGAGTTCCAAGATGGGGCGAGGCCTGAATACATGCAAGGCAGGGTGAATCTGGCTGAGTGTGAGCCAGTGAGGGCACTAGGATCCCAGTCTGAAGACAGTAGCTTTCATACTGTGGGCTGCCCTGGGCCCCCACTGCCAGTGCTTTATGCTGGGCTGTCCCTGGATGCTCAAAGGGGCAGCCCTGACCAGACTCATGTGCACGCTGGTACACCCATACACACAAACACTCAGGCGACTGCAGAGCTGCGTTCTCTCAACCAGTTTCCTAAGGATCCCGCTGCCCTGGTGACATGCAAACATGGCCTCCACACCAGGCCCCACATGAAAGTCAAAGCAGTCTGAATGCAAACTCTAGTTTTGTTTAAGCGAATGTCCCACCCTGCCTCCATTGCCCTACTGGGATGAAGGTGACCATGGATCCATGGGGACAGCATGCCTCTCTATGCAGACCCTGCTTGCCTCCCTTCTGTCCCCCAGGCTGACTTGTTCAGCCTTACCCTAAAATATTTCAGTTCCTAGAACTACATCTTCTCCAAACCAGGGTTACCCCATGGTGCCCCAACTGTGTCCTTGTTCAGCTCCATCATGCCGTGGTGAGCCAGCGGCTTCTGTAGGGCCCTGGGTCCCTTCCTGAGTTCAGGTTTGCACATGTAGGAGTGGGATGTTAACAGCAGTTTTTAGAGCTATGTGAAGGGGTTGGGGTGCTGGGGGGCAGGGAATTTGGGGAAATATCAGGTGACAGTGGCCAGACCTGCTAGGCTTGGCTCAGGTGTGTCCCCATTTCCTCTTCTATAAAACGGTGCTTTGGTGACTGTCAACAACCTGTTATTATTTAAGTGGCAGTGTTCAAGGCTGGGCTGCTTACAGAGCTGCCTTTGAGAGACGAATGTGGGCAGGCAGTTAGGGTGCTTCCCTGTTCCCTGGGCCCTGGGAGTCATGTTTGGGTGGATGAGACCGCCCTGAGGCTTGCCTCACTCCCACAGCTGCCTCCACCAGCCTGCAGCCAGCAGACTTTCTGTTTTCCTCTTTGTGCGGTGCTGAGTAGGGGATCCTGCTAACCCCTGGAGTGCAGCATAGTGGCAGAGATCATGCCTCTTCTCAGCCACTGCTCTCCATCCTTACAAGGAAGAGGGGGCATGTGAGTGGGATTGTTAAGCCTGAGAAGGGACCCGGACCCCCGTTAGCAGGGCCAGGGCTGCTCTGCCTCTTGTTGCCCACATCCCAGCTGTCAACACCTTTCCTCATAGGCTTGTGACATCCAAGAGACTCCCTGAAACAGATTTGGAATACAACTTCTCAGGGTACGTCACTGCTTGGCTATGAGGGTCTTCCATTCTGGACCCCCATCCCAGCCCCAACTTGGCCCAGGGCTGGGCCTGGGTCCTGGCCAAAGCTCCAGCCTCAGGCAGGGAAACAGGAAGACATAGGTTCATCTACACTTGCCCGTTTTCCAGGAAGGGTGGTTGACCCAGCGTTCCTCCTATAGCCACCCCGTTTCCCGTTTCCACATCCCCTGACCTGCCCTTTCTCCATCCCCTAAGTCAATATGGGTTCTCTGAGCAACTCTGGGAGCCCCAGCAGTGATGGGTGCATGGACAGAGACTGGGATGGTAATGGAGGCAGATGGTTGGCATGTGTCCCTTCTACCACCAGGTTGTGGGACATGCACATGGGGGCTCCAGGGATATTGGGTTCCTTAGCTATTATTTTGCCTAAGGTCAGTCTTATAAATGGAGAAGGTGGTTTTCCTGATGTCCTGGAGGCCAGGGTCTATGGTTTCACCCACAGAGTAGCAGGAAGGACAAGTGGGACCTGACAGGCCATCTTTGACCTTCCCCACCTCCCTTGGGAGGACCAACCCCAGGAAGCTCCATCTTGGCCCTTTCAGAGCCGCTCTTCAGAGGGACAGCAGAAAAGGCAGAAGATGTGAGAGTGGCAAGGACTGATAGGCATAGCTCCAGGGTGCGGCTGGGGATAGGTGTGTCAAGACTGGCAGGGTGGCCCCTGCACACGTAGGGAAATCCAGGTTGGCCAGAGCATAGTAGCTATGCCAGAATACTGCTAGGCCTGGAACTCTCTGTCCCTGTGGGAAAGTCATCAAGGTCAGTGCACAGGTCCCTTACCTAGGGAGACACCTCTGTGTAGCAGGGACTCCACCCCTCAAGACAAGCCCGAAACAGGGGTGGGGCTTTATCCTCAGCATTGCTCACCTTGTGGAGGTAGTCCTGGAGCCCAGGCCCGGCCACAGTCATGTCCATCAGAGCTGTTCTTCCTATGAATATTTAGCAGAAATCAGGGGCTTTAGGCTGGAGTTCTGTGTGGGGAAATTTTGTTTGTTTCTTCTGTATCCCAATAAAACTTTATTTATAGAGGCAGGCAGGGGACAAGAAGAGACCACTCACCGCCTTTCTATTTTCTAACTAATAAACACTATACCTGGCACAGAGAAAGCACCTTGATTTATATCATTTAAAAAATTTGTAGGGTGCTGAGTGTGTGGAAGCAGAGGCAGGTGGATCTCTGTGAGTTCCAGGACAGTCTGGGAAAAACCCTATGTCAAAACCAAACAAAACTGGGGGCTGAAGAGATGGCTCAGACGTTAAGAGCACAGCCTGCTCTTCCAGAGGTCCTGAGTTCAATTCCCAGCACCAACATGGTGACTCATAACTGTTTGTAATGAGATCTGGTGCCCTCTTTTGGCCTGTAGGGATACATGTAGGCAGAACACTACATACATAATAAATAAATCTTAGAAAAATGAAAAAAATCTTGTAGGGCAGAGATGAGCACAATTGTCACTAGGACAACAGAGCACTCTGGCACCATGATGACACACTGGTGACTAGCTTGTGCCTGGCTCAGAAGCTGCAGGACCAGCAATGGCCTTGGTGATACCAGCAGACCGTTTTCCAAACCGACTGTCAGAAAAGTTGGGGCTAAGTAGGCCATGCTCACTCTGACGATGGAGCAGCAGCTGCATGGCCTGAACCCTCGGTGCATTTATTATGTTCAGCACGAGGAGGGCTTAGCTGGCCGGCTGGGAAGTCTCCATAGGGCTGGTCTCAGCTGCAGTCATCTGGGAGCAGGATGCTGCAGTCGGGTTTTCTGTTCCCTCTGCCAGCATTTGCACATGGACTCGAGGAGGGCCTTGCCAGTTTCCACAGGTCTGCGGCATTGGTTTTTGTCATTAACACATGCTCACTCCGGGCTTCACCTGTCCCTCACACGCTCACTCTGGGCTTCACCTGTTCCTCACACGCTCACTCTCGGCTTCTTAGGCTTCTCACACTGGGGACTGAGTTCAGAAACTCATGCTTGGAAGACAAATGCTTACCAACTGAGCCAGCCTTCCTTCCTTCCTTTCAATGTTTAAAACTGTAATGGTGCTTGTTGCAGGAGAATGGGGTATCAAGTTCTTGACTGACATTTCTTTTCTTTCAGCCTTTGCAAATATTGTCAAATTTTCTTCTTATTTCCACAGTTCCTTATTTAATTTTTTTTTTTTAGATAGGGTCTCAGAAGCTCAATATGTAGACTAGGCTGCCCTTGAATTCACAGATATCCACCTCTGGAATGTTGGGATTAAAAAACCAGCCCACCACACCCTGACTTCTCTTTAACTTTTACTTTGAGCCGCATGCTGGTGGTACACACCTTTAATCCCAGCACTTGGGTGGCAGAGACAGGCAGATCTCTATGAGTTTGAGGCCAGCCTGGTCTACAAGAGCTAGTTCCAGGACAGTCTCCAATGCTACAGAGAAACCCTGTCTCGAAAAACAAAAATACAAAAAATTTTTTTTTTTTTTTACTTTGAGTCATGGTCTTGTGTTGCCTAGACTCTGTGTGTGTGTGTGTGTGTGTGTGTGTTTGTACATGGTCCCCATGCCACGGTGTTTATATGGAGGTCATTTCTCTCTGTTCATCTCATGGGTCCTGGGGTTTGGTTGCCAGGCATCTTTACTGGCTGAGTCGTCTTTCTGTGCCTATGTGTTGGGACACTTTGTCTCAAGCATTTGACCATGGTTTGTTGTATAAAGAGCTCTGTGTGTTTCTCTTGCTTGGGATTTGTCGATCCTCTTGGTTCTACCAAATGGTTTCTTCCATTGCTTCTTCAGTGTGCTTCCTGTCTTTTTCTCTTTTTGCCCCCTGCAGGCTACTGAGGCTCTGCTCTGCTCTCTACAGCTTCTCCTCTGTGTTCTTCAAACTGGTTATGTAGTCCAGTTCGAAGTGCTTGCTGTAGGTTCCTCCAATCTACTGTTGAGTCTCTCTAGTACATACTTCAGAATTTTCACAATTTGGGCTTTAAAAACTCAGGATTGAATTTATTATTTTTTATGTAATACATGTAACATGTATTCCAGATTGTCCTGAAAATATATAGCTGAGGATAATCTTGAACTCCCAATCCTGCTGCACTTACCTCCCAAGTGCTGGAGTTGCAGGTGTGCCCCACTATGCTGGGTTTTGCACAGAAATTGAAACAGGACTTTGTTCGTGCTAGGCAGACAGTCTGAAATAATCTCTAGCCCTTGAAACATCTTTTTCTTTATGAGAGCCTGCCACCAGTCTCTAACTCTACACATGGTTTCCTTTAGTGTTTTAAATAATCCATTAGTGGTCAGTTGGAGCTTGTGTTAAATGTGTATCGCGGACTCTTGGAGACACCTTCCGTCACTCGTGGACTCTCAGAGATGCCTTCCTTCCATCATGTGCCTTGCTCCTCCCTCTTCTTGTTTCTTTTTACTGCCTGTGATTTTTGGATGGATGCTGGACACCTAGCAGAACATATTGCAGCAACTCTGGATGTTAATTTCAGGCTCAAGGTAGTTATTATTTCTGTTTCTTTCTGGGACTAAATCTGCAAATCTATATAATGTCTGAGCGCCTAAATCCCTGCTGCTATCCGGTGGTTGCTCCCACTCGCCCCACCCAGGGTCTCTGGCTCTTCCCTCAGGCCCATGTTCACCTTGCAGCCTGCCGCCCTCACCTCTACTTTATCTCTGTCTTTAACTCTGCAGCGTCTGGTCGGCAGCTGCAGCAGCAGGACCCAGGGGTTGAGACTGAAGAGGACTATTCTGTGAGTGTCACCCCACCCCATCTTCCCCCAGCCTGGAGGGCTAGTGGTTGGAGGTAACTTTATTATTTTCTACCAGGTGACTGAAGGGCCTGTGGGTGAGATCATTCGGCCAAGGCCGCAGGGGTCCTCACCTGTTTATGAATACACAGTTGAAGGTGCTGGCTTCGGAGCCCAGGTAAGCCTGCTGGGCAGAACCACTGGCTTAGGTGGCTCAGGAAGGCTTAGGTGTGGCCCACAGGTACCACTATTCCCTGTTCACGACTGTCTGTGCAACCCTCTTTCCTGCTGTATGCACTTGGTCTTGCCTTCTCCTCCAGTGTCCCTCCCTTTAGCTGGCTTAGCCACTGTGGGGGTGGGGACACTTGCAGCTCGTGTGTGTGTGTGTGTGTGTGTGTGTGTGTGAGAGAGAGAGAGACAGAGACAGAGAGAGAAACTCTGAGAATCCGGAGAATCCGTGTGTGGGGTGTGGCAGGGACATACTCCTTCATGGCACATACTCATATGTGTACACTCATGCCATCTTGGAGAGGAGACTGAACTTCCTTGTGAGAAGAGCCGTGGTGTTGATCAGAGGACCTGTTTTATACTTTGAAAATCTTCCCCACTCGAAAGTACTTCCAGCTGCTATAGGGTGGGCGCATGCCTGTACCCCAGAGAGAAAACAGGAGGCTGAGAGTTGCCTTTCCTAGTGAGGGCCTTGGTACTCAGTTCCCCTCTACACTCTGCACCCTGGAGTCCCCATACTCCTGCATCCTGGGCTCCCCTTCCCGGAGCCTCCCTTGCACTCCCATCTCCTTAGTAGAGTAAGTGGTAACTCCCAAACCCTTGACTGCAGGAAAGCAACCAGGGCAGGCGCAGCTCCTCTGGCAGACGGAGATCCTGGTGGAAAAGGGATTCAGGGGAATCCACAGCCTTCTCCAGCATGAGTCACCCAGAGGTAGGTACCATAGCAGTGACAAGCCAGGAGATAGCCCCAGGAGATGGAGGGAGGGGCATACCCTGTGCCTCAGGCCTGGGAGGGGCACATGTGGAGGCTAGTGTCTGCCTTCTAATGGAAAGAGTCTGACTCCTGACTAACACGTGTACAACCATGCTTCAGTGTGCAGGGAGCAACGCTGTAGAAAATAGTACCCAGGCTGTGATAAGGAACGGCCTTGGCCAAGGGAGATGGGAGGGGTTCAGTGGGTACCCATCAAGGGGCACTTTGCCTCTGAGCTTTCCTGGATAGCCTCAGTTTGGGGGACACCCGCGGTGGCCATCATTTGCTGGATCGGGTGTACTGCAGACTTCTCCGGTGTTTATGTCCCTGCTGGGATCCAGCGCTGGTGCTTTACATGGGATGGATGCTTCACATATTTGTAACGAACCAGTGAAGGATTAGCAGAAGGAAGGCTGGCAAGAGCCTCTCCCCCAAGGATTCGGCTGCACAGGCAGGCTGTCTCCTGTGGGGACAAGGGCAGATGGTTCCACCTGAGACTGTCTGCAGCTGGGCACAGCAGCCTGGCCCACTTGGGTGGTGCTACAACTTCTACCCAGGCAGCACAGATCGTCATCCTTGGGATATACCAACCACTGCAGGAATGCCCATATGAGATGGGCAAATGTGCACCACGCCTTTCATGTGCTTCTGCCCAGACTATGCAGGAGGCGACAGAAGTGACGCTGAAGACTGAGGTAGAGGCCGGAGCCAGTGGCTACACTGTCACAGGTGGAGGGGACCAGGGGATCTTTGTCAAACAAGTCCTGAAGGGCTCCTCTGCTGCAAAATTGTTCAGCCTGAGAGAAGGTACCACAGTTGGCCCATCCCTGGGGGCTCCATCATCAACACCAGGATGAAGGGGAAATGGAGAAACCTGGAAGGGGTGGGCCACACCTAAGGCTCTGGATGGCCCCATGGGCTTTGCTCAGCCACCCTAGGCTGGGGCTGCCCACTGTGCCCTGATTTTCTGCCAGTTGCTTGAGGTGCCTTTGGGGATCTGGCTGTAGGCCTTACCCTTGCCAATGCAGCCCCCTGGCCATTTCTTTTCTGTTGGGGACTAGGGCACTGAACTTGGTTTCCTCTTCCTTTAGGGGATCAACTTCTCAGTGCAACCATATTCTTTGACCACATGAAATATGAAGATGCTCTTAAAATCCTTCAGTACTCAGAACCATACAAAGTGCAGTTCAGAATCAAACGGAAGCTCTCTGCCAGCAAGGGAGAGGAGTCGGCCATTCCGCATTCTCAGCAAGGCTTGAAAAGCCAGGAAAAGCAGGTAAGGTCCTGCCCAGATAGATGCAGGGTAGCCCCAGCTGCACTAGAGACCCCATTCCTGTGAACAGTGTCTCTAGAACTGGCTATTGTACCCAAACCAAACAGCGTCTCCTTCTGTTTCAGGACAAGGATACTGCTGATGGATACATGGAGACCCCTACAAAGACACTAGAGGGAGATGGAGACCGAGAAAGGCTTATTTCTAAGTCCAGGGACAGTCGCCAGAGGCGGCCCCAGGACAGACTCTCCTGGCCGAAATTTCAAGCCTTAGGGAGCAAGCGGGGAACAGGTCCCCGACGCTCACACAGTTCCTCAGAAGCCTCAGAGCAAAGGGACACACATGATGTGTCCCCCACAAGCACAGACACAGAGGCCCAGCTGACAGCTGACAGCCAGGAGCAGATGTCAGGAACAAGAAGACGAAGAAGGAGGTTCCTGAACCTGAGATTTGGGATGAGCTCAGGGCATGGCACAAATATAACTGAGCAAACAGGCAGAGAGCCCCAGGACAGGAGAGATCATGTTGGATTGCTGGAGGAGTCCCAGTTACAGGAGGACGAGATGCAGGCATCTGGGTTCATGTCTGCTCTAACTACTAAGATGCCCGCGAAGCTCAGTCATTCCAACTTGGAAAAAGAAGGCCCTGGAGAAATGGTGGTGAAAACAGACAGACATCAAAGGAAGAAAAAGCAGTTGGTAAAACAAGACAAGGAGAAGACACTTAGCCAGCATAGAGCCGAACCAGCGACAGGAAGGAGCTGGGATGACGAATGGGAGGTAGTAGAAAGTCTGGAAATTGGCATTGCAAGATTGTCCTTGCAAGACAAACCTGACCAAGGCAACACACAGGTTGCACTGTGCGACGCAAAAACCCCAGAAGCTGGGTTTTCAAAAAAAAAGACAAAAGAGACCAAAAAAGAAACAAAAGAAGGTGGGCTAGGGGAGAAGGGATGGAGAGAAACAGGAGACAGGGGCAGAAAAGACAGGCAAATGCCAGCAGAGTCACAAGGAAGAACTGGACACGGTACAGAAAAAGGAGGAAAGAATGGAAGAGGGGGCTGGGAGGGTGAACATGAGAAGAAAGGCCAAGAACAGGTCACACAGACAGGACAAATAAAGGTGAAGATGCCGAGGTTCAGGATGCCGTCCTTTGGATGGTCTCCAACTAAGGAGGCAGAAACAGGGAAAATGCAGAGAAAAGAAGTGAGCACAGGCGACGATGAAACACTGGATGAAGAAAAACGTGTCTTTGGCATGTCTGCAATTGGCAAACCCAGCATGGAGCCCACTGTGGAGGTGGCAGCTCCCAAAGCGGAAGCTGAAGTGTCCCTGCCCTCCAAAGAAGGTGATATTAAGACAACAGACCTGAGCATTGAGCTGCAATCCCGCAATCTGGAGGTCAAGGCGGTTCGGGATGATTTGAAGATGACCGATGTCCAGCTTCCCGAAGGGGAACAAGCCACACAAGATGCTGCTGGAGTCGGCCTGAAGGGCCACCTGACCAAGATGCAAATGCCAAGCTTAAAGATACCCAAGGTGGACCTGAAGGGTCCCCATGTGGACATGAAAAGCCCAAAAAGTGAGGTGAAGATCCAGGATTTAGAGGTGTC
>JAQHUG010000231.1:2478280-2497995 GCA_028555095.1 Dicrostonyx torquatus | reverse complement strand
GTCGGGAAGGACATGGCCACCAATGACAGCAAGTTCAAGATGCCCAAGTTCAAGGTGCCCTCTTTCGGCGTGTCTGCAAGTAGCAAACCCAGCATGGAGGCCACTATAGAGGTGTCAGCACCCAAGATGGAAGCAGACATGTCCCTGCCCTCCATGCAAGGTGACATGAAGACTCCAGACCTCAGCATTCAGCTGCCGTCCTCCATCTTGGAGGTCAAGGTTGGCCAGGTTGATGTGAAGCTGCCAGAGGGCCAGCTGCCCGAGGGAGAGCAGGCCACACAGGATGCTGCTGGAGCCGGCATGAAGGGCCACCTGCCCAAGGGGCAGATACCCTGCTCCAAGTTGCCGAAGGTCGTTTTGAAGGACCCCACCTTGGATGTTAAAGGCCTCAAAGTTGAGGAAATGGACCCTGAAATGGAGGCATTTCTCCCCTTCGTGGAGCTAGATATCCATGCCCCTTGTCCTCAGTTGCAGGGGCAGTTGGTCCAAACCGACACGTTTGTGTCCAGCAAAGACAGCAAGTTCAAGATGCCCTCTTTTGGGGTGTCTGTTCCTGGCAAGTCCAGTGTGGAGGCATCGCTAATGGTTCCCTCGCCTAAGATGGAGGGAGGCATGTCCTTGCCCTCCATGCAAGGCAACATCGTGACCCCTGACCTTAGCATTCATCTGCCATCCACTGACCCGGAGGTCAAATCTAGCCAGGTGGACATAAAACTGCTGGAGGGTCAGCTTCTCGAGGGAGAAGAACCTGCCCAGGCTGGTCAGGGAGCTGGTCTGAAGGCCCATCTGCCTAAGGTGCAAATGCCTAGCCTCAAGATGCCTAAGTTGGACCTGAAAGGCCCCAGAGATGGCATGAAAATCCCCACGGATGTGGTGAGCAGACCCGACGTGGATCTGTCTCTGTCTGGTGTGCAGGTCGACATCCAGGCTCAGCCTTTCCCTGTGGATGCTAGTGTGGTCAAAGGTAAAGTGAGAAGTTCCTATGGTGGTTCCCTACATCTTTCCTAGTCACATCCTTTTTGAGAGTGTCCACTTTGACACTCACCTGTTGGCTTTTCTTCGAGTACCTTTGACTATTCTGTTCCTGCTGTTTCTACTTGCAATGCTCTCATATTGTTTCCTAAGTTTCATAAACCAAAAGTTGTATTTCTGTTCCAATGTCATCAGCTGAATGTGACCCACCTTTGTCTGAGCATGTGGTAAGAACCTCTGTGAGTCCTGCAACAATGTCTCAATCTTCTGTTTCTCCTGTTTTATCTGCAGAGCTGCCTGCTTCCCATGTTTTGGGTGAATCCTCAGTTGAGTCTGCAAAGACTCCTCCACTTGATGGATCTGATCGGGAAGGAGAGAGAAGTTCCTTCAAATTGCCACACATCAAGCTCTCTCCATTTACTTTGTCTCCAAAAAAGAAAGCAGAGTCTGTAGGTGATTCTAAGTCCCCACAGGTGGATCCTATCCATAGTTCCGATTTTTCTGTAGTTGAAATGGACCCTCCAATTGGGACTTGTGCTTCCCCAGTGGAATCACACCAGAATGTATCTATCGAGAAGGAAGCAGAGAAGGGAAGAAGCCGGAAGCTGAGCTTTTCCATGCCACGACTTGCACTGTCCAAGATAAAGGGTTCTAAGGGGCAAGCTGACATGCCAGAGGGAGAAATGAAGCCTTCACTTACTGGTAGCACAGCTGGAGGTAACTTGGTAGTCATACAAACCACTGTCAGTGATACCCATGTTGGGGGCACTAGATCAAAAGATGTTGCTACAGAACCCTGCATCAGATCCACCTCCATGACTGAGGAGGTGACTGGGTGCAAAACTGATCTTGCTTCTCTTGAAGATGCTTTGGATATCAGAGGTGATAGCAAGAGTTGTATGTTTGTGAGTGTGTCTGCAAGTCAGCCCTTTGGGGAACTGACAACACCTATGACAGGAGACCTGCAGCCATCCTGTAGACAAAGACATAGTGCCCCCACCATGGAAAGCCCTGAGATGGATCCCACAGCAAAAGAGACGTCAAAGTACTCGCATGGACGCCGTTTCAAAATGCCCAAGTTCCGAGTTCCTGGTTTCAGGCGCTCCTCATCCAAGGAGCGAGATGGGGCTGGAGAACAGGAAGCTACTCAGACTCAAGACGCTGGCATAGCCTTAGAGGCAGAAGTAGCAGCTGCCACTGTGTGGCTGTCCAATGTGCCTGAGTCAAAATTAGAGGCACATGTCTCCCTGGGGTCCCCAGAGGAAGGAATCAGTGTGGAAACCCCCAAAAGCCCTACGTATGCAGATGTTGTAAAACGTGATCTCCATGGAACAGGTTTTAGGCTGCATGGCTCCACTGTGAGGATGTCCCAGACACATCTGTCCACCCATGAGTTAGAGACCCATCCAGCTAAAGACTCTTCCTTTGAGATGTCTAGTGTGAGAGTCTCAGAACTCCAGCTTCCTCCAGAAGGAACAGGCAAGCAACAGCATCCTGGGTTAGGAGGAAACATTCTTGCTGAGGTGGAGGCTGGAGCAGGAAGCTGGCCTTCTCAGCCCCAAGGGCCTCTGAGGCTGAAGGCTTCCATCACTGATATGCCATCTCAGGTCTCTGTGGTGAGCACGAGTCAGCTCTGGGAGGATTCTGTGTTGACTGTAACATTCCCCAAATTAAAGGTACCCAAGTTCTCCTTCCACGCCTCCAGCTCTGAGGCTGATGTATTCTTCCCTGTGGTGAGGGAGGTGCAATGTGCAGAGGCCAGCATTGGCAGTGCCATACATAAAGATGGTGCTGGGCTCTGGGAAGCCAGCATTCTAAAGACAGGAGCTGAGGATCCTAGAGGGCCACCAGAAAGCCATGAGCAATCCTTGGAACCATCCTCAATTTCTAAGGTCAAAGTGCACATTCAGGGGTCTCAAGGTGAGAGTCAAGAAGTCGCTGTTTGCAGCAGGGTGAAACGAGAGGGTTCTGACTCCTCAGGATGCGGAGCCTTTTCTACTCAGATTGTGCGGGAATCAGAGATTCCTGTGTCTACAATTCAGACTCCTTCTTACGGGTTTTCTTTGCTGAAAGTGAAAATCCCAGAGGCCCCTGTGCAAGCTAGCATGCAAACAGTGGCTCCCGACTGCCAGGGCCAGGTGCAGGAGGACTCAGTGGGTGGAGCTCCCCGAGCTGCTGCTGGGAGACACTTCATTCCTGCTGATTTCCCACATGATGCTGGTGAGCCCTTTGAAATGATCTCTTCCAGTGTTGGCATGCTGCCGCAGTCTTTCACACCTGAAGTGCCTCCTGGGCCCCAGCTTACAGACAGCACCTCTGACGAGGAGCCAGCAGAGATTCTTGAATTTCCTGAGGACAGCCAGGAGGTAAAGACCCCTGAGATGGCTACAAAACAGAAGCCAGAAGGTAAAAAGGCCAGCCTGTTGTGGTCTTGGCTTCCAAGCATTGGGTTCTCCTCTGTGGAAGAGATGGCTGCTGATTCCCGAGATGCCACCCAAAGACCTGCCCCTGTCCATGTGCAGCCTGCTGCTCGACTGGACCCTGAACTGCCTAGGAAACAGGAGAAAGCGGGTTGGTTCCGCTTTCCTAAGCTCGGATTCTCCTCCTCACCTACGAAGAAGAGCAGAAGCGCTGAAGGTGGGGACGGTCAGGTGGAGCAGAAGCCCCAGGAAGAACCTCTCACCTTTTTTGATGCCCGAGAAAGCTTCTCTCCTGAGGAGGAGGAAGCTGAGCCAGAGGTGACAAGTGCCAGGCCTGGTTCCAAAGCAATGGTGGCATCTTCTGCAAGAACAGAACTAGTACTGTTGGAACAGGCTAGAGATATCGGTGACAAATCTACACCTAGGCCTGTGGCCAAATGAGGGCCAGAGGTCAGAGTCGGTGGAAGAGATAAACAACGTGAGCTGAGCATCAGGGCCTAGGCGCTGCGAAAGCAGCCTACCCTAGAATGCACCTTATACACCTTGATCTGCAGACTTGAAACCAAAGTACAGATGAAGAGCGCGTCTGTGTCACATAACACAGCCACCCATACGGAAACAAAATCAATGCTAGTTTCTTCCAAGCTTTGGAAACAACGAAGGCTGCAAAATTGTCTAGCTCTGTGCTTCACTGCTGGAGAACTCTGTTGGCTTTTGTGGGGTAAGTCCCAAGAAGCCACCCAATGCCAGGAGAGCAACATTGCCTCTGGAGTTCCCATATCTGTGGGTAGAAGCAGCTTTTGGTGTAATGCCTGCCCCACTGTTGCTGTTTCCTGGTGAGTTCTGTTTTCCTGTCAGCCAGCATATAGTGTGCCCTGGGAAACCCCCTTACCTTCTTGCGCGTGAACTTCTTCCTTTGTTGACTGTTTCACTAATGGCAAGCTTTGAGACATTGACTGTGATGAGGAATATATGTGGCAGAAAGGTCTTACCAGTGGCGGACTGAGCTCAGTGATAACTGTGGGTTACCCAGGTTTGCCATCAAACCTTGGTTTGTGTCTATTTGTCCACCTGCCTGCCGGTGTCAACTAATTCCCCAGGTGTGTACGAAGCCTTTGCTCTGGCTCCTGAGCACCTCATGTACAGACTGTCCCCTTCAGTCCCCTCCTACTGGGCAATAAAGGAAATGATGCACCTAGTGGTCGAGCTTGCCGAGGTCTCTTGTTCTGGGGTCCTCACTTGTCTTTGCTTTTTTTCCCCGCGCACTTCAGTCTTCATCTCTACTACGTAACTCCAGAAACCAGAGCTGAGCTTCATCTTAGAGTGGCTGCCACTTCTCGTGTGTTTCTCCACACCCATGCCAGAGACCTCAATGGGTATGGGAGAAGAAATTGGGGTTCTAATTTCATGATAGGGCACCCCTCCTGCCAGCTGGTCACCAGTGCCAGGATAGAACATTGACACGCAAAGTAAGGACAACAGAGAGCAGCTGACCTGGAGGCTTAGCTGGGGGCTTGGCCCATCATTAGAAGTTGCTTTCACCCAAGAGGCCTTCCAGCAGTCCGCAGTGAATCATATTACTAGCGCAGGACTGGGGGAATTCTCTAACCCACAACTGCATTTTGATGCCCTGCTGTATTCACTGTACCCAGTCCCAAGTCTCTCCTGACCCACAGAGGCTCTTGGCAACAAATGTCCCTTGTCTCACAGAGAGGGTGACTTGTGTCTTGACTGAACTACTGTCAAGACTGTGGGAGGAGAGCTGGCCATTTCCAAGGATGCCCTGAGAGGGTCAGAAGGGTGGCAGCTGACATGTACAGGGAAAGAAGAGAGGTTGGGCTCTTCTTTCCATATCCCCATGAGGAGCCACACAGTCATCCAAGCTGAGGAGACAGGAGATTCTGGAAAGCTGCTCAGCTAGTCGTCCTTGTCTGGGGCACCTGGCTCCCTCTGGCCTGTCTTACAAACGTCAGTCAAACTTGGTGTATGCCAATGGCACTATAGAAAGTGTTTGCCTAGCACATGTTTATGATTCCTAGCTTCTAAGGGTCACGAGTCCTGCCTGTCTTAGGTGGGTCCTCTGCTCGAGGTTCCACAGGGATGCCATCAGATGTAAGCAGGGGCCGTGTCTCCTCTCCAGAAAGGATAGGAACCACTGAAGTTGCCAAGATTGCTGGTTTTGTCAGTTGCCTGGGAGCTGGGTGAACACAACAGGCCTCGGCTTCTTGTTGCCTGGAGGCCACTGGGTACTTTGTCCATGGACTCACCTGCCTAGCCAGCAAGGGACAGACTCCCAGCCAGATGACGGTACACTCTTATGTCACTCAACTGTAGTGGCGGCATCCCCTTGTGTGCTCTTTGAGGTTAGAACACATAAAGGTGTGAGTGCTAAGAATTGGGCGCCACAGAGCCGGTTAAGATTTGTTTGCCACACAGGGCCATGTCATGGCTCCATACCCCCAGAGTCTCCTAAGCTTGCCAGACTGAGTCTCTTTTAGAAGAGACCATGAAGTCTGGCACTGACACCAGTGAGCGAAGCAGAACCTTCCTGACTGAGCCAAAAGGACTGCATGAACCGCGATCTCTCCTGGAGCATGTTTGAGAGCCTTGCAGGGCCCAAAGAGCAAACCTATGTGTGCACTCTTGGAGGGCAGAGCTGGGGCAGCCTCATCAGGGGAACCTGGAGCATGGTGGGATGTGAGCAGCCAGCCATGGCAGAGCTTGGCCTGGCTCACCTCCAATAGCTTTCAGGTCCTGCAGGGCTCTGTGGATCCCGGGCCTCGTGTAGCCACACTCCCAGATCCTCACACAATAGGCAAGGAGCAGGCTGGGTTTAGGGACCTTCTGCACAGATGGGAATGCTGACACCTAAGGTGTCCTTTAGACAGGTGGATGGGTTCAAGGGCACTGATGAAATAGCAAGAGCTTGCCTTTCATGTAAGCATGTTAACTCTCTCTGAGCTCAGAGGGAAGGAGAAGGCAGAGAAGGGTATTCAAGACTGTGAGAGAAGACCCTGGACATCCATCAGCATCTTCACCACTCAACCATCCTTGAGCTCCAGCTACTCTGACCCTTGGGACAGGAGCAGGGCAGGTGGACCTGAGTCTTGGTTAGAAATAAGTGAGAGGTTGGATGCTGGGGCAGGCATCACAGTATCGCACAGTCCAGTATCAAAAGTCAGGACTCCAGAGAGGTCAAGGACACCATGGGAAGGCTTGCACAGTCAACAAACCTGGGCTCAGAGGGGCTCACAGAGCCTGAACTGACAACCACGACATCTGCACAAGACTGATTACAGTTGTGTAGCTTGGTCCTCTTGTGGGACTCCTAACAGCAGGAACGGCTTGTCTCTGACTATTTTACTGGCTTTGGGAACCCTACTTCTTATACTGGGTCCCTTACCCAGCCTTAATACATGGGTAAGTGCCTAGTCTTACTGAAACTTGATATGCCATGTTTTATTGGTACTCATAGGAGACCTGGGTTTGGGAAATGGAAGGGGGAGGGATGGGAGAGAGAGACAAGGAGAGGAGGATGGGGGCAGGGCTACAACCAGGATGTAAAATAGATGAATAAAAAAAAGTCAGAATTCCATCCCAAACATGACTTCATGCCCTGCCTCGGCACACAGGATAGAGTAAGCTCTTGCAGGCTACATTCAGTCCTGGATTGATGCCAAAAGCTCTAATACTGGTCTTCAGGACACCACCCACTATTTGGACAGGGTCCTGATCCCACCCCATAGTAGCTAAACCTCTGCAGCCCTGGCCCTATCCACATAGCCTACCCCATCCCACCTCCTCAGCCGTGTCCCACACAACAGTGAGCCACAGTTCCAGCTCCTGATTAGACTGGAAAGTGGGCTCCTCTGTTGCTCATGCTGCTCTTGCCCACCCCACCCCGGTTCTGAGGGGCAGGGTTGGACAAGAATTCCTTTCATGAACACAGGGCTTAGCTGGAGTGACCATAATCATGGTAATCATGAAGTCTTCGGGACTCCCTGCAGGTAAAGAAGTTGCTGCAGGTGCTGGAACACTCAGCAGGACACCTTGCTTGTGGGACAGCATTGCTGTTTTAGGGTATCCAAGGGGGGATATCCAGAGAGGTCCCTGATAGAAGTGGGTCTGGGGGGTGACGTTATGACCATTGTAGGGGCTGAGCTTCCTGACACTGGGCAGGGGAGGCCTGCAGGTGCAGTCCTGACAAAGCATTTCAGCATGGACTAGGAGGCTGGCTGCAAACAGGCCCCGCCCACAGGGAGAAGATGGACCAAGGGAAGAGGAGGCAAGCAGGTCCCGCCCACAGGGAGAAGATGGACCAAGGGAAGAGGGATATGTCTCAGAAGATGACAAAGGTTCCTGCAGTGAAAGCATGAGAGCCTGAGCTCAGTTCTCTAGCACCCAGGTTTAGCCAGGCACCTTGCAATTCTAATTCTGGGGAGGCAGAAGCAGGATTCCTGGGGCCTGTTGACAAGCTAGTCCAGTCAAGCCAGCAAGCCCTGGGTTCAGAGGGAGACCCTGTCTGAAACACTAAAGTGGAGGAAGACACCCTGTGCCAACCCTTGGCCACTGTACATATGCATGTGGATCTGCATGAACATATGAATATGTACACACACCGCAAACAAGGAGTAGGGATAAATAACACAGAGATGCCTACTTTTGACCTGGGCCAAGTCTGCAAGCCCAGTGGCAGGGTTTTATTGGGGGTTGCAATTGGACAGCACTGATGTTATGTTTGGGGACAGCCATAGCAACTGTCATGGTTAGGCCAGAGAGGGAGAGCTGGGCTCTGGGGTCACTTATGTTGCTTTCTTTCCAAGTCACTGTGGGCCTTCCTCTGCTTCAGCCTCTCCTTCACTTAAAAGCCACTCAGAGCTCTGTCGGCAGCTCTTTGCCAGATGACAGCCTCAGACTCCGAGTGCTGGCCTTTTGCTTTCTCAGTGTCTGAGCTTGAGTGAATGAGAGCATGGTGTCCACCGAGAGCAGTCGGCCAGAGTCAAGGGGTCAAGCCTCAGCCCTGCCAGACACAGTCCTGGCTCGGGACTCTGTCCAGGCCCGTAGCGTAGCGGGAACTCCAGTCGCGTTCGAAGAGTCGCCTCAGCTGCTCCTGTACCGGGGTTGCGCCTGGCTGGGCACCAGGGATCGACTGACTGACAACCAGGCCCACACCAGAGGTGCTGCTGAAATAGTCTTCTGACCAATTAGAGGTACCTGGAGGGAGAGACACTGCTCCCTGAGCCTATGTCCCTGCAGTCTGCCCAGTGCTGTGACTACTCTGGTGTCGTCAGACTGCAGCCAGGGCAGCCCCTCAGGTAGGGCAGTCGACTTTCCACCAGCCTCAGCTGGCAAGCTGGACTAATGTGTGATCCCCAAAACACTCGAGTGCACCTCTCCTGTCCAGCCCTCTGTCCTCCCATGCTCCATCCCAGGCACTCACCTATATAGGCTGTCTTGTCTGTGACCATGAATTTGCTGTGGTTCACACGGCTGAATGGGATGTTGGAGTGATTGCCCACAGGCACGACAAAGACTTTCTTCCGGGAATAGGAGAGAGTTAGCGAATGAAGCGTGGGAGAAAGACCTTGCTTTGCCCCCATTCCATAAAGTCAGTTTCTTACCACATCCACTGAGATGCCAGCTGAGGGGTTACTGAAAGCCTGCAGGGACCTCAGATAAGTGAACATGGTGGGGTCTGTGTTGAGCCAACAGCTGACCAGTAAGCGTACATGCACACCCCTATCGAAGGCCACTGCCCGTAGTGCACTGTCCAGTACAGGCCAGTACCTAGAAGGAGGGATCGGTGTTCTGTCTGAAATCAGGACGGAGGTGAACTGTGCCTTTGCCTAGGAGTGGCCAACCAGGAGAGTGGATTTCATCCAGACCCACCTGGCAGGGTGGGTGAAGCGTGTGGTAGGGAAGTACTCCATCACCGAGATGTAGATGAACTCACGAGCATCCGCCATGGCTTCCAGTACTGCATCCAGATCCCGGGTCCGGCCATGAGGGCAGAGTGAGGGTGGTGAGGCCTGAGGTGGGAGAAGCATCTCTCAGAATACTGCCTCCTAACAATCACCCTTGAATCAGGCTTTTCCTGGGTTCGTGACCCCAATGCACACACTGCATGCCCTGTAGGACTCTAAGAAATCCCATGTGGGAACAGAGGCAGCTTCCCAATGCCCAGGAGTACTCCTGTGGCCTGGGTAGGAGGTGCAGGTGCTCAAGCAGCTAGGCACCCTGGGCTCCAGGGTGCTGGCCCAAGTGTTCACAGGCTGTCCTGCCTGGAAAGGAGATCTCCTCTCTCCAGATGTAAGTGGGCTTTGCTCCATTTGCTGCAGTATCTGTGCTGGGTCAGTGTCTGGGCCGACTTGGGGCTTTCCTCGGCTGTGGTAGAGGGTAGGTTGCCTTCTTTCCCTCAGAGTAAAGAGTAATCAGTGCTCTGGGCCTTCCCTGTCCTCGCCAGAGCCCAGCCACTGCCTCATGGCCCCAAGCCCCCTCAACAGCTGGAGATTCCTAGGCCCTCAAGTCTGCCACCTCCTGGCACCTCTCTCTCACTGCTGGTGCTGGCCCAGCTTCCTGTCTTAGAGTGGGGTCTGCCTTTTGCAGCAGCCCCAGGGCCATTTTGCCATCTTACCGAGAAGTAGGCTGTGGTGGGAACCCCATCAAAGAGACCTCGCAAGGGATGGAAGTGGTTGATGTGGGATGAGAAGTTCTGAGGCCAGGTTTTAGGGAGAACAGCTTGGGGAGTCCCTAGCACCCAATAGGTCTGGAATGTCTTCTCAAGATCTTGAGCCAGCTGACTGCAATTGTAGATGATAGCACCCAGCTCCTTCACCTGCAGAGGTCAGGGTCAGTAGACACGGAGAGCAAAGATCTTCTGGGGTTGTGTGGAACCCACCAGGAATGTAAGGCAGGGTGCAATTCCTGTTCAGCTGACAGCCACTAGGCAGCAATCAACTCCAGGGTGGAATAAGGGTACCAGGGTCCCTGTTTTTCTTAAGGCGATTCCAGTGCTCAAATCAAATACAGCAGAAAATACATGAAAGCATAGAGGAAGGAAAACCGCCATTAAATTCAGTCAGGTGGTAACTCCTGAAGCTCAGTTTCCATTGCCATTTGCACTAACAGTTGTGTGTATACGTGTGCACGCATGCACACAATACAGATTGAACCTAGGAATGTGCAGTGCTAACCACATATTGTTCTACTGAGCCACAACTCAAGCCTTTGAAACACATCACTTCTTAAAAGCCTCAGGCTTTGTAATCTGCATTTTCTTTTGGGGATGTGTATGTACATGTGAGCAAGCGTGTTTGTGTGTGCAGGCACATGTGCATGTATGGAAGCCAGAAGACAACCTTAGGTGTCATACTTCCAGAGGCCACCTTAGTTTTATTATTATTATTATTAATGTGTATGACTATGTTTTGCCTACATACATGTCTGTGTGTGCTGCTGCTTACAGAGGCCAGAAGAAGGCATCGGATCCCCCGGAACTAGAGTTACAGTGTATTGTGAGTTGTCATGTGGCTGTTGGGAATTGAACCTCTGCCTTCTGGAAGATCAGCCAGTGCTCTTAATTGATGAACCATCTCTTCAGCCCTCCATCTTGTTTTTTGAGACAAGGTCTCTCACTGGGACCTGGGGCTTGCTGATAGGCTGGCTGGCCAGCGTGCCCCAGGAATCCATCGGTCTCCACTTCCCCCAGCACTGGGACTGCAAGTGTTTGCTACCATGCCCGGCTGTTTACATGGGTCCTAAGGCTAGAACTCAGGTTCTTGGGCTTACAAGCAAGCACTTCACCAGCTGAGCTATCCCCCCAACTCTGTGAGCTGTTCTCTCTGTGAGCTGTGGCCTGAGTGTCTGTCCAAGTTTTTAAATGCTGTTCCAGGGCCCGAGTCATGTGAAATCTTATAACTGATGGAAACAGCTCTGGGATTGGTCCCTGCTACGGAGGCATAACAAAAGTGGCATGAGACCCAAGTTTCTGCTTGCTGGCTTCCCACAATAGCAGCTTTCTCGGGATGCCTGAGGGCACAAACATAGCCCCTGGAGACATAGAGGGAAGAAGCTGCATCTGGGCCTCCCATCCCTGTGTCTTGGAACTCACCTGAGCCAGGGACCGCCAGTCCATGTTGGCACTGCCCACGAAGACGTGCTGCCCATCCACGACCCAGAATTTGGAGTGTAGGACACCTCCAGTAAAGTGCCTCATGGGAACCTGTCGGACCTGGGCACCTGTGATAAATAAGATAGATGATAGATAGATAGATAGATAGATAGATAGATAGATAGATAGATGAGATGACAGATAGATGATAGATAGTAGATAGATGATAGATAGTAGATAGATGATTGATAAATAGAAGATAGATAGATGATAGATAGTAGATAGATAGATGATTGATAAATAGAAGATAGATGATAGTAGATAGATAAATGATTGATAAATAAATAGAAGATAAATATGATTGATAAATAGAAGATAGATAGTAGATAGATAGATGATTGATAAATAAATAGAAGAGCAGGAAGGTCACAAGTTCAAGGCCAGACTTGGATTCTTAATAAACTTATGGTTTACATAAGACCTTTCTTTAAAAAATAAATAAATAAATAGAAGATAAACAGATGATTGATAAATAGAAGATAGATAGATGATAGATAGATAGGTAGATAGATAGATAGATATACATATAGCTATAGATAATAGAGCTGGCTCTTTAATGCTGATTTCAGGACCACCTTACAGATGTACCTTTGAGTTCATTCATTTACCCTCAGGATGACTTTTCTGACCAAGGCTGTTGCAGGTGAGGAAATAAAGGCACAGGTTGACCTGAGACTCATGTAGGCAGTGTAGTTCCGGAGCCTTGGTGATGGTTCTGCCTACTGCCTTGTGTTTTTCACTGTAGCCTCTATGCCAAGGCTTTATTTAAGTGCCCCTTCTCTGCCTTGTGGGCCCCGGGCTCAAGTCCTCCAGGGTCCTAACAAATAGAGAAACTTTTCCACACCCCTTGCAATCCTGCTAGTCTTTGACTTTGTCCCACGGTGCCAGTCACACAGTGCATCAGAGCCCCAGAATGCAGACACCTACCGTGGGCAGCTAGGACCTGGAGGTCAGTGGATGTCCTGGCCAGTGTTGGGCTGTGTGTGGCCACTGCCAGAGAGATGTTTCTAACAAGAAGCTGCTGAAACTTCTGTAGAAGGGCCTCTCCCTGAAACGCCAGGCTAAAATGAGATGCTGCCCCAGGCTGGTCCTCTGCCTACAGTCTAAGGTAGGCCAAATCTTGACCTATGACTAGAAGCCAAATAAATGACACCATACACAAACAAGTGTTCTATCCCCAGTCCCTCTTCCCCTGCCCCCAAGAGCCACCCAGGGCCTTGCTCTCCACCAGCCCCAGCCCAGACTGAGCCTTGGGTCTGGCTGAGCCCTGTGTAGACAGAAGCCTGACTTTCTGAGCACTCAGCACCAGGGGAGCTGAGACAGCCTGGGCCTCACAGTCAGAAAGCAAAACCAAGGACCAACCAGCTGGGAAGAGGAGTCATTGACTCCGATGTCGGGTCCAGTGAGGGACCAATAGTATGAGGCAACATGGACGCTCTCCTGAGCAGAGTCTAGAAGCTGCATCCAAGCCTGAGCCAGGGGCTGGGCAGTGGGGCTGCCAGACGCAAATGGCAAGTCCTGAGGGATGCTTTCCACGAGGATGAGCCTGAGGGCAGAACCAAAAGGCACTCAGGTATGACTATGGGGCCACTAGTCAGCTACTTATTCATTCCTGCTACCCAGAGTGGAACTGACCCCAGTGCGGCTCCAGGGCCCAAACACAGGCCATAGGTACAGAGAGGGGACAATGATGTGAGGGGGTTAGCCTGAGCCCCACAAACCCTAAGCGTGGTGATAACCAGGAGAATCCTGAGGGAGGGGGCATGCTTAACTTAGAAGGGGCCACAAGGAATTCCCTTGGGGGAATCCAGGTTCCATCCTGGGATAATCAAGGTGACTCTGTGGCCTATATCACCTGCTCAGGGACCCAGTAATAAACCCAGCCAAGACACAGACCCCACAACACCAAGAGAGCCCCTAGTGTTCACTCACCGACAGGAGTTTCTCTGCTGCCCAGTGTCTCCTCCCAGGACCTCCCAGGACCTGGAGGGCACTGCCTCAGGGCACATCTGATGACTGATGCGAGACCTGGGCTCTTGCCCCAGGAACAAGGTGAGAATCATAAAGCTGAGACCCAGTACAGCCAGCAACCCCAGTACCTGCAAGAGGAGATATCCCCACAGCCTTCTGAACAGTCAAGACAACCCTCCCTGTGCTATAAGAGAATGCCCAGGCTTCTGAGAAGGGACCAAGGGTGAGCAAGAATGTGAGGGACACATAGAACAAGGCCTAGACAGGGTGGGTGGTCTACAGTCCTCCCTATGGTCCTCTCTGCAGTGATGAGGCATGGACAAGCTAAGAAGTCCAGGTGGCCTCAGTCTGGCATGACACACACCATCACCATCACCATCACCACCACCACCTCCACCTCTACCACCATCACCACCACCTCCATCACCTCCATCACCATCACCACCACCTCCATCACCTCCATCACCTCCATCACCATCACCATCACCACCACCACCTCCACCTCCACCATCACCTCCACCTCCACCACCATCACCACCACCTCCATCACCTCCATCACCATCACCATCACCACCACCACCTCCACCTCCACCACCATCACCATCACCACCACCTCCATCACCATCACCACCACCACCACCAGACTTGTTTTGTATTTTTTAATCAAGCCCCAGGACCTAATATTTAGGAAACTTAAAAGGAAAATTTGAACATGGTTCTGATTGGAAATTGGGTTGAAACTTGTTTTTAGAATGCTGAGTTCCCAGCCATCCTTCCCTTATGTTCCTGTCCTACCATGACAGCTTTGTTATGTGGACCATGGGGTGAAGCAGAACGTGGCCACTCAGAGACCTTCACTGCTGTCTGGAGAGGTATCAGCATCTGTACAGAACAATGTGTGTCACCAGCAGCCCCAGTTCCATGGTGTAACCTCTCTGGGCAGTCCCTACACCATACAGATGCACACTCCAACACTCAGATGCCAGTCACAGCTCAGACACGGGACCAGCCCAGACTCCACACCCCAGGCATCTGGTCTATAGATGTGGCCTCCTGTGGACCCCAGCAGGCTATGTGCTGCTTGTCCCCACTGCTCCCCTTCATCTCCCCTGATGCGGGTGTCTTGAGTGTGTGACTCTCAGTTCCTGTTCCAACCATGAGTGAAACCAGGTCTGAAAGCACCATTTCCGCTTTGGCTGCCTCATCCATTCTTCCTTATTAGCCATGAATATCTGCTTCCCTTCCCCAGATGGCCCCCTATTTTGGCTCCAGGGTGGGCAGCTGACTGGAAAGTAGGGCATGACAGAAGGGCCACCAAGAGCTGAGTCTGGACCCCTGCACTGCAGTCCAGGGCAGGGGACTGGGAGGGATGTCATGGCTAGTTGGGATGGAGAACCTGCTTTGTGCTCTCGGGGTGGTCACTCTTCCAAGAGCCAGTGCAGTCCCTCAGGAGGCCCTGAAGCTCTGAGTGCCACCTCACATGGGGAAATCCTGCCACAGCAAATGGGTCACCCAAAGGACAGGAGCTGACATCATTCCCACCCTGGATGCTGCTTGGGGCCTAAGGCATTGTAGGATTGTAGGTGGCTGGGTGCTGCAATCTGGGGGCTTCTTCAGTCTGTGGACAGTGTGGGTAAGTAGGCTCCATGGCACTGGCCATAGGAGCTGTGTTGATGACAGCCTACAGAGAATGTGGCTAGGCTCAGTATGGGGGTGGACTACATGAGCCAGGCCTGGAGCACAGTACTACAGGGAAGTGGAGCCTAGAAACCACAGTGAGAGCATGAAGTAGTGTGGGGGTGCAGAGGCAGAGTCACCCACAGAGGCCCAGCACCCTCTTACCAGAATTTCCCAAAGAAGGGAGTCAAGAGGTCACTTCCACCCCTGAGCAGCACCTATGCTCTTGAGCAACCCCCACCCTAACTCCCAGGGGACAGCTCAGGTGACTAGGACAGCTCTGGAAGCCCAGCTTCTGACTTCAGCCCATCTTCATAACTTCCAGGGGAGGTATAGGCATGAGGTTCTGGGCCAGGGACACCAGGGATACCCCTCAAGGAGCTGCTGGCCCACTTCTTCTGGCTCCTCTGAGAGAGGAATGTTCTCACACCCTAAAGTGGCTGGGCTGACAGAAAGGCAAGAACACAATGGCCCTAATCGAGGACCTCCAAGAGCCACAGAGTTCTGACCTTCTGGCCACTGGGAGCTGCTGAGGCCGGGGGAGGAGAGACATGAAGGGCGGCTCTAAGTAGCTGAAGCTCTGTACCATCTTTGGGCTGCGTGAACCTTTCACCCCTTGGATGGGGCTGTTTGTCTAGAGAGAATCACCATCTGGTGCTGGCATCTCAGGAGTGGGGTAAGCTGGGATCTGGGTCTTTGAGCCTCCCTAACCTCAAAGGTTGGACTTCCTGTCCTGTGGGCTAAGCTGTAGACCCCTGGCTGGAACAGGACTTGGCTGCCTAGTAACTGGAGACCCTGATAACCAGTTGTTCAAGGAGTGGTTGTCTGCAGGCCAATCTGGGTGGTTTGTGGGATCTGGGGTGCTAGGAAGATGGGGCTGTGGGAGGTCCTCTGTCTGGCCCTAGCCTGGCTGTCACTTACCTCTGGGCACCCTGGCTTGTCCATCGTGGCTCCGGTCACTGTAGGCTTTGCTTGTGTGGGCACCTGCCTCCTCTCTGGTCTGTTGCTTCCCTTTCTATCCACTTCCTCTCTGTTCTGAGCACCCCACCCCCACCTCAGGACTGAGTGGGCCTCTAGAGGGTGGAACTGAGAACTTTCTACTCTAGAGAAACTCTACCCTGCCTACTCCTAGAGAGGGCCCCTCAGTCATATGCCTACTGTCAGAACTAAGTTTGTGTAGGCACCAGAGACTCAAGAAAGAGTGGTTCAAACAGGAAAAATGATTGAATCATGAGCTAATTGACAGATTGATCCACCAATACATTCATAATGGGTACGCCAGTGGGAGGAGGTGGAGACTGTGGAGGGTGGGGCCTGATTGGAGAAAGTAGGTTTCTGGGGGCAGAACTTTGCAGGTCATGGCTTCTTGCACCTGGGTCCTGGATCTCTCTCTGCTTCCTCCTTCCTTGCTCCTGCCCCTATCTCTGACCTCACTATGCGTCCACAGCAATGGACCTATATGAACAGCTGTGGGTTGAAACCTCTGAAGCTGTAAGCTTCAGATAAATGGCTTATCTCAGGTGTGTGCTACAGTGAAGGACTGACTGACCCACCAAGCACACCCTGGACTGGTGTCTGGGGAGTTAGCAGCACCATAGTCACTGGGAATCTAGCTTTCAACCTCTGAACCCTGGGATCCAAGCTTCATGGTCCCAAATGGCTTCTGAAAACCAGCCATCACTTCCATGGTACTAGAAGAGAATGAAGCAGCCCTGGAGGAGACTTCTAGAGGTTGAGCAAGGTACTTCCACCCATCTATTACCTACAACTTGATCTATGATGTGGGAGTCCCCTCTGTGTGCTGTGATTACCATTAATGAACAAAGAAACTGCTTTGGACCTATAGCAAGGCAGAACTTAGATAGGCAGGGAAAGCTAGGCTGAATGCTAGGAGAAAGAAGGGCGAGGTCAAAGAGGAAAGTGATGGAGCCGCCACCAGAGTCAGATATGCCGAAACTTTGCCAGTGAGCCACTGCCATGTAGTGATACACAGATTGATGGAGGTGGGTTAAATTAATATGTAAGAGTTAGCCATTACGAAGCTAGAGCTCATGGGCCAAGCAGTGATTTAAATAACATAATTTCTGTGTGATTGTTTCAGGGCTGAGCAGCCGGGAACCAACAAGCAGCTCTCTCCTCCAACAACTCTAGACCTGGTCATAGGGTCATACCTAGCTGCAAGGGAAGCTGGAATGTGGAGGCAGCCACTCACCCTGCTGAGGAATTCAGGTGGGGCTGTCCCCTGACGGGGCCATAAGAGTAGGGTGGCTAGTGACTCCATGCAGGGATTCTGCCTCCCCTCATACTCCAAGAAGGACCCTGAAGACCAAACCTCATTGCCTTTAGATCAGGGTCTTGAGAACAGCCCCTACTTTGAATAGGGTATAGTTTGACTTCCCTCCTCCTTGGCAGGCAGTGGGCCTCTGTTCATGGATCTGGCCTCAAAGGGTCCTCAGGAGAAGGAGGTCAATTTCCCAGGGTAGGAAGCATTTCTGAGGGCAAGGCCTGACCTCAGTGACCTGTGTCCAGAAAGTGGGTGGAAGAGTCCTATCCTTCACTTCCTGTGGGATAATATCCTAACGTGGCTTTGGGGTTGGCCATCCTCTCTAAGCCACAGAAGGTGATCTCTTCAGGTTAAGTCACTGCGTACTTGAATACCACTGTGTTCCAGGTACCCACCCTGAAGGATGGTTCTGCAGCAATTTTGAATGAGGTGAACCATGGCAGGAAGGAACTCAGCGTCCTCTTGTGTTGGTCAGTGGAACAGGGCTTTTTCTCCTGCCTGAAGGCAGGGCAGGCAGAGAACCTAAGGTTCCCTGAAGTTTTCAATAGTTTTCAGGTATAGAAAGACTGACTGGCCCTGCAGCTTCAAGGACGCCCAAGCCCTTCTGCCAGAGCTCCTCTCCTCTGCCACATCTTAGGCAGAACTGGGCATGGTCTATGACATCACTTTGGGATAGATCCAACTTGAGTTTATCTAAGGGAGTCTTGGGACCTATAGGGGCTGGTGGACACCCAGCACAGGTCTCTTGATCATGGACACTGAAGGAGACAAACTGTCCATGAGAATGAAAGTGAGACCCACTTGACCTTGATTCTCCCCACACCATGAGGAGCTAGTCCTTCTTCAGCCTCTACTTTGTGGAGCAGCCTGACTCTTCTCTCATGGTCCTTCCTGACCACTTGGCACTTAGCATATGTCAGATTTGTCACACAGGAGCTAAACAGTTGGATGCTGGACCATCCTTGGGGTTCGTCTTTTCTTATGCCACATTGTAGGACAAAGTGACCACAGAGAAAATTTCGGGACAAAGTAGACAACTCTGGCTTACACACACATGTGCATATATACACGCATGCATGCACACATGCACACTTACATGCGTGAGCACACATACACACACAGAGAGTCTAGCTCTCCCTGAAGTGTATGAGGTTGCTGCTGGTGACATAGCCCTCTGCTGTTTCTATCACAAGCCGATGGCACACACTCTTGATTCAGGATGCAGCATAATGACTCCATAAGCATGACGTCACCATTGTCATGCTGTTCATGAACTGGCCACTCTTTCACAAGATAGGCAGTGCTGTAGGCTGAGTCATACCAGTGTCCCAGAAACATGTGAGTCAGACACTGGTCCCCAAGGAGGTTGTGAAGTCACAGGGTGTGAGGAAGCTTCCAGCCCCCTTGTCATTGCAGGACCGCTGTTACACATGCACTCTCCTTGACTGACGTGCCTGTGTTCACCAAGCTCTAGCACCCGTGCGTTCGCCAAGCTCTAGCACCCATGTGTTCACCCAGCTCTAGCACCCATGTGTTCACCCAGCTCTAGCACCCATGTGTTCACCCAGCTCTAGCACCCGTGCGTTCGCCCAGCTCTAGCACCCATGCTGAGCTTCTTTCCTATGCTTCCCTTGCTGCTTAAAAGAAGAAACAGAAGGCTGAATCTTTGTTGTTTTTGTTTACAACATGGTCTCACAAAGCCCAGGTTGACCACAGAACTGTCTGTGTAGCTGAAAACCACCTTGAGCTTTGGATCCCCCTGCCTCCACCTCCAGAGTGCTAAAATAGCAGGTGCCATGACAGCTGTTTTGCAAATGCCAGATAAGCAGTCTACAAACATTGCTGCATCCCCAGAATCCTTGATGTCCTTTTTCTTTTTTGTTGTTGAAATCAATGCATTTTTTAAAACACTTTATCTTGTGTGTCCAATGGTTTGGGAGCTACATAGTATTTTCTTATTAAAACAGAGTTTTCATTTTCTATACAAATAGGTTTGGAGAATTGTTTTAGTATTGGAAGTTATAAAAGAATGTTTTATTATTATTCCTACTTTATTGACATTAGGACAAATCAAAAGTCTTAAACTCTGGTATCAGGAAACAACATATAGATGTATCACACAAAATAGTTTAATCTGCTATTTATGTGGTAATAATAATAACAGTAATAAAAGAAGTCCAGCTTATGACAGAGGACAGCATGGCCTTATGACAGAGGACAG